>CM035121.1:27488958-28088958 GCA_020205555.1 Panax stipuleanatus
GATCATGTTTTTTTTAGAAAAAAAATGTATATAAACTGGAGCATGAGCTCTTGCATAGGCTTATATATGCTTAAACTGTCTTGCTTGGTCTTTTTAATGGTTGAAAACTGGAGCACGAGCTCTTGTAAATTTGGTTATATATGATTAATTGGATTATTTCAGTTCAATGACGAGCATCTCAGTCATGGCTACTAGGAAATCCAGAATATTCTTTTGCATGGGTTCAGGCTGTTTTGTGATGAAGTTTAATTGTCTTTTGCAATGTCGTAGTCAATGTTTCAATTTTTTGCAAAACTATCCCCTCTCACCAATTTTAATCAAAATAAATCAATTATCTTCATATCACGTGGGTGTGGGGTTTAAGGGACAAAATAGTTAGTTTATAAACTAAAATATATTCCTTCCAACCAAAGGGGATAAAGCCTTCAGCGGAATAAGAGATAGTCGACTATATTGCCCCTTAAACCCTTATATGACATGCACATGATTGACTGATTTTGAATAAAATTGGTCATGGGACAATTTTGTAAAAAGTTATTGAAAAATTGAAATATTAACCAGCGTCTATATTACAATTTAGTGTCAATATGATGGGACATTGAAAAATTAAAATATTAACTAGCGTCTATATTACAATTCAGTGCCAATATTACAGTATCAATATGATGAGACAGTTTCACAATTTGTCCATAACAATATCTACCCCTTAATTTGCCCATGCTGTTGTAAACAGGATATGGTTTATGGAGTTGTTAATTGATGATGTGGGAATAGTTAAATGAGTATGAATGAACATTTATGTCTTATAAGCAAAGGGTAAAATGAAAGCCTTTGAAGAACTTGTTCACAATATTGAGAGTGGGTTCTGCTTTGGGCACATACATTCCAATTTCACACATGTTGGGCATATAGGTATAGGGTTGAGGGAGTTATTATGGGTATGTGCAAAATAAAAAAGAAATTGATATTTTCACATATATTTTTGATATTTCTACATGAATCATTCTCACATAAGAATAAAGTGGGTTCTTTAGCAAAAAATCCAAGGAAGTTCAAGGACAGCATTGTAGCACTGAAGAAAGAAGGTCCTGAAGCATGCACTTGGCTGAATGATAAACACCACAACAATGGTCAAGATCACTCTTCAGTCCTTACTCGAAGTGTGATATGCTGGCAAATACTCCCTCCGTTACTTTTTACTTCTTGTTTTAGAGAGTAATTTTTTTTTTTATTTGTCATTTGTAAATTTTAAGAAAGTATTAATGATTTAATTTTTCATATTGTCCATTTATCCATACATTAAATACTAACTTGTTTCTCTTTTCATTTTTTCTAATAAATTTAGAAAGGTAATATTGAGATTTTTTTTACTATTTTGGTCAATTAAACAAAATATTAATTGTATTTCTTAATTTGTGTATTTTCTCCTAAAATGTCAAGTTAAAAAAAAACGGAGGGAGTATTACCCAAAGTGTGATATGCTGACAAATAATTTGTTTGAACGTTTTAACAGCACTATAATAAATTTGGCAAGAGAAGAACCAATATTTTCAATGACAGGACATTATTAGAGACGGAACTTTAATAGAATTTTGTGCAAAAAATATTATGGTACTTGTGTCCACTTTGGAAAGATTGGTGGAAGGGCAAAACAATATGTGGCGAGTTGTATTTCTGAACCTTTAGATGCAGTGGCGAAGCTACATACAAGCTTCACGGAAATTTTTTTTGCTTTATAATATAAGGTGAATTTTAAAAAATTTAAGTATTATATATAAATTGACCCCACTAAAATTTTATAAATTTTCAATTATAGGGGGTCAAATTGAAAATTTATAATTTTGTCAATCAAATTTTAACCACATATAACTCATATTCTCTCAATATATGTATCTCTCTCTATAATATTTTAAACTAAATAATAATCTAATTTATATTATTTTTAAAAATAAATAATAAATTACTTACTTATGAATAGTTGTGATTAAAAAAGTCTATTATGAGTCAATATAATGTATATATACCATATATTATTATTTATTATATTTCATTATAATATAGTGTATATACATATATATATATATATATATATATATATGTGTGTGTGTGTGTGTGTGTGTGTGTGTGTGTGTGTGTGTGTGTGTGTGTGTGTGTGTGTGACCCGAAAATATAAAGTATTAAAAAAAATTGACATGACTTATTTAAATTTTAAAAATAATAAATTTCATAATTAGTAATATGTTTTAGACTGTTTATAATACTTCTAACTGTATTGGCAAAATTAGATGAATCCAAATTAATTTTAAATTTAAAAAATTTTAAATTAACTTTAAGATATCAATATTAATTTTTATTTTGAAAGTGATGAAATATTAAATTAAGAAGAGAGGCGGAAAGGTAAGACTTCAAATGATATGCACTTCGTATTTCATTGCTGGGTATATTAAAGTAGCCATCAAATCTTGAAAATGGATTTATTTTATTGAGTATTATTTAACAAGAAGCTACAAGCATAATACATCATGAACAACACACATGCAACGTTCACCACCATGCATGTAAATGAATATGTTAGTGAAGCCATTGCAATTTATTCGAAAATACAATTTCCATAGATTCAGATATAACAGTACCTTAAATGTAAGTAATTTCTTTATAATATTTGAAAAAAAATTATTCATGGTTCATCACGGCCATCACTACCACCTGATCCGTAACCAGACCCATAACCTGACCCACTGCCATATCCTGACCCCGAGCCTGAACCGCCACCGCCACCTCCTCCACCGCCGCCTCCCCCTCCTCCACCACCACCCTTGCCACCACCAGTTCCATATCCAGAGCCACTGCCACTACCATACCCCGACCCACTACCAGATCCATAACCTGACCTACCACCACCACCACCACCACCACCACCACCACCACCTCGACCGCCTCCACCACCCCCAAGTCTCCCTATACCTTCACCCGACCCATACCCAGATCCACTCCCGGATCCATATCCTGACCCGGAACCTCCACCAGACCCCTTTCCACCACCACCACCCCCACCACCCCCTCCACCACTACCAGATCCTTCTCCCTCTTCCCCACCATATCCCGAACCACTCCCTGACCCATACCCCTCCCCGTAACCCGACCCAGTCCCATGATCCGACCCACCACCACCACCACCACCACCGCCTCTACCAAATACCACCCTCGACTGTCTGGCTGCAAAGCAAATTTCCACTAAGAATAATATCAACAATGCGATAGCAATCACCTTGGAATTGGTCATGATCTTCAAACTTTGAAGAAAATGAAAATGGATCAAGAATATCTAATAAATTCCCAATGTGTATCAGTGTATGTTTGTTTTGGTTTTGTTTTTGAATGAAAAAGAAGGTAAATGTAGGCAGTCATATATATAGGGAATGTAGAGCTTAACTTTTACAAAGTTGCATGGGCATTCAGTATTTCTAGTATCTTCTTTTTTCACTTAGTTATTTTTAATTATGGAAAAATATGAACGTGTCCCATAAAAGAGATAGTGGTGTTGTTGGTGGCGGTGGTGGTGGTATATATCATGGCCATTTGTGGGGGACTCATCATCTTCTAGCTAATTCATATGTACTCCCACTTTTGACTTGAGGCTCTAAACTACTCTTGAGATAAAACCAATGAGATTCATTCTTCTATACTTTGTTCATCATTTCACACTTGTTCACATAATTTAAATGAATACATCAAATTTCCATGCATAATACTAGTTACCTGTCGGTGCAAGTTGATGCGGGTTATTTTAATAAAATAATTAGCAACTTGGACTATTAATTTTGTATTGATTATGTTTCAGATTTATTTCAGTTTTTAATGTTAAGTAATTTTTGGTGTTTTTAATAATTATAAATATTATGTTTTCAAGTCAAAGGGAGTTACAAATAAAAGAGAGTTACATATCTATTAATTTAATATCATGATTTACTTTTTAACGGTTAGAAACAAGTTTGAGTTTTCAGTTTTTTGTTGAGACTTAACTATATATTATAGTGTCTACCAATGTTTGACATATATACATACAAGAAAAAGTCTAATTCCGTTAGAATTAGGTTATTTTTGACGGAATATTTCGTCGACAATTCGGTCGGATATAAAGGTGTCGAGATTAAGTCTGTCTAAAAATCGGTCAAAAATAACTAAAATCGATTGAATAATTACGTCTAATTTTTCGTCAGAAATAGTATATCTTCGACGAGCTTTTTCGTCGGAATTAGTTCGTCGATTTTAAAGTGTGTTAATTCCGACGAAAGTTTCTCTCGAAAATATCTTTTTTTGTCGAAAATATGAATTTTTTAAAAACAATTAAACTATAATCTCGACGAAATTTTCTTCGGAAATACCTTATTCCGTCGAGATTACCTGATTTTTTTTTAAAATATTTTTTTTTAAAATTGCAGTTTCTAGGTTTGTAAACCCCATTTTTGTACTAGTAACCTGCTTTATCCCAACAACACATACAGTAATATATTTCAGATACAACATAACTATAAAAACCTATTTTATCTCATCAAACATAAACTAACAAGTGTCAATATGAAGTAACTCATCAACAATAACAAATATATGCTAATGTTCCATAAATTATACAATATGATTTACAAAACTCGTACAGACTCAACTAAACTACAATTGTTTATAATATGTACAAATGATCTACAATTTAATGAATAAAATCTATACAAATGAACTATAAACTAGTAGGAGGAGGATCATTGGGCGGGAGTGGACGACGGTGCTGCTCTGGTGTATAAAAATCAGTGTCGTCGTCCCCCCGCTCGTCATCGCCATCGCCATCGCCATCGCCATCGCCATCGCCACCATGCCCTGCATCACCAGTCTGCTCGCCATCGCTACCTTGTTGATAAGATTAAAAATATAAATCATTAATCTGATCCGTATATATGTGAGAATTAAAGAAACTGCTAAATAAAAATAAAATAACATGCAGAATACCTAAGTAGGCGGGGGCTGACCTATAACCTCCAATAGTAGGGTAACCACCGTCCGGAGCACCTCGCCGCTTAACGCGACGAACTGCTCCTGCGATAATCCTGTACTCTCGACGATAGCCCCTGATGCAATATCCTGAGCTAGTTGGTGAAGGCGAGCACGGCTAGGCAACTGCTGACGAGGAAAAGCTGAATTCGTCTGAAACCTATCCGACACTGTCGCTATGACCCTCTTGAATAGCTCGTCGTCTAAGCCAGCGCCAGTGAAACGAGAAATTGCAGAGCACGTCAGTAGGTGTCTCACCTGTCAACAAGTAAAAACAGAGCACCAGAGGCCGAGTGGTCTACTTCAACCGCTAGAAATACCAGAGTTAAAATGGGGGCACATTACGATGAACTTCGTAGTGGGACTTCCAATCACACAGAAGAATTATGATGCCATTTAGGTTATTGTGGACCGATTGACGAAGACGACACAATTTCTACCAATAAAGATCCGATTCAATTTAAATAAGTTAGCAAAGATGTACATAAAAGAAATCAGTTTCGCGACATGGAGTTCCGGTGTTAATTGTTTCTGATCGAGATTCGCGCTTCATGTCGAATTTTTGGAAGAGCTTGCAAGAAAGTATGGGAACATAGTTGAGGCTAAGTACTGCTTATCATCCTCAAACCTACGGACAGATTTAATAAATAATACAAACGCTAGAAGATATACTCAGAGCTTGTGTGATGGATTTCAAAGGGAATTGGGATGATTACTTACCCTTAGTAGAATTCGCTTATAATAATAGTTACCATGTGAGTATCGGTATGCCACCGTACAAAGCCCTCTACGAAAGAAAGTGCAAAACACTGTTATGTTGGGATGAGGTCAAAGAATATAGGATGTTGGGAATTACAGATTCAAATTTGATGTTGAAAGAAAATATAAATGCTTAAGTGTAAAGTCCTTCAAAGATCATATGTACAAGGACTTAGATGACAGATCAAAATTGTTAGGTTGATCTGTGCTTTAATGTTTATCATTCTGTAAATGAATGTATAGAAGATAGATCAAATCTGTTAGGTTGATTTATTTTGAGATGTAAGTGTTAGACCTTGACAGAATCGTAGTCTGTCAAAGGCAGTCTACAGAAGCCAAGGCAGAATCGTGGAGCTTTAATGAAGATATCCAAGATCGTAGTCTGTCTTGAGAACCACACTCAAAATCGTGGAGATGACCCGTGCGCCTGCCAAGCCAAGTAAAGAATCGCAGTTTGCTCTTGAAAGCGTGGATTCTGCAAGAAAAGCAAGTGGAAATCGTAGTCTGTCTAAGAGCTTAAGAGAAATCGTAGTGTTCTCTACGATCAAGACTGAGTCCAGCCTGTGCAAGCCAACACACAACGGTCATGGTACAAAGACCACGATCGTGGTGACCCTCCTGTCAGCATCAAAGTTCGTCTATGTGATGAAGGAGGAAGATCAACAAATGAAGAAAGGCTTATAGACGTTGGCAAAATGAGAGTCCCAATGATCCTATAATCATCTTTAGTATATATCGAAGAAGCGTATTCGAGAAGCTAAGGAAAGGACTATCATGCCTGCAGAAAATAGCTTTTCAGGCGTTAAGTGAGAAAGCAGTCTGCTGTGTCAGTGGGTTAGTCGGCTAAGCAGCAGAAAAGCAGGAAGTCAACATCAGTACACAGAACTGTCTGAAGCATTTAATGCTACAACAGATGACTTCAACGGCTAGATTTCAAGGGCTCCTTGATAAGCAAATCAGACAAGGATTCAGAAGAAGCAAGCAAGCAAACAAGAAAGAAAAGAAAGCTCAGAACACTCAAGAGCACTTAATGATAATACTCTACGATCTTGAAAGAGGAAAGCTTGCTTTGCTACTCAGTTTATTCAGAACTGATGCTTAATTGCAACTGAGTAGCACACCCAAGAATACAAGTGTACCAAGTCAGAAGGACTTGAAGAGTTCTAAGTGAACTAAAGAAGTTCCAAGATTGTTAATCTTGAAGAGTTCTAAGTGAACTAGAGAAGTTTCAAGGCTGTTGATCTTGAAGGAATCTAAGTGATTCAAAGTGTAAAGACATCCTTAGTGGATTTCCTACTCGTGGAGTAGAAGAGTGGACTAGGAGCCTTGTGTACTCTGAACCACTTAAAACCTCTATGTCTCATTGTCTCTCATTAACTGCTATAACTGCTATATCTATTATAACTGCTTATTAATCTATCATTGCATTATCTTTAAGGGGAACAAACATATATTCCGCTGCTGTCAGTGTATTCAATACTGACAAGTAATTTGAAACAAAGAAAAAGTTTAAAATATCTATTCAACCCCCCTTCTAGATAAATATTATGCCTTTGGGAACTAACAATTGGTATCAGAGCAGGTTCTCTTAACTAGCATACAAAGCTTGAGTAGATCCAATGGCACATCTGATAAGCGAGACCAAGACAGGTGGAGGCAGCAAGCCACCTATGTGCAAAAGAGACAAGTTTGCCAACTGAAAAGTTTGAATGCAAGCTTACATGGATTCAATAGATGATGATCTATTTGAAACCGTTCTGAATGGGCCCTATATTCCAACAAAGCTTGCACCAACTCCAGATGATCCAAACAGAGTTCAGATCAAGATCAAAGCTGAGTGGACTGACAGTGAGAAGAAAGATTTCCAGCTAAATAAAAAGGCTAAGAACATTTTGTTCCAGTCTTTAGAAGACAACCTTTTTGAAAATGTGGTCAACTACAAGACTGCCAAGGAAGTCTGGGAAGCATTGCTCATCATGCATGAAGGAACTGAAGAAGTCAGAGAAAACAAGCAATTTCTACTGACTCAACAGTATGAGTGTTTACCCATGTTCCAGGAGAAAACGTCACTTCCACGTATAAAAGATTCACCTTGCTACTCAACTTTCTTCGAGCTTATGGAAAGGTCTATCCCAACAAAGATCTTATCATCAAGTTCATGAGGTCCTTGCCAATCAAGTGGGATGCCAAAACCACTGCGATCAGAGAGTCAAAGAACCTACATGAAATGACTGTTCAACAACTCTATGGCAACCTTCTTACCTACGAACTAGAACTGACTCAATGAGCAGAAACTCTATCTGAAGGAAGAAAGAAGGATAAAGGTGTTACTCTCAAGCCAGCAGAAGAGATCTCCAAAGCTCATGATGAAGATGAATCTGCATCTGAGGAAGATGATGATGATGATGATGAAGTTGTAATGCTAGCCAGAAAACTCAGAAGGTTCATGCACAAAGGAAGAAGCGGCAGACCTAAGAGATTCAACAACACCAGCAGTCAGGAGCATATCAATGACTTGTTCTACAACTACAAGAAGCCAAGCCACTTCATTGTAAACTGCAACAAACCTATCAGAGAAGAGCTGAAAAGAAAGACAAAGAAGGAGCTCAGAGGCTATAAGAAGCATCAAAGGAAAGACAAAGGTCTTGTAGTTGGAAGTTCATGGAGTGACTCAGAAAATGACACCAATGTTGAGTCTGGAGATGATGAAGAGCCTCAAAAAGCCAACCTATGTCTGATGGCCAAGGATACAAACAACAAGAAAAGCACTGACCATCCTGAGGTAAACATAGATGAGGTATTTGACTTCAACACTCCTGATGTAGATATGGATGACTTAAGAACTGCTCTTCATAAAATAACATCTGATCTATATTAATATATGAGGTGGTTCAGAGTTCTGTCCAAAGATTATTTTGGCCTTCAAAGAGAGAAAGAGAAAGAGAAAGTTCAGAAAGAACTGGAAACTGCTCTACTCAGTTCTGCCTCTCTCTCTCTCTTAGTTTGAAGCTGAGAATACAATCTTAAGACAGACCAATGAACTGAGCACACAAAGAGAGTCAAAATTAACCTCTAAGATTGAGGAGCTAGAAAAGACTATCTCTATGCGGAATAGGTATTCCTCATCCATGGACTCCCTGATCTCCAGTCAGAGATGTGCATCTGATAGAACAGGTTTGAGTTTTGGGAAATCTACCCCAGAACCAAGTGTGGAAAAGATTAAGGATACAAACAGTAGCAGTGCTTCTAATCCAAATAGAAGCATTGTATTTGTGAAATCCACACAGAAGGAAGAACCAGTGCAACCCTGCTCTTCTAATCCAAGTCATGTCCCAAGACACAACGGATCTCATGCTGGCCTAGGGTTCAGAAAAGAGAAGAGTAACTTAGTCACCACTGCCCAACCTCGAAGAATCGTAGAGTCAAGTAAAACTGACTCCATGAATTAACTTGGAAGGAATCGTGGTGTTGAGGTTCACTCAGCACAAATCGTGAATCCCAAGGCTGCATGGAAAAAGAAGAAGTAATACAAGGGTAAGGTCACTCAGTATCCACAAAAGTCCAAATGAAGAAAGAATCCATACACACACACAAGCATGCATAATATTAGATGCTTTGTATGTGGTAGAAATGGTCATAAAGCTGCATTATCTTATCATACCACTGTGCATGGAAGGCTCAAAGTCGAGCAGATTTGGGTTCCCAAGGGTACTAACATTGTAGGACCCATGCAAGTCTGGGTACAAACATGAAAGCTGAAACTGTCTGCAGAAAATGAGCACCACGATCACAACATGGTATCTGGATAGTGGTTGCTCAAGGCATATGACCGGGAACAAAGCCCTCATGTCTAACTACACAGAGAAGGAGGGACCAACAGTTATCTTTGGAGATAACAGCTCTGGCAAGACAAAAGGCTATAGCTCAGCTGGGAATGGTGTTGTGTCCTTTAGCAAAGTGACTTATGTAGATGGACTAAAGCACAATCTTCTTAGCACTAGCCAACTCTATGATAAAGGCCATCAAGTCACCTTTCTCAACAACCAGTGTCAAGTCAGAGATCTGGAGACATCCTCTATCAAGCTGATAGGAACAAGAGAAGGAAATGTCTACATTGTCAACCTTGCTCAACTAAGTTCTGATGAGACAGTATGCTTTCTTGCTAAAGCCTCTGAAGAAATAAGTTGGCTTTGGCATAGAAGATTATCCCATCTCAACTTCAAGGGCATGCCAAAATTGGCCTCCAAAGATCTTGTAGCAGGTTTACCCAAGTTCAGTTTCGTTAAAGAAAGGCAATGCAATGCCTGCCAGCTTGGAAAGTAAACAAGGAGCTTATTCAAAGGCAAAGTAGTCAACTCAATTGACAGGCCCCTACAGTTACTTTATATGGATCTCTTCGGGCCAATTTCAACTGTGAGCCTAGGAGGAAAGAGATACTCACTGGTTGTAGTGGATGACTACACCAAATTCACATGGGTGTTGTTTCTTACTTTTAAAGATGAAACGAGCTCCCAACTAATCAACATGTTCAAGCTAGTGATGAATGAAAAGGGAGAAACAATCAAGGCCATAATGAGTGATCATGGTAGAGAATTCGACTTCTCAGAAATGGATCAGTTCTGTGTAGACAATGGCATCAGCCACAACTTCTTAGCACCATGAACTCCACAACAAAATGGAGTAGCTGAGAGGAAGAACAGAACACTGATAGAAGCAGGAAGAACTCTACTAGCAGCAGCTCATCTGCCTGAATACTTCTGGGCAGAAGCTATCAACACTGCGTGCTACACTCAGAACAGGTCTCTTGTACACTCTACATTGAAAAGACTCCCTATGAACTGTGGAAAGGAAGAAAGATAAATGTCAGTTATTTCCATACGTTCGGCTGTGCATGCTACATTCTCAACAATGGGAAGCAATATTTGACTAAGTTCTAACCCAAGTCAGATGAAGGAATCTTCCTTGGCTATGCCATAGACAACAAAGCTTATAGAGTGTTCAACAAGAAGACACTAAGTGTTGAAGTCTCGATCCACATTATCTTTGATGAAACAGACTCAGACAAATTTGCACCTCAAGGCACTATGATCGACGATACAGACACCACGAATGAGGTGGTCGAGCCCAACACCACGACTGTAGTCCCTGAAGGTGGAACCGTATAGGCTGAAGAAAAAACTGTAGAGAGAGCTGCACCAGACGACGATTCTGTTCAACAAGAACCAGAAGTCAATCTTGAAGAGTTCAGACAAGAAGGCACCAGAACAGACGTTCCAATAGGAAACAGATGGGCAAGAGATCACACTCAAGACCTGATCATTGGAGATTCAACTGCCAGGATCAGGACAAGATCTGCAACACAGAATGAGTGTTTCTATTTGAGATTTTTATCTCAAATAGAACCCAAGAAGGTAAAAGATGTAATGCAAGATGCAAGCTGGATAGAAGCCATACAAGAAGAGCTGAATTAGTTTGAAAGAAGCAAAGTCAGGAGATTAGTTCCTAGACCAAAGAATCACCCAGTCATTGGCACCAAATGGGTCTTCAGAAAAAAGATGGATGAAGATGGGGTAATCACAAGGAACAAGGCAAGACTAGTGGCCAAATGTTATTACTCAAGAAGAAGGCATTGACTATGATGAGACCTTTGCATCTGCTGCCAGACTTGAAGCAATCATAATATTCCTTGCATTTGCTGCCCACATGAGATTCAAAGTTTTTCAGATGGATGTCAAGAGTGCATTCCTGAATGGTGAACTTCAAGAAGAAGTATATGTGAAACAACCTCTAGGTTTCATCAATCCAAACCTCTCTAATTATGTCTATAGATTAGACAAAGCCTTATATGGACTTAAACAAGCACCTAGAGCATGGTATGAAATACTAACTAATTTTCTGATTGAAAAAGGATTCACTAGAGGTAGAGTAGACACTACACTATTTCTTAGAAAGCACAAAGATAAAGTTCTAATAGTTCAAATATATGTAGATGATATTATCTTTAGTTCTACTGATGAAAATCTGTGCAAGAGATTTGCCAAGCTTATGCAGAGCAAGTTCGAAATGAGCATGATGGGTGAGCTGAATTTCTTCTTTGGACTGTTAGTGAAGCAGACTGATGAAGGTATCTTTATAAACCAAGCCAAGTACATCAAAGACTTACTTAAGAAGTATGGCATAGAATCAGCCTCTCCCATGAAAACACCAATTGCTCCATCAACTAAGCTTGACAAAGATGAGAAAGGTAAATGTATTGACATTACTTAATACAGAGGTATGATAGGCTCCCTTCTCTACATAACAACCAATAGACCAGATATAATGTTTGCAACATGTATATGTGCTAGATTTCAAGCTAATCCTAAGGAATCACACTTAACTGCTGTAAAAAGGATTTTCAGGTATCTTAAAGGTACACCCTACTTGGGACTATGGTATCCCAAGGAGTCCTCCTTTGAACTGATAGGATATTCAGATGCTGACTTTGCAGGATGCAAAATAGATAGAAAGAGTACTAGTGGCACTTGTCAACTGCTAGGAAATAGACTAGTGTCCTGGTTCAGCAAGAAGCATAACTCAGTATCAACTTTAACAACAGAAGCTGAATATATTGCTGTAGGCAGCTGTTGTGCTCAAATCTTATGGATGAAGAATCAGCTAGCAGACTATGGGTTTGATTTCAAATCTATACCTGTTCACTGTGATAACACAAGTGCCATAGCAATAACATATAATCATGTCATGCATTCTAGGACTAAGCATATAGAGATAAGATATCATTTTATTAGGGATCATATTCAAAATAGAACTATATCTTTGCAATACATCCCTACTGAAAATCAACTTGTTGATGTGTTTACAAAACCCTTAGACGAATCCAGATTCAATAAATTGATAAGTGAGTTAGGTATGCTAAATTTGCAGCCATGAATTCTATGCTATAGTTGATGCTAACTATACAGATACAAAGGCTAAGTCAAAATCATAGAGGTGACTAAGAGAAACCACGATCGTGGAGTGATCCCAACAAAGCAGAAAAGCTCATTGTGGTAGCAGCATTATAAAGCTAAGCTCCTTCTGATAAGTGCCTCAGGGACAAACCTGATCCTTAGTGTCAAACTAAGAGGCTGGCTCTTCCTGAGCAACCTTAAACCAGAAGGGATGCCATTTTAGAATGCATTACAGAAAAACGTAGAATCAACGGTCAAGGAGCAAGCTAAGGATAGAACTCAACAATCGTGGAGTGGTTCTCGACAATCGTAGTCCTCTCATAAGGACTCACTAGCTCAGGGGGAGCTAAGGGCAGAACAGAACTTTCCACACGACTTAAAATTGTGGAGTCATGAAGAACTTGACACGTGTCCCACTATGCAAAACATATGGAGGGAAGTTATAAATTCATTTTGAACTGTCATTTGTTAGTTTACCTTTGAATTTCAAAAGTTTATATCTCTCTCTCTCTCAAATGAAACCCTAAGTTTCAGAAAGCTAAGGCAAATCTGTTCATTACAGGATACTCAATCAAAATCAAATGGTTGCTTCCAATGTTGTCTCTGGTTACCAGCTATGCTTCGATGAGTTTAAGAAGGCTGACTCCAAGTTTCACAAGATTCTTTCATTTCTAAAGAGTGCTGGCCTCGAAAAAGCTCTGAGCACCAGCATACTGATTTATCCAAAGCTGGTGAAGGAATTCTACAGTAATGGAGTCGTTAAAGAAGACTTCATCCTCACCAAGGTCAAGAGCGTGCAAATGCATCTCAATGCTGAAGGAATAAACCTAGCCCTAGGTTTTAAAAATAAAGGTCTTCCATCCATGAAAGTTATTGACTTCCATGAAGGTCTGAAGAAGATGTGTTACATAAAGAATGAAAGGAAGAGTGGCTACAAGAAGAAAGAGTTTCCCCAAGAATATGAGTTCTTTGCTGACATTATTGGAAAATGCATATGTTGCAACGGCTCTGGTCACGATTCTGTCAATAAGAAGCAACTGAAACGCATGACAATCATCCGCTTCAAAGTTCAACTCAACTATGAAGCCTTGCTGATGTATTAGTTCGGGAAATGGATGCAAGGCCCTAAGAAGACCAAGAGCACTGCCAAGATGCTCTATGGAAGGTTTATCAGCATAATTCTAGAGACTGCTCTGGCTGATAAGATTGAGGACAAGGAAGGTGTTTCCATCAATCCCAACAGGAAGATGACACAGCAGCTATTCTATAATTGGAAGAGGAATCCAGCATAAAATGTGAAGATGATGTCTGCAACTTCATCTGCTGTGAAGGAAGCTGAGGAAGATGAAGAGGTCAACAAAGAAGAACCTGTGGCTCTGGTCAGAAAGAGCAAAGGAAAGAAGAAAGTGAATGAAAGTGTTCAAGTAGCTGAGGAACCCCAAGGCTCAACCACTGATGCACCCTAAACTAGTGCTGATATTGAGTTTAGAAGCCTTACCACCAACAGAGTCATTACTCCTAAGAAAACTCAATCACCAGAAGAGGTTCTGAAAGAGAAGAAGAAGAAGAGGGAGACAAGTGAGGACAGGGATGAAGGTAGTTCTGAGCCTTAAAAGAAGAAGAAACGTAGCCACAGAACAAAGAAGTCTTCACTCACTACGATTGTGGAGTCATCACCAATCGTAGAGTCCAGACTGGCTTCTACTGCAGAAGAAGAAGCTGCAACAGCCTCTCAGCCTGAACAATCTCAAAGGGCTGAAGCTGAAGAAAGTGAAAAGGCTGTGTCCAAGCTAAATAAGAGGGTAAAGACGTTGGTAAAAAAGCATGTTCTTACCAATGAGGAAATATTGACGGAACATGACAGAAGGATTGTTGCTGAGAAGGCTGAACAGACCACTGAGCCTCAACCATCTGGTCCAACCCTGGAAGAGACCAGAGCCTTTGAAGCTGTGGTAGCCTACATCAGTAATGCAGACAACACTGTTGCACCTGATCAGGCTGTGAATCAAGCTGAGGAGGAGACCTGAAGCTGGTGCTTATGTTGATGAAATTCAGGAAGAAGAAATGGCTAACTCTGAAAGGATTGTGCCAAAAGACTCTGGAAGTCCATATCCAAGAGAGTGCTACAGCTGAGGGGGTACTGTTAGAAGCACAAGAACCAGAGAAGGAAGAAGCTGAGGGGGAGCTTCCAATAGATAATCTTGAAGTCCCCCCAGTTCATGAAGAATTCGTAGAGTTTGCTGCTGCAGGAATGGTGGACATTGAGGAATGTGATACCAGATGTGGTGGAAATTCTTGATGAAGATAAAGATGAAGAAGAGGATGATGAGCTTGAGATTCTGTATGTGGGCCAAGATGGAGAAAGGACAGCTAACTACAATCAGCTGTTCAACTACTTGCCTATGATGCCCTATCATAGAGCCATGATTCTCAACTCTTGGGATCATATATTTTGGACCTTCAAGGCCTATCCAGCAATCTCAGTGCTTGCCTATGGATTTCCAAGAGATTGAATATTTGCTCAGAAGTTGATCACAAATAGTTCAACTTCAGAAGCTAAGCAAGAGGTATACACTACTCCCCTCTCTTTCATTATCAACCACTCTCCTTCATCACATTTTAATCAATTCTACGAATTGCCTAGATGGTTGGAAGTGGTATTGCATCCACTCAATCAGTTTTCAGTTACAGAGTCCCAAAACTCTGTACCTGATGAACCAAATAACCAACTTTTCCTCGTAGAGCAAACTGTTAGTGACCCAATGGTCATCGAGCATATCATAAGAGTAGTTGAACAAATGCTTGCAAGCTCAACCATTGAGACACCAACTCTGAACGATGAACTATGATTCGTGCCTATTGATCAACCAGACATAAAAATCATAGAGTCTCAAGAACCAATCAATGAATCACAAACACAAAACCCTGAACCAAACACTTTGCCTATACGCCAAACACAAACCCCTAAAACCCAATCAGATATTCCATCGTCCTCAAACAATGAATATTTTGACATGACACTTGTTCTCACGAGTATGTCAAGGAGAGGTGAACACACTACAGCCCCTCCTCCTCCTGAGAATCAGTGAATTCTTGATTGATTGTCTCTAATGCCAACAAAGGAGGAGCTGGCCGATCTGACAAGCCATATGGCTTTAGAGTCTGAGGAGGTTCTTGAAGCACACTCTCTGGTGCTTCATAAGAGATTCGATTATATCATCGACTCTGTCAAGTCTCTACCAGGGAGCTTGGCAAATGAATTGTCCAAGAAGCTGAGGGAGGTTGTAAAGAAAATGGCTGACAGCCTCAGCAAAAGGGATGCTATTCATTTTGCTGCAATGAAAACGCATAAGGAATCTATGGAGATCATGCAGAAAACTCAGCAAACTCAGAATGAGCTCATGACCAAACAAATTCAAGAGCTGTGCCTCTCACTATGCGAATTCCAAGCCTGTGGTGTGACTCAAATTAAATAGACTAATGACGCCATGGAGCGGCTTCAGCAACAGAGAAGACACACTGAGGCTTTAGTCGAGGAAAATCATAGTGACATTGCACTCAACCGCTCTCAAATGCATGAGCTGGTGCAAGGTGTCCAACGCCTCTCTGAAGATATTCGAACCCTTGATGCTGACATAAAGGGGGAGAATAATGAGCAAGGAGATAGAAGCAGAGACAAAGGAAGCAAAAGGCATCCTTAGCAGGGAAGGCAAAGGCAAACTCACATCAGTCAATCGTCGAGGAGCAACCCCAGAAGTCCTAGCTTTTAGCCTCCATGATCTGATCAAGAGCAGCAGCACCCTCTTGTGGCTGAACGCTATGAAAGAAGCCAAGGTCAAGCTTCTGGCTCATAAGGAGTAACCTCTACTGGTCTTAACATGCCAGTTGGAGATCCTCTTTTTATGAACAGACATGATCATTCAGAAATGCTGAGTCCAGAAGAGCTAGCTGACATTGCATGGAGAGATGAAGCCACAAGGAGAAGGAGAGCTGAAGAGCATGCCAACCCTCCAAGAAACAAGAGGCAAAGAAGATAGAGATAAGTCAAAATTAATGCTGTATTGATGTTTTTATGCTAGATTGTAATATCTTTCCAAACATCAATAAATTCATGCTTATTCTCTAGAAATTTTAGCTGCTCACTGAAACACTAAGTCATATTTACTTTCTAGCATTCTGCATTTAGAAAATGATGCTATGATACAAATCTCCTTGGTTATGTCAACATCAAATAGGGGGAGATAGTTGGGAATTGTATATTCAAATTTGATGTTGAAAGAAAATATAAATTTTTAAGTGCAAAGTCCTTCAAAGATCATATGTACAAGGACTTAGATGATATATCAAAATTGTTAGGTTGATCTGTGCTTTAATGTTTATCATTCTGTAAATGAATGTATAGAAGAGAGATCAAATCTGTTAGGTTGATCTATTTTGAGATGTAAGTGTTAGGCCTTGACAGAATCGTAGTCTGTCAAAGGCAGTCTGCAGAAGCCAAGGCAGAATCATGGAGCTTCAATGAAGATATCCAAGATCGTAGTCTGTCTTGAGAACCACACTCAGAATCATGGAGATGACCCGAGCGCCTACCAAGCAAGTAAAGAATCGCAGTATGCTCTCGGAAGCGTGGAGTCTGCAAGACAAGCAAGTGGAAATCGTAGTCTGTCTAAGAGCTTAAGAGAAATCGTAGTGTTCTCTACGATCAAGACTGAGTCCAGCCTGTGCAAGCCAACACACAACGGTCATGGTACGAAGACCACGATCGTGGTGACCCTCCTATCAGCATCAAAGTTCGTCTATGTGATGAAGGAGGAAGATCAACAAATGAAGAAAGGCTTATAGACATTGACAAAATGAGAGTCCCAATGATCCTATAATCATCCTTAGTATATATCGAAGAAGCGTATTCGAGAAGCTAAGGAAAGGACTATCATGCCTGCAAAAAATAGCTTTTCAGGCGTTAAGTGAGAAAGCAGTCTGCTGTGTTAGTGGGTCAGTCGGCTAAGCAGCAGAAAAGAAGGAAGTCAACATCTGTACACAGATTTGTCTGAAGCATTTAATGCTACAACGGATGACTTCAACGGCTAGATTTCAAGGGCTCCTTGATAAGAATATCATACAAGAATTCAGAAGAAGCAAGCAAGCAAACAAGAAAGAAAAGAAAGCTTAGAACACTCAAGAGCACTCAACGATAATACTCTATGATCCTGAAAGAGGAAAGCTTGCTTTGCTACTCAGTTTATTCAGAACTGATGCTTAATTGCAACTGAGTAGCACACCCAAGAATACAACTCTCAATTCAAAGTGTACCAAGTCAGAAGGACTTGAAGAGTTCTAAGTGAACTAAAGAAGTTCCAAGATTGTTGATCTTGAAGAGTTCTAAGTGAACTAGAGAAGTTCCAAGGTTGCTGTCCTTGAAGGAATCTAAGTGATTCAAAGTGTAAAGACATCCTTAGTGGATTTCCTACTCGTGGAGTAGAAGAGTGGACTAGGAGCCTTATGTGCTCTGAACTAGTTAAAACCTCTGTGTCTCATTTTCTCTTATTAACTGCTATAACTGTTATATCTGTTATAACTGCTTATCAATCTATCATTGCATTATCTTTAAGGGGAACAAACATATATTCCGCTGCTGTCAGTGTATTCAATACTGACAAGTATTTTGAAACAAAGAAAAAGTTTAAAACATCTATTCAACCCCCCTTCTACATAATTATTATGCCTTTTGGAACTAACATACGACTTTTGGGACCAGAATTAGTTCAACAAACGACATATGTTGTGAAGACCATAAGAGCCAGATTAGTAGTAGCTCAAGATCGACAGAAGAAATATGCAGATCTGCACCGTCAAAGCTGAGATTTTAAAGTCGGTAGTTTTGTGTTTCTAAAGGTGTCTCCTTGGAAAGGGAAAATAAGATTTGGTAAGAAAGAAAAATTGAGTTCGAGGTTTATAGGACCGTTCGAAGTATTGAAGAGAGTAGGCGAAGTGGCGTACAAGGTAGCTTTACCTTCTGAACTGGAACATATCCACAATGTGTTTCATGTTTTCGTGTTATGACCATATAATCTCGATTATAAGCATGTAATATCCTATGAGCCCCTTTAAGTAGAAAAGAATATAACGTATGAAGAAATTCATGTTCAAATAATAGCTAGTAAAGAGCGAATATTAAGGAATAAAGTTATACTTTCTATTAATGTAGTTTGGTGAAACCACAATGCCTAGTAGGAGTGAGCAAAAAATGGATAAAACCGAATTACCGAACCAAACCGAATTTTTTTAACCGAATTTTTTCGATTATTCGGGTATTTTTTATAATTCGGTTATATTCAATTTGATTTTTGATTTTCGAGTTCGGGTTTGGTTTTTAATTTTTGGTTATTTGGTTAACCGAATAACCAAATTAGAAAAAATAAAATTAAAGCTTAAAATTAAAATAGCAATCTGATGAGCTATTTTTGGTTAAGGCAGACACTTCTTCTCGTTCTTTTCTTAAGACTTAACATCAAATCAATTGTTTTATCATCTTAAACAATATAACACCAAAGCTATAGATGTTAGATTCTGGATTTGATTCCATCTCAGTTGCAACAAATTCATTCCAGAGACCAAAATTAGAAATCTTGGCTGCATAGTCTTCGATGAGATTTACAGCGGAGGAGTTCAAATTTTTGTGGGCAATGGGTGGCTTTAGTTGGTGCATGTGCTCGAGGCAGTATGCCATACCCATTGCAATTCTCATCTGCATCCCCAGTCTAAATGCTTTGCTTCTCTTACTGCAAAACTCAAAAGATATAGCCTTCATTTTGGTTATTTACTGAATAACCGAATTTACTATTCGGTAATTCTGTTATCTTAAAATTCGGTTTCTAGTTCGGATATCACAAATGTATATATTTCGGTTTTCGATTATAACCGAATAGCCTATTCGGTTCGGTTATAACCGAATTGCTCACTCTTAATGCCAAAGAGGTTATGTAGGAGTTAGAAGATAGGATGAGGAAGGATTATCCCCATCTGTTCGTGTAACCTTGCACTGTTTTTGATGACGAAATTTTATAAGGGGGGAGGATGTAATACACGAGAATTTTTTAAATAATATTAGTAATTAAGGTGCTAGAATGGTAGTTGAGCCCGATAAGTGTTTGATCCTAAATTAAATTATGCTAGTAGCTCAATGGTCATTATATTGGATTAGCCCAATGTGCAATGGAATGTGTAAGATAGATATGTTAGGTTTGTATATAACGCGAACATAGAATTAAATTACATACATAGTGCAGAAGAGCGATAAAATCCAATTTTAAATTTTTTTATACAAACCATCATTATGATCATTCTTGTGCAAAATTATCAATTCAACAAAAGAGACAGATATATAGAATCATACCCTCATACATCCAAGCTTCCTTAGGTACGAGTTCACTTCCAATTCATTCGCGTTCTTCTTGAATTCCACCGATTAAATTCCTTATTTTGATAAATGCAAGCCACCCAAGTGTTTTGCCTCTAGAGGTGATCCACCAAGGAATAATACGTATTCAAGAAGTTGGGTATTTGGCAAAACCCTTGTTTTCTCTCTCTAGAGAATATGTCAGTACTCTCCTAACTCTTGGAAGTGTGTTAAACTGTCTAACATCTACCCATAATAAGACTTCTCTTATTTATAGATGTAGGCAACCTTCCTAAACTAGTTAGGAATAGAGTGTTATTTAATTAATTAAACTCTTTTAATTAATTAGGTTCCTAATCCAATTAAGAACTTATGAGAGTACTTTTATTAATTAATTCATAAACCATTTAGAAATTTAATAATAATAATAATAATAATAATATTAATAAGACTCCTCTTATTAATTTATATGTAATATTTTCAAAATATTAAATAATAAATATTAAGATATTTAATTTGTTATATCACCATAACATAAATTAAATATACTTAACATATTATTACAATTATGTCATTTATTTCTTAAATAAATATTTTTCTTTTGTGGTGTGACTCTTTAGGTTCTCCATATTAAACCGGTTGTAAATAAATCAATTAGATCAATTCTAATCTTATTTAAATAAATAAATTAAATTATTTAATTTATTTAAATAAATAATTTTTATTCTACAATAAGGGTACGTCCCCTTAGCGATCAACTGTTTTGTAGATAATATAGATTTCAACATTAATCATAAAAGAACCTTTAAGTACATAGTTACCGTACAATTCAATCATTCTATCATACAATATCCCAATTAAATATAAGATATGAAATTATTGTCACGTCTTATTTTATTAATTATATGTATTTCGATTCTCAAATGCACAACTCTAAATAATGCAAATTAGAAACATAATTCTAATTTCATTCTGTTTTGACCTAAGGCTACTGAGTTGACATTTATCGAATCACATAGGACATTCTCTCCTTTTACTAGAAGAGGTAAATTCTTTGTTGATCATTCATTATCTCCATGTACAACTTATTATACCCAAGCATACGCTTTGATATACCCTAAGGGTTTTAAGGAATATGTCAAAGTATAATTCATCATACACAAGATACTATGATGATCTCAAGTCTAAGGATTACTTGTACTATTATCACTTGAGAAATTTCTATTGACAGACGAGTAAAACTCCATCAAGTATTCCTTTAGTGAGCCACGTTCTGTGAACTTATTCTCCAATAAGCACCTACATACCTACTTTAGTATCTCCGCACAAATGATATGAGATCTGATAAGTAGGTTTCATACCTACGAATTAGTGCCATTTAAACCTAGGATATCATGGCTTTGAGTATGTTTTAGGATTTTTTTCATGCATGTTGTGGGTTTTGTGTGCAGGGACTGAATGGGCAAGGAATGGACAAAAGTGGCAGATTATAAGGCAAAATGGGCTGGACTTTTATTACACGTGCAGGGGCGAATTTTTAGGCTTATCTATGCGTCGGGGCGCGCATCCAAAGGGAAAACGGTGTGCCAGGGCGTGTGTTCGGCAGAAGAGACGGATTTGTCCTATTGTGAGCAGGATTGTGAAAAAGGAAGGCTGATCGAGATTTGCTGATATATAGAAAAGAAGAGGTTCATATGATATATACCTAGCCACCTGGAAGCTCGAGCAGGGGATCTTGACTTGGACAGAGAATTGAGGCATCAAGAGAACGTGACGAACGCAAGATTGGAGTGGAGATTGGTGATACAATTCTGGAATTTATCATCTCTTTTTTGTTATATCTTGTAATCATAATGTTTTCTATGATGTGGATGATTGGGTTTTCTTCAGTCGTTATAAACTAATTACTCATTTAAGCCTATAACGGATCTTTTATGTAATGGATGATTAAATATTCTTGATTTCAGTTTATGGATATTATTCCCTGATTATTTGCTATGTGTTATGCGTAATTTATATAACTGCTTGATCAAAAATTATCTGTTATCTCATATGAAATCGAGAGAGGATATATGGGATTAGAACTGGCCATAGTGACATATGTTTGTGAATTCTGCGTAGATGGAATTCATGATTCGTGTTTAGGATAGAGATATACCTTTACGCCATATGTAATATGATGAAGAACTTGATTTTAAACCTTATTTAATTGTAATTCATATAGAAATATAGTAAATTAGTTATCTAGGGTGTCTTGCTTAATTCTATCATCTGTGGATGCGAGTGAGTATGGGTATAATGCATCGAGAGGTGATTATATCTGCTTTAGTGTTCTTGATTAATAATCTGGAGGAATTAAAATAAACTGGGAAAAAGGATATTGTCTGAAGTGAAATAATAAGTGAAGTTTTAGGCTTAATTCTGTAAAACTTGTGAAAATCTTAAGTTAGTGTTGTAGTTGGTTAAGTAGTGATTTAGTTATAAACACATCTTTTAATCGTTAGTTTGATAAAGCTGAGATAATATAAAACTGGTAATTGTTAGATTAAATAGGAATTATTGTCTCTGTGGGTACGATATCTGAATTATCAGTATATTACTTGTGGATCACGTATACTTGCGTGTAACGCGTATAGAAAATACCCAACAAGTTTTTGGCGCCATTGCCAGGGACAGTAATTGCGTTTATTCCTTATAATATCAGTTTAATTAGATCAGCTTTAGTTAAACCTATATATATATATATATATATATATATATTCTTATTCTTATTTTTGTTTGTTTGGTTATTTTAGGTATATTCGATTAGTGCATGCAAACTAGGTCGAAGAAGCCAGAGTTGTTGCCGTTTGAGGATGACATTGACAAACGGTTTCAGAAGCTAACTAAGTGGATTGCAAAGAATCGAGTAGAATTTGAAACACCCAGAACAAACATGGCTGAACAGGAAGACAAACCACTGATGGATTATGCTACACCAAAGATCTCTAAAATTCACTCGAGTTTAGCCGGGTCGGCAATCAATGCGAACAATTTTGAGATCAAACCTGGAACAATACAGATGGTGCAGAATAATTGCCAGTTTGGGTGTCTTCCAAATGACGACCCGCACGAACACATCTTCAGCTTTATAAAAATTTGTGACACCTTCAAGTGCAACGGAGTGATAGACAATGCGATCAGATTGAGGTTATTCCCGTTCACACTAAGAGACAAGGCGAAGGGTTGGCTCCATTCCCTAACCACCAGGGGTCAATCACTACATGGAATGATTTGGTGTAGAAATTTTTGGCCAAGTTCTTCCATCCATCGAAGACACATAAGATGAGAATGAAGATATCTTCATTTGCACAGATGCAAGGGGAGCCACTGTATGAAGCATGGAACGGTACAAGGAACTGCTGAGAAAGTGCCCACATCATGGACTCCCGCACTGGATGTAGCTTAATATTTTTTACAATGGGGTATCGAGTCAGATACGGACTAGCATCGATGCAGCCTCAGGTGGAGCTTTTATGACTAAGAAATTTGAGGAGGCATGGGCATTGATAGACACAATGGCTTCAAATGGTTATCAGTGGCCGACTGAAAGAATGACTCAACCCACAGCCGCAGGAATTCTGGAATCGGATAATATGACATCCATATCGGCACAAATATCAGCATTGGCAAAGAAGTTTGACACCATGAAGATGGGTAATGTGCAACAAGTAGCATACGTGTGTGAACTTTGTGCAGGTGAACATCCTACCGAACAGTGCGCAATCAACCCAGATTTAGTTCAGTATGTGGCTAATTACAATAGGCCACCCAATACCCATCAGTACAATCAGGGGAATAGAAACCATCCGAACTTTTCTTGGAGCAATAATAAGAACCAGTCTCAGCAGCAGGCTCCAAGACAAGCATATCCGCTGGGCTATCAGAATCAGAATCAGAATCAACAGGCAGCTCCACAGCAGGATCAAAAGTTAAATTTGGAAGAGGTTTTGGCAAAGTACATAACAGGCAATGAAGTAGCTATGAAAACTCATCTGGTTGCGATTAAGAATCTAGAGAATCAGATTGGCCAGATCGCAAGTGCGTTAAATAATAGACCTCAAGGAACGTTGCCGAGCGACACAGAGAAAAATCCTAGGGGAGGTCATGAGTAGTACAACGCCATATCACTTCGAAGTGGAAAAGAGTTAAAGGAGAAGGTTGATGAAAATCGTCAGATACAACCACAATCCATGGAAAAAGAACAGAAGCAGAAAAACGTGGAGAAGAGAACCGAGGAAAATCAAGTGGATAAGCTAATACTAGAAAATAGAACTCTTATGTACCTTGGGTGCCTTTTCCCAAACGGTTGCAAACTCAAAAGCTTAAGGACCAGTTCTTGAAATTCATGGAGATCTTTAAGAAGATTCATATCACTATTCCGTTCGCCGAGGCACTAGAGCAAATGCCCAGTTACATGAAGTTTATGAAAGATATACTTTCAAAAAAATGGAGGTTGAGCGAATATAAAACTGCGGCATTAAAGGAAGAATGTAGTGCAATTCTGCAGAGAAAGCTTTCGCCAAAATTGAAGGATCCGGGGAGTTTTAACATCCCTTGCTCAATCGGGAACCAGTTTGTGGGTAAAGCCTTATGTGTTCTCGGAGCACTTAATGCCACTGTCAATATATAGGAAGTTGGGTCTAAAAGAAGCCAAGCCAACGAATATCACTCTACAACTTGCAGATAGAACGGTTACGTATCCGTTTGGAATAATGGAGGATGTTCTAGTTAAGGTTAACAAGCTAATCTTACCCGCGGATTTTGTGGTACAGGACTATGAAGAGAACAAAGACATTCCAATAATATTGGGAAGACCATTCTTGGCTACCGACAGAATGGTGATTGACGTACCAAACGGTCAACTAACTATGAAATTTAATGACCAAGAAGTAAAATTTAAAGTGTTCAAGCCAATACCTTGCCCAAGCAGTGCCGAAGATAGTCTTGACATCACAGATGGCAACGAAGATGCTCAGAATAAGTCCAGGGATAAAATTGGTGAAAGAAGTGGAATTGGTGATGACAGTCGCAGACTAAAGCAGAGTCTTGATGAAAAAGGACAAATACTGAAACAATGCTGGGTATGCATAATGGAGACCAAAAGCTTCAGCAACATTCCAGCAGAACCAGATTAGCGAACTACAGAAAGAGTCAGGCTGCAAGACTATAAATCAAGCGCTTGATGGGAGGCAACCCAATCATTAATTTAGTTCAAGTTGTTTTAAAATTAGTTGATTTGATTTAAGTAGATTAGTAGTAGACTAGGATAGATTTTAGAGTAGAAATACTAGTAAATTGTCAAGGTACGAATAATACTAATTAGTTATGTTTTGTTTGTAGGAAGAAATCAGAAAGGGCAAGAGACCAAAGGTGCTAATCAATTAAGCAAGGAGCAAAAAAAAATAAAAATAAAAATGAACTGCCAAGTCAAGAACCAACAGCTGCAGAAAGTCACATGCGCCCCGGCGCAAAATAGTGAAGAAGAACTCGTGCCCCGGCACCAAGGCTTCTGGCCATTCTCGCCCCGGCTCAGTCTCTTGAAGAAATTATCACGCCCAGGCCCCAACCTCTCTGGCCAAGTTTGCCGTAGCGCGCCCCCACGACCAAAGACGCTCTCCCCGGCGCGCGTATGGTCTTTTCATTTTTAAAATATTGACTTCAGCAGTTGGCAATGCACAATCCTAACACAAATCAACCACAAGCACAATCCAATCACAGTCTTTACCCATCTGAAACCAAAGCAAACACGAATTCAATCAAGGACAATCTCCATTAATCCTTATCAAATTCGAGTCATCCGTGTAGCCCTTCAATATCTACAGTGCACAATAATACAAGCATCCAACATCAAGAACAAGGGGGAATAGTGCACAACAAAACCCAAATTTTTCTCTCCTTACAGAAATACAAGGTAACATTATTTGTGGGCATATTGTTAGAAATGTTGCAGGTTTTCCACTAGGCTGAGGTGAAATTCATAAATTGGGCATACACATTAAGTGCAAGGAAATAATATTCAAGCCCTAAACACTTGCACACCTAGTGTTTGTGAAAAGGTCTCACCAACAAATCCATCACCCCATTGCAAGTTACAGGCACACCGGCGACTCAATGACTTCCTGGCAACAAAAATGACAACGAGGGGAAGGTTCGTCCACCGCCTCGCGCCAATTCGACAAGAAGAAATTCTTAAGCGCCGAGGCGGCGGACCGGTTCGACTACCTTGCAAATAAACCACTGGTGCCGAAACAGGGGTTGGCCCCCGATGAATTCAATGGGCAAATGTTCAATCAGACCCGGAAGAGGGGTTGGGAAACGCTTGTAGCACACCCGGACGCCGCCGTAGTGGCGGTGGTCAAAGAATTTTACGCCAAAACTCCCGACAAGTCACCGTTCTTCACCTTTGTAAGAGGAAAAATGGTGCCATCTACTGTACAAGAGATCAACGAATACTATAATCTTCCACATATATCGTGTTCATATTCGGCCCTCAAAGAAAGTAGAGCAGATTATGAGCAAATTCTGACAGAGTTGGGTAAGCCTGATGCAACTTGGTTGTCTAACGGATCTAATTTTCAGAAGAACCACCTAAGTCTATACGGGAAGATATGGCATGCGTTATTGTGTGCCAAATTGCTACCTTCCACACATACGAGTGATGTCATTTAGTTAGTAAATTTGCATATGACATGTCATGTTAGTTAATTGCACGTAGAAGAAGCATTTTAGTATTAAGTCTATTATGCATTAATTACATATATAAAAAAAGAAAAGAAAAATATAAAATCACAAAAATACTTGCTTTGCATTTAGGCATATAGGTTGCATGAGTTGAGCAATGGATTAACATGTTTTTAACTCAGCCGATGATAGGATCGATATTGCATCTTAGCTCGAACAAACGTGAAAATTAATGATCAGTTCTGATGTTAATCAAAATGAAAGTCTAATTTTGTCTGAAATTTGTGTAATTGGTTAGCACGTAAGAGTTGATTGTCTAATCAACGCAGTTTGAGGGGTCACAACTTATTTTTAGGAGGAAAATCTTAGTTAAATTTGATGAAACTGTTATATTGACATTAAAGTTAAAAGTAAGTGAGAACTTGAGTTTGGGGGAGTCAGTGGGGTGACAGAAAAGAGAAATGAAAAAAAAAGAAAATAAAAAATAGCAAAAAAGAAAGTAAGGAAAAAGAAAGAATAAACACATGGACTAGTTTGTATTTGTGGCCTTTGTTACTTGAATAAGTAAGCCCTTGGGGTGTTTCTACACCTAGCTCCCTAAAATAGTCTGGTTTGGGAGTCGTTGGTTGAAAGTTTGCTAAACGGGTAGCATTAAAAAGCCTAATAGATGCAAACATTGCACGGTCTATTGTGAGCACGGGATGGAGCGTAAAACGCACCCGTGAATGAAAAATAAGAAAAATAGCCCTATCTGAAGTCCCTGAACTCGGTAATTACTATGATTGTTGGTTTTGTCATGAATGCAGAATATTCAAAGTTTAACAGAAATTTTCCTGCAAAGAAATTTGAATGTGATGTTTTTAAACTGTTGATGGTTAGATTAGTTAACAAGCACACATGCACAACATGAGTAAGGACAGAGTTGGATGGACTGATTGAGTACTAATGAATTGTGAATTAACTTTTCAGTATTATTTGAATATCATATGATATCTTTGAGGCTTGTGTTGAATAATATGTTGATCTGTTGCTAGATTCGTAGGCATATAGAGAGTAGGTCATGTATATGCATATATATAGATACATTGTTTGTTGTTTTCAGTTTTGTTATTTTTGTTTTCACTTGAGAACAAACGATTGGGGTATTTGATAAGTAGGTTTCATACCTACGAATCAGTGTCATTTAAACCTAGGATATCATGGCTTTGAGTATGTTTTAGGATTTTTTCATACATGTTGTGGGTTTTGTGTACAGTGACTGAATGGGCAAGGAATGGACAAAAGTGGCAGATTATAAGGCAAAATGGGCTGGACTTTTATTACACGCGCAGGGGCGAATTTTTAGGCTTATCTATGCGCCGGGGCGCGCATCCAAAGGGAAAACGATGTGCCAGGGCGCGTGTTCGGCAGAAGAGACGGATTTGTCCTATTGTGAGCCGGATTATGAAAAAGGAAGGCTGATCGAGATTTGCTGATATATAGAAAAGAAGAGGTTCATATGATATATACCTAGCCACCTGGAAGCTCGAGCAGGGGATCTTGAATTGGACAGAGAATTGAGGCATCAAGAGAAAGTGACGAACGTAATATTGGAGCGGAGATTGGTGATATAATTCTGGAATTTATCATCTCTTTTTTGTTATATCTTGTAATCATAATGTTTTCTATGATGTGGATGATTGGGTTTTCTTCATTCGTTATGAACTAATTACTCATTTAAGCCTATGCCGGATCTTTTATGTACTGGATGATTAAATATTCTTGATTTCAGTTTATGGATATTATTCCCAAATTATTTGCTATGTGTTATGCATAATTTATATAATTTCCTGATCAACAATTATCTGTTATCTCATATAAAATCGAGAGAGGACATATGGGATTAGAACTGGCCATAGTGACATATGTTTGTGAATTTTGCGTAGATGGAATTCATGATTCGTGTTTAGGATAGAGATATACCTTTACGCCAGTATGTAATCTGATGAAGAACTTGATTTTAAACCTTATTTAATTGTAATTCACATAGAGATATAGTGAATTAGTTATCTAGGGTGTCTTGCTTAATTCTATCATCTGTGGATGCGAGTGAGTATGGGTATAATGCATTGAGAGGTGATTATATCTGCTTTAGTGTTCTTGATTAATAATCTGGAGTAATTGAAATAAATTAGGAAAAAGGATATTGTCTAAAGTGAAATAATAAGTGAAGTTGTAGGCTTAATTCTGTAAAACTTGTGAAAATCTTAAGTTAGTGTTGCAGTTGGTTAAGTAGTGATTTAGTTATAAACACAGCTTTTAATCGTTAGTTTGATAAAGCTGAGATAGTATAAAACTGGTAATTGTTAGATTAAATAAGAATTATTGTCTCTGTGGGTACGATATCTGACTTATCAGTATATTACTTGTGGATCACGTATACTTGCATGTAGCGCGTATAGAAAATACCCCACAAGATCAATCATCCTCTTTATTAGAGCAAGCAACGTATGTACCAATCTATTCGAATTCACTAATCCCCTTTTTAGTAATCCAACGATTATGAACGATTTTAGTTTGTGAGCTATCTAGAATTTAGATCTCATTAGCATGATCATCATCATGATTCTAAAAGCATTGCTCAAAACTATGGGTTTATCACGTTTAATATAACAACACCATATGGTAAAGTAAAATGTTTTTAATTAATAAATTCTTTTATTAATAAATAAAAAAGATTACAAAGTATATGCTACATCATATCTAATATAATTGGCTCGCGTGCATACTACTTTCAAGATATGTATATATATTTGGGTGAATATATCTAATATAAAGATTACTTGCGTGCAACCTCAATATATTTGGGTGAATACATATATATATATATATATATATAGGCATATATATATGTGTGTGTGTGTGTGTGTGTGTATATATATATATGTGTAAGAAGCAAGAAAACCTAAATACACAAAAGTAATATAATAAAAATACATAATAGATATAGATACTCCCTCCCAACCGAAAATCCCCCCTTCAAATTGTTAAATTGCTAAAAAATTTTTTTGCCTAAAAGCTTGCAATGTAGCCATGTGAAGACATGATGAAATAGGTCAATGGCTAGGAGTAATTAAAGTTAGGGTTGGTGAAACTTTTCACCAACTAAACTTTTACCAATGGTTATTACTTAGTTGGGTGTACAAATACAAGTATTAGTACATGTATTTGGTACATGGATTTTGCATATAAATAGAATCTCCTAAGTCATTTGCTAGAGTTTGTTTCATTTGTTAGATTACTAAGTGTTAGCAAATATAAGAGAGTTAAAGAGAAAAGAAGAAACCTAGGGGAGCTCTTGACCTTGGTGATTCAAGAAGTGTTCAAGAAGGAGAAGGTGGAGAGCTACTTGAAGTTCATTGCCAAGAGGAAGAAAACATCAAAGAGGTAGAATCATAACCTAGTTATAGTTTTGTAAGTTAAGTTTGTATATATTATTTTTATTAGAAAATGCATGCTTGGTTGTGGGAGTTTTATTTGTTGTGGGATCATGAAGTATCCTGAAGTTATAAGGATGGGTATTGGAAGGAGATTATATAGTATATATGTCTTTGTATGTATTTTATGTCTAAATGAACCAAGAAGAAAAACATGCAAGCATGAAACCTAAAATAGAAATGTTTAAAAGCATGAGTTTGATATTGAATGACATAAAATGTATAAGTTATGTGTATGACCTAAAAATTTTATGTTGAACATCTATGAGATATGAAAATAGCACAAGTGGAATCGCCGTAATAGGACGTAAAATGATATTGTAGTAAAACATTTAGTAAAACATGTTTAAGTGGGAAATCTAGTTTGAAGAACTAACAAATTTGGTTAAATAAATATTTTGGGAAATGATTTAAGGAATCAAATGTTAAAGATATATAAGTTTATAAGGTAATGGAAGTGGTTTGAACTTAATTGGATGTATAATGAATAAGTCATGCAAGATTGAATCAAAGAAGAAACATTGAAAAACCTAGCACTGGGAATTCTGTCGGGTTGGCGCTGTCGCGCCGCCCTAGAGCTTAAGTCCGGCGCTGCTGCGCCAGGACAATTTCGTTAACTTGAAAACCCTGTGTTGGGTCTCTAACTTTTAGGTTTATTTTAATGATAGCAATAATTTATAAATAGATTAATTAAAAAGGTAGAATCCTCTCCATAAGATTTATATTATAATTGTTTTAATTATCTTATTTACTTTGACCACAAATATTTTCTAAATCTTACTGAATTGATTTTCTTGATCTTGATAATTTAAAAGTGTTAAAACATTATGGTTGCATGCATGAGATAAAAATAAGTTATATATATATATATATATATGTATACCCGTATATATATATATATATGATTATATATGTGCATGAGAGCATTAAATGAAGTCTTAAAAGAATTATGCATGTTTTGTGACAATATTTTTCGGACAAGTCTTTTTGTATTACTCAAGAGCATGAAATGAGATGTTGTCTAAATAGGTAATAAATGTTTTTGTTGACCAAAAAGCGTAAGGCCATGTTTGTTTGCAAGGATTATAATCCCGGGATTATAATCCATGGGATTATAATCCAAGACTATTAATCCTATAATTAAATAGTCCTAGTCACATGTTTGTTTTTTATGGAATTATTCGTGGGATAACTCAATCCCATGTTATGTTTGTTTTTTCCAAGATTAATTAAAGGATTGGATTAAAAAATATCGTTTGGACTATTATACCCTTACCAATAATAACATATTTTAAACTTATTTTTACATCAAAAAATAATAAAAAATTAATTAAATACTTTTAAATAAGTGGCTATGTTATTCAGTAAATATTATTTTTTTTGAGAGGGGGTGGGGGTGGGTGGGTTGGGGTGGTGTGGTGTGGGAGTGTATACATAATCAATAAATAATATATTTTCGATGGGGAAATGGGTGGGGGTGGGGGTGGGGGGTAGGGCAGGGTGGGACGGGGCGTGGTGGGAGTGTATACATAATTAATAAATATTATTTTTTAATTTTTGTGGGGTGGGGGTGAGGGTGGGTGGGTGGGCGGGATGGGGGCGGGGACGGGGGAGGGTGGTGTGGGGGTATACATAATTAGTAAATATTAATATTTTTTTAGGCGGTGGGGTTGGGTGGGGTGGGGTGGGTGGGTGTATATATAATTAGTAAATATTATTTTTTTAATTTTTTGGGGTGGGTAGGGGTTAGTGGGGTGGGGTGGGGTGGGGTGGGGTAGGGTGGGGTGTATATATAATCAGTAAATATTATTTTTTAAAATTTTATGGGGTGGGTGGGGTAGGGTGGGGTGGGTGGTAGGGTGGGGTGTATATATAATCAGTAAATATTAATTTTTTAAAATTTTATGGGGTTGGGTGGGGTGGGCGTGGGTGGGGTGGGTGGGGTGGGGTGGGGTGTATATATAATCAATAAATATTATTTTTTTAATTTTTATGGTGTGGGGTGGGGTGGGGTGGGTTGGGTTGGGTGGGTGTGGTGCGTGGGGTAGGGTGGGGTATATATATAATCCGTAATTTTTTTTTAATTTTTATGGGGTGGGGTGGGTGGGTGGGGTGGGTAGGTGGGGTAGGGGGTAGGGTGGGGTGTATATATAATCAGTAAATATTATTTTTTAAAATTTTGTGGCGTGGGGTTGGGGTGGGTGGGTGGGGTGGGGTGGGGGTGGGGTAGGGTGGAGTGTATATATAATCAGCATATATTATTTTTTTAATTTTTGTGGGGTGGGGTGGTGGTGGGTGGGTGCGTGGGGTAGGTGGTAGGGTGGGGTAAGGTGGGGTAGGGTGGGGTGTATATATAATCAGTAAATATTCTTTTATTAAATTTCGTGGCGTGGGGTGGGGGTGGCATGGGGTTGGGGTGGGGTAGGGTGGGGTGTATATATAACTAGTAAATATTATTTTTTTTAATTTTTGTGGGGTGGGGTGGTGGTGAGTGCGTGGGGTGGGTGGGGTAGGGTGGGGTGTATATATAATCAGTAAATATTATTTTTTTAAATTATGGGGTGGGGTGGGGTGGGGGTGGGGTAGGGTGGGGTGTATATATAATCAGTAAATATTATTTTTTTAATTTTTGTAGGGTGGGGTGAGGGTGCGTGTAGGGGTGGTGGGGGTTGGCGGGGTGGGTGTGTATACATAATCAAAAAATATTTTTTTTAGTGGTGGGGGTGGGATGGGGGTGGCAGGGTGTATACATAATCATTAAATTTATTTATTTTTTGAGGGGGTGTGAGTGGGGGGCGAGTGGGGGTGCGCGGGGTAGGGGTGTATACAGAATCAATAAATATTATTTTTTTAGGGTGGGTGGGTGGGGCGGTGGGGGGTGGGTGAGTGGTGTGCGGAGTGAAGGTGTACACATAATCAATAAATATTATTTTGAAAAAATAGATCGACTGATATACGGAAAGGAAAGAATAGGATATTAAGAAAAGGTCTAGGGGTAATTTTGTCTAGCAATTTTTAATCCCAAATGACAGGGATTATAATTCCAGGTAGGAGGTGGTATTAATTAATCCCACATCCTAAGTTATTTTATAATCCTAGGACTAATAGTCCCAAGCTAAAATTTAAAAATGAACAAGTCACTTGGGATTAATAGTCCTATCCCAAGTGTAATACTTGCAAACAAACATAGCCTAAATGATTTGAGACAAATATTTTAGGACAGTTTTTCTTGTCTCATCCGAGCATGCCTTGGGAAGTTTTCTAAATGAATGAATTAACACATGTGCCTAATAAATGCAAAGGTTGGTCAAATTTTCTAATAGGCCAAAGATTGAATTCGGAGGAGATAAGTTTGGGGAAGTAAAAATTGTATGGGCTGGAATTTTTTTTAATCCGTGTGCTCATCAATTGTTTCATCCGGACCATTCATTTCAAAATAATTTTATTCAAGCTTTAAAAATTATTTTCACAAAAAGGGGCAAAAATAATTTTTAAATCGAAAAATGTTTTTAAGCATACATGATTTATATTTTCAGTTATGTGTGTGTGTGCATTCGTGGGTCCATACAAAAAAAGAAAAGAAAAGGCTTGCATTAATTTGATAAATGAATGAGACATTCATTTTGGGACAATACTTGCTTTAACCGACTATGTGCTGAGAATTGTGTCTTTGAAAATCAATTTGGCATGTGAGCATATAAGCAATTAATGTATCCAAAGTTGGCAAACTTTTCAAAGGCCCGAAGCTTTCAAAATTTTGGATGAACTGGTGACTGCAATCCGTGTGTTTTATATGCTAAAATTAATCCGAGCCTTCCATTTCAAACAAACAATTTTCAGCCTTTGATTTTCCACTAAGATCATTTTACCCCAAGCTTGAAAATCCTATAAATAGAAAACTTTTCTTCATTCCAAACTTGTCAATTCACTTGAAAAGAAAAGCTTATTTCTTGCCTACATACTCTCTCTCTAAAGCTTTCTATCTCTTCTTACCAAAGTTCTGATTATTTGAGAAAAGAAAATTAGTCTAAGTAATTGAGATAAGTTATTTGATTTACTTTATTAGAATTATCTCTTGCTTATTTAAGTATATAGATATACGAATATAAATCGTTATACATAATTATATATATATATATATATATATATATTTCATCTATTTATCAAATAAAAAGTCATACTTAGATACCGAGGCTAAGATGATATTTCTCTTAAGTGAGGGAATCAGACCGTACGATTTTTTAAAGTCCTAAGTGTCCTTTTATTGATATTATTTATATAAATATCGTAAAGTAGATCTACACTTGATAGTTCAAAATAACACTGAGATATTCCTCTAAAAAGAGTGAATCATCCGAACCGGATTTGAAAATCTAAGTGATCTATCGAAAATATTTATATAAATATTAATTGAGAAACTATAAATTTTGTCATACTTAGACACCGAGGCTACATAGATATTCTTCTTAAGTAAGGGAATCAGACAGTACGATTTCTCAAAGTACTAAGTGGCTTTATTTATAATCATTCACATAATAGATAAAATATTTATTATATATTCTTTGAGTTAAACAAATATATTTGTTATATCAAGTATTGCTTAACTGATTTATTTATTATACTTGATATCTGCCATCACAATTATTTGATCATAAATTCAATTATTTTTATATCACAAACTTAAGTGAATATATCTGCTTAAATAGAAGCATATCACTCACTATAAAAGTTATTTTACTTTTATATCAGAAATCAAAGCCTTATCTGTTTAAATCCATAGAAAAACATTCTTTATTATAAAGAATAAATAATTCTTTATAAAATTACATTAAACTATATATCTGCTTATACAGAAGCATCTTTTTAACTTATACTTAAATGATCTATTTGCTTATTCAAGAAGCACTTTTCACACAAAATATAAAAGTTATTTAAACTTTTATAACAGTGTATAATTTACATATTTGTTTACAAAGAAGCATATTTTCTTAAATATAAAAGTCTTTAAACTTTTATCTGCTCTTTAACTGATATATGCTTAATTGAGAAGCCTTTAATATAAAAGTTATTTAAACTTTTATATATTTGTACTAAAATTCTATCTGTTTATTTTTAGAAGCAAAATTCTATTAAATACTTTGTAAAAAGGGAAAAGGCAGAGTTAGTTTATTTTATATACCTGTGAGAAAAAATGAGTAATTCTTCGACCAAGATTAGAGTCTTAGAGAGGTCAGTTGGGAGTTAGGTCTTTAGTGAACTTGTGAGTTGAGGAAGAGGCTGTTGTTTCAAGACCAGATTATAGAATAGAATTGAACTCAAAAGAAAGTACAACTAAGCTTGAGGAGGGAGGGAGCTTGCTGTCCAAGATAGTTAGTTGAGATTAGTTGTAAGTTTGTTTATAAAACTTTGTAAAGACTTCTCCGTCTATTGAAGGTGTTTTTATTACAGGAAGTAATAAGATCTCAAGTTCTGGAGATGAGCTTGAGACTGGACGTAGCAACAAACCCGGGATGTATGTTGTGAACTAGACAAACTCTGTGCATTGTGTGATTGAATTTTTACTATCTTGCATATTAATTTCTAACACAGGAAATGAATTATCTAAAAATTCAAAAAGGTCTAAGTTAATTTTTTAATCTATAATAATCTATTCAACCCCCCTTCTAGGTTATTATTGGACTTTCACCCTGTACGATCAGCGCTGCAGCGCTAATCCTAGGCAAAAACCCGGCATTGCTGCGCCAGACCCCCAGCAAGAAACCTTGCCTCATTAGCGCTTGTTAGGAATATGCATGTGAATGTTATTCCTATTTATATAAGATTTGATTATGAACTTAATGAATGAATATGCAAATATGTCTGCATTGAGGAAAGCTGTAAAGTCCTTAATAGATGATAGCCATATGTACAAGGACTTAGACTGAAAAGATCAAATGTGTTAGGTTGATCCTACATAAATGAACGGCTTTGTGAAGTCCTTCAAAAGATTACAATGTACAAGGACTATGAATAAAAAGATCAAGCTTGTTAGGTTGATCTTATAAAGTGTAATAGATAGGCCAGTCTGATCGTCGAGCACTGCACCAGCCTTCGTAGTCTGTCAGGAGAGACAAGGAAGAATAAGAGTCTATTAAGGTAGAATCGTAATCTATAAATATAGTCACTCTCGAAGTCGTAGTCTGCCAAAAGAGACAAGTCAGAATCGTGGTGTATCGAGGAAGACTTTCTCGAGATAGTAGTCTGTCGAGGAAGCCAAGTTCAGAATCATGGAGACAGCTTGTCGAGCGCCTACCGAGCCAAGTCAAGAATCATAGGCTTCACTCGAAGTCGTGGAGCCTGCAGATCATAACAGAGGCAGAAATCGTAGTTAAGCAGATCAGTCAAGAGACTGCAGTTGTTAAGGCAGAAATTATAGTCTGTCTTATGAGCTACTCTCAGAGTCGCAGACAACACTTGGAGTCATAGTGTCTGCAGAAGCCCAAAGCTAGATCGTAGTCTGCAAAAGCACAAAGCCAAATCGTAGTCTGCAAAAGCCCAAAGCCAGATCGTAGTATGCAGAAGCCAGAGCTAGATCGTTGTCTGCAGAACAAAGGCCAAAATATAGTCAGTCAAATGCTCACAATGCCAAGGAAGAATCGTAGAGACTATACGATTCTCAACAGCTGAGCATTCCTGAAGTATACACTAAGATCTCACTTTGGTAAGAGTAATCAAGGTTCAGAAAGCAGTCTACCTAGAGAGGATCAAAGAGCACCTTCTGAATGGCCTGTAAGCAAACAGAAGATCGAAGCACCAACTCTATCAACAAGGCTGATTGAGAAGTGAAGCCATTCAGGAGGAGTCTTCTACAAGCGATCTTTAGAAGACAATGAATGAAGTGACTATCAAAAGGAAGATAACGACTGCAGTGTCTGTCAAACCAACAGAAGACAACGATCGTAGTGATGACTGCGATCGTGGTGTTTGCTAAACGAGCAGCAGAAACTGATGGAGCACATACAGAGATATTGGCCAACCTATAGAGAGTAGACGAAAAGGATTGTCTATGCTTAGCCTCACCACGAAGAGTGAGCGAGAGATCATAGAGAAGAAAGTTGAGAGTGCTGAGCATCAATTAAAAGAGTCTTGTAAATCAGTAGGGCCAAAATAGTCAGCCAAGTTGTCAGTTCCTGGTGCCAAGTCAAGGCAAAAAGAATAATAGAAGCAATGCAAGAGTGAAGAGCGAGAGGTTCTACATTGTCAATCCAAAGAACACTCTCAAAATCGTAGTGTTGTTAAAGTCAGTCAACGTGCAATATCCTCAGACAAACTACGATCAAGCATATGAACGTCTGCATCAGAATCGTGGAGTTCGGTCATTTGATTATAGAGTCTTTGCAATGTCTCAATATGAAGATTGACAATCGAACATTGCTGATTGAGAGTATCGATGCTGTCGTCAACCCCTTTGGTTCAGATCCAGGAAACAAAAAGAAGAAGTAAAAGTGATTACCAGCCTGACTTGTGAAAGTAACATCTCAGAGGTGGTAGGTGAAATAATAGACTGCTGTGTTAGAAAAGTCAAAAAGGTGATGTCACGTCAAGTCAGCAGTCTGCACCAAATAACTCAGAATCCTTGAAGCAATTCACATAGCTTCCAATGGCTATATTCCAACGGGAAGTTGATGGAGGAGTATATAACAGTTGAAGTTTCAAAGGTGAAGTGGTTGTTGACTCCATGAGAGTTCTACAGAGCTTAACAAAAAATGTCTCAGTGGCAGTGAGACTACCATAGTAGGAGTGAAGCACATATGATGAAGAGCTTTAACTGCTAAAGGCTTCACTCAACACAAAAGAGAATGCCAACCATAATAGCATCTGAGCTTAGAGTCGAGAAGGCCAAGAAGACAAGAGAAAGAGTGGTAGAATAGAAAGTAGATATTCAGGGCCACTCTACGATTCACCATGAACAACCGGAGCTGAAGAGAAGTAGATGCAGAACAGAATCTACACACAAGACAACCAGTGTTCAAGGGACGCTAAGTACCAGATGGAGTCTACCTGAAGTACAAAGACTTAGCAGATCCTTAATGGTGATAGTGTGCTATGCTGAAATCAGATGAAGTCAAGCATCAACAACAAAGATCAGCTGCACCAAGGAGATGTGATAGACTGTTAAGTACTCAAGGATGTCGAGCTTTATGTACATCTTAGCAGTCCATTAGTGGTAATCCAGTCTCGATGACGAATTCCAGAAGATCACACCAATCTGCTAAGTATCAAAAGATGAACAAGCTTAATGTCATCTTAGCAGCTCAGCACCAACAACAACAAACCAACAAACAACCAGGGCCTGAGGGGTCCTTGTCTTCGTGACTAAATCAAAGTCAAGTCTGCTGGGCATGCTGAGTACCGGAGGGTACAAGAGATTCTAAGTCTGTTGGGCTTAGTTTACAGTTCCAAGTCTGCTGGGCTTGGAGAGTTCTTAGTGAACTGGAATTCCAAGGCTACTGGGTCTGAAGGAATCTTAGTGATTCAAGAGTTACCCTTTCCTTAGTGGAATCCCTGCTTGTTGAAGCAGAAGAGTGGATTAGGAGCTTTAGTCTCTGAAACACTTAAAATCCCTTGTGTCATTTAGTTTATGTCTTTTACATTATGCACTATAACAGCTATAACTGCTTTAACCGCTTACACCTAAACTAACATTAGAACTATGTTATCAAGATATCTTTGAAGGGGATCTTTAACTTATTCTGCTGTGCATGAACTGATTCTTATGTTTGCCATCTGCTAATTACTTAGCAATATAAAAGAAAGGAAAAAGCTTTTAAAGTAAAAAGGATCTATTCAACCCCCCTTCTAGATCTATTATGTGCCCTCTGGAAACTAACAATTGGTATCAGAGCAGGTTCTCATGCTATATCCTAAAGCTAATGCTTTGAGTTTGGTCCTAGGCACAAACAAAGTTTTAAACTTAGTTTTAGTAGTAAGTCACTTGTGAATGTAGATGAGCTCACACGTTAAAAATTGTACGTACAGGTAAATGTGCATATACACCTGAAGCTGTCCAGATTAGTCCCTGTCCTTAAATGCTATTGCAATCAGGCCAATCCTTGCCCATAGTCAATCAGCAGTCTGCAGCCCAGTGATAGGAAGTCAAGAAGCATCTAGAGCAAAGAATTTGACGTCCACTGTTCTGAAAGATGATATGCATATATATGCAATGAGATGCTTATCTAGAGGAGAAAGGAGAATTCTTCAAATATGTATTTGGTTAATTCCATGGATATGAACCTTGAGGTTCGAGTGCATCAAAGAACTCAAGCTGCCAAGACTTTCCTCTGATTATAACTTCAAGACTGTGCTTGATTGATCTAAGGCCATATGGAGCAACAAGCTGTCAGCATTAAATGCAAAGATATACACATTATTGCCTAATTTCATTGTGCATATAAGCAGGACAAATAACTGCCAAGAAATTGACAGTGTCAAGGTATGTTTCCTCATTAATATACACATACATCATATTGCATCACCTTATGTGCTATAACAGTATTCTATCAAAAGATCATTTCTTCCTAAAAAGGGAACGAGAGAAAGTATATTGAGGTTGGAAACTTATTGCTAACAAACTTTCTCTCCATCCATGTTTTAGATTGAAAATAAATTTTTGAAAGAAGTTTGATATATGCCATAAGTAAGTTATAATCTAAGAAGGTTAAGTTTCTCTACCTTTGCTGATGGGTTGGTATGTATGTAAATTCATACAAGCTAATGTTTTGTGTTTTTGATAAAATGTAGAGTGTGATCAACACTACAGGTGTATCTTGAAGGTTCTTAGAAACTGATCAACTCCACGAACCAACCAGATGCAAATAATTAATAGAGCTGATCCTCACTCTGTGAACATTCAAAATCTGTGAACATAGCAAAAAGCAAATGGTGTAATAACCAAAGAAAAAGATTATCATATCAAAATGTTTAATCATACACACACTCACAATAATGCATTACAACTGTCATATCTGAAATTGATATATGTATGAATATAATTTTTGATGCTTATATGATGTAATTCCAAGAATATGAGGAACTAGGGTTTTAAGAAAACTAACCTAGCAGGACCCCAGTAACCATGGGTACCAAGATAGAAATTTATTTAACCTGCAAGTATGTGGTCTATCTTACCCCACTAAGGAAAACTGAAGCACAAGATTTCAGTCACAAAGACTCTACCAGTTGCAAGATCAAGATTTCCCATCAATGCTCTAATTTAAGGTCATCCAATGCCAGAGCCTGCTCCTGAAGATTTGTTGTGTCCCTAAGAATGAAGATCTCATGGACTTAAATGGATTTCAAAATCCTTAGTATGATCGTCATGATACTTCAAGAAGAAGCTAGCTATTCGTATCAAGATGTGAGAAACCTTCCATGCTTTATCCATGCAAAGCATATCATCTCAGAAGGAACATCAAGAAAGTTCATATCAAGGAATCATCAACCAATGATGGTGAAGTATGGATCATAGAAGTATAACTCCATGAGTACAGAAGATGCTAAAGTCTGAATGATAGAAACTACGTTCGTAGGGTCTAGTCGGCAAATCGTGGAGTAACCAATTCTGAAGAAAACACTCTACGATCAAATGGAGCTGATTCTACCATGAAGATTCAATCTAGGAGGAGCTATGCAAGGAAATCTTACTTATGCATGAACAGAAGAATAGTCCATCCTTCTCTAAGAAGAAAGTACCAACTGTGGGGGAGCAGTGATCTGCTAAGTGGGGGAGCAGTGATCTGCTAAGTGGGGCAGCACTAATGTTGACAAAGGAGCACAGTGAAGCAAATCCTTCAGATCTTCTAAACAATGAAGATAACTATACTTGATGACAAGGGAAGAGAAACTGAAGAGATGGAGGTAGTAAAGATTGTGAAAGAGCAATTGAAGATATGGAGGCAGTGGAGTTTAAGAAGAAATTGAAGAAGTGAGATTCTTACTAGAAGTCCTAAGATAAACTCAGAAGATAGATCAATCTCTTTTGCATGTTTGTTGACCACTCCATGAAGAACCAGTTCACTTCTGTAAGTTCCTAAAACAGAAGCTTATCCAAACAGCCAAATTCCAGTTATAGAGTCCCAAAACTCTATGGCTGATGAACTAAATAAATCCTCATCCCCAGTAGTATTGTCCCAAAACGTGCTACTGAAAACCATATCAGCCAACTACCCCAATCGTGGAGCACCTATGGTCAAACTCTTGATCGTAGAAAAATAACATGCTAATCCCACGATCGCAGTCTATATAAATACCAACAACAAAGAATATCCAGAGTTGGTAAGTGAACCTCTTGGCAGAGAAACCCACTTGATGATATTGTTTCCACCAAGTCTAAGGAGCCATTCTTCTGATAAGCGCCTCAGGAACAAACCTTGCCCTTAGTTTTAGACCAAGAGGTCGGCCTTTCCTAAGCAACCTTAACCCAAAAGAAGTGGTGATATGCAATACATCACAAGGACCTCTGCAGAAGCATATAAGAATCCCTCAGAAGAATACAAGCTGCTGATGAATTATGCAACTCCCTGTTGGAGAATAATGAAGAGTTATTTGTCGAAGCATGGCTACAGACGACGATCGTCAAAGTGGACAAAGAGATCGTTGACCAGACAAAGAAATCGTGGAGTACTAATCTATGTCATCAGGATGCTCCACGAACTGAAGAAGTCAATGGTCAACTAAAGGGAAGTCAACTCTAAAAAGCTGATCTGTTATGAGCAGTTACAGACAGTAACCTATTGGGATCTTACACCTGTCCCTTTGAAAAGAGGAGGGAAAAATTACTAAAAGGAAAATTCAAATTAGTGGCAGTTACACTTACAAGAATCTACCAAAAAGTTGCAAGCCTCTATAGTCCATCTTCTCTCTCTGAACCCGAAACCCTAAACACTCTCAAACAGCCTAAAGCTCTCAAACCACTAACCATCCTCAAATCGCTCTCAGATACCTCCTAAAATACTCCTAAAATCAAACACCCAGATACTCCTAATCCTTCAAATGGAAGATTGGCGTGTAGTCAAAGGTATTCAACTCGGCACCATGAGATTCAAAAGATCAGAAAAGAAGTCCAGATACATTCTTGAACTCGTGAAGAAGGCTGGGTTTTCTGAATGCCTTGAATCGAACACCGTTATCTATGCCGACCTGGTGAAAGAGTTTTACTCAAATGCAACGACAAGTTCTGGGCTTCTATCCACAAAGGTCAAAGGACTAATTATGAAGATAAAACTTACAGACATCAATCAATGCTTAGGTTTTCCTGATCTGGGTCTGAAGAGTCTTGAAGAAGTTGACATTGAAGAAGGAAAAAGGGTTATGCGCTATAAGAGGAACCCTAGTATGAAGGACATAAAGAAGAAGGAGTTCCCTGAAAAGTTTGAGTTCCTTGCTGAGATTGTAGGGAAGTGTATACTGATCAAGGATACTGCATATGATACAGTGAGCGATCAATAGTTGAGAATCATGTCTGCCATTGTACTGAAGAAGCGAATCAACTTTGGAGCTATACTGTTCGACTTAATGTCCAAGTGGCTAGAAAAGGCAGAGAAGAAGAAGTCAACAGATAAACCGCTCACAAAGGTTTTCTATGGGAGATTCCCAAGCATCATCTTGAAGAAGAAATTAAAGAACAAGATAAGGGATGAAAAGGGAGAACCCCTTAATATTCACAAGGTGATGTCTCCCAAGCTGTTTGAAAACTGTAAGAAGAATCCAATGTAGAACAAAAAGCTGAAGACGTATGGCAGCAACAACAAGAGCACTACTAAGAAGAGAAAGGCGAGCAATGAAGAGGATGAGCTATCTCACTCTGACGATTCCAAAATTCCAGAGTCCACTTCTAAAAAGCCATCCGAGAAGAGAGCCAAGGTGGTGAGAAAATCACCATAGGTTCCCCAAAGAAGTCTTTCTGCTGAAGAAGAGAAAGCAGAATCAGAAAAAGAAGAAGAAGAAGTAACTGGAAGTCCTATTGCTGAATCCCCAAGAAGTTCTTCTGCTGATAAAGAGAAATCAGAATCCGAAGAGGAGAAAGAATATGGATCTCCTAATGATGAACCCCCAAGGAGTCCTTCTGCTGATACAGAGGAATCAGGATCTAAAGAAAAAGATAAACCTGAACCTCCTGTTGTTGAACCCCCAAAGAGGAGAAAGAGTAATAGACTACTTCTCAAGCCAGGTCTCAAGAAGAATGAAGGATCCTCAACAAAGATCATTGAGCTTAGTGATGACAATAATGATGAGCCTGATACTATGGAAGAAGATGCTAATGGTAAAAGAAGGAAAATATCTGATAGTTCCAGCAGTGATGAAAGCAAGGAGAGTTTGAAGACTGTAGAGCAGGAAATGACCAATGGATCTACGAAGGCTAGCTCAGCAGAGGCTGATGGGAATGATGATCATATGTAGGAATCTACTGATGAGTCAGTTGAAGAGAGCTTGCACCAGTCTAACTCTGGATCAAGACATGAAGGAAATGAAGCAGACTTGAGCTCTGAAGATCAGGAGTTAACAGACTATCATGTTCCTTCCCCTGCGAATGTTAAAACAAGAATAGTGGTGGAAGTATTTGATGATCCACAAAATGTGCTACCAGGCAGATGGATAAACCATGGCAATGAAAGAATCAATGTGATAAGGATGTCCATAGCCGATCTGCTCAACAATCTTCAAGATATGAGCTTGGACCTTACAACTGTGCTATATAATTCTGAGAATCATTTGATAAGGTGGTTCTACCCTTTGATGCCATGGCTGAAGGCATCCACTGCTAGAGATAAGAGCTACATCAGCTGGTGTTTCTCTCACTTTCCTAACCTGGAGCTGATATCGCAAAACTTTCTAAGGGTTAAGTCATTTGCAACCAAGCTGATCAGAGACCAGCCTCACTTCAAGGTCTACCGACAAGCCGACAACATCTACATTCCCTGCGATCTTCGAGAAAGCTTAGATGGTGGAAGGATCACATCAAAGTCCACGATCGTAGAGCCTCTATACTCTACCACTGGAGGTGATCTAGCTCAGCCTGAGAAGTCAAACCTTGCTCCAGCAATCCTATCTGATATCCATTCTTCCTCCAATAACGACTGATATTCAAATCTTTTTAAGATTCTCACTACTTTTGAAAGCATCTCTAAGAGTGAGAAACGTGGTGTCCAACCAGCTGCTCAGCAAGAGGCTGCCCAACTAAATGCCCAAATTCTTCAAGAGCAAGAGTTACTGATAAACTCTGAAGAATTAGTTGAGAAATTCTCTTTCATTGCCGAAGAAGCTAAGATCCTGTCAGAAGGAGAAGATAATAAGTTTCACAACAATCTTTAAGCCACAATCTCAGTTATATATCTCTCAAGCTTCAACAGAGAGATCAAATCTACTGAAGTCCATAAGAAATTAGAGGGAAGAAGCTCTGCAAGCTCAGAAGGCAAATGAAGAATCTATTCTGTCTCTTTCTGAGAAAATAGACATCCTCAACCAGTCTCTCTCTCTCAAGCTAGAGCTCCGCCAACAGGAAAACAAGATTGAAGTTGGCAACACATCTCACCTAATTGAGCATCTATTGTCCAATGTTCAGCATCTCTCTCAAGTGATTGATGACAAAAAGGGGGAGAAAAAGAGGCACTCAAGGAGACACTCGAAGAGAAGAATGAAGACAAAGGAGAAGAGCAAGAGCAAAAGCCGAAGAAGCAAAGCAAAGGACCTGAAAGGGAAGCAGAAGAAGGAAGCACCAGTGGAGTCATCATCTGAGGGGGAGCCGAGAGAAGATTTCTCCATGAAGACAAGATGTAAGGGGGAGCCAAAGAAAGATGAAGCAATAAATCATTCATCTGAGGGGGAGCAGAATCAAGAAGAACAGCAAGATGAGTAGCTGAATCAAAAAGAACATCCAGAAGACATACAAGGAGCAGACATTGAAAAACAGAAGGATACATTTCTAATTATAATAGTATGTTCTGGATCCAGGATGTAAAGTGTCATATCATTTGTAAGTTAAAATTCTCATTAACTGACATTCATGATATATGTTCTAGTAATACAGCTGCTCACTGTATATTAAGATTCATTCATCTCATACATATGCACTTAATGTTTTTGTCATAATCAAATAGGGGGTGATTGTTAAGAATATGCATGAGAATGTTATTCCTATTAATATAAGATTTGATAATGAAGTTAATGAATGAATATGCAAATTTGTCTGCATTGAAGAAAGTTGTAAAATCCTTAATAGATGATAGACACATGAACAAGGACTTAGATTGAAAAGATCAAATGTGTTAAGTTGATCCTACATAAATGAACATCTTTGTGAAGTTCTTCAAAAGATTACAATGTATAAGGACTATGAATAAAAAGATTAAGCTTGTTAGGTTGATCTTATAAAGTGTAACAGATAGACCAGTTTGATCGTCGAGCACTGCACCAGCCTTCGTAGTCTGCTAGGAGAGACGAGGAAGAATCGGAGTCTATCAAGGCAGACCCATAGTCTGTAAAGATAGGCACTCTCGAATTCGTAGTCCGCCAAAAGAGACAAGGCAGAATCGTGGTGTGTCGAGGAAGACTTTCTCGAGATAGTAGTCTATCGAGGAAGCCAAATTCAGAATCATGGAGACAGCCTGTCGAGCGCTTGCTGAGCCAAATCAAGAATCGTAGGCTTCACTCGAAGTCGTGGAGCCTGCAGATCATAACAGAGGCAGAAATTGTAGTTGAGCAGATCAGTCAAGAGACTGCAGTTGTTTAGGCAAAAATCGTAGTCTGTCTTATAATCTACTCTCAGAGTCGCAGACTACACTCGGAGTCATAGTGTCTGTTAAAGCCCAAAGCCAAATCGTAGTCTGCAGAAGCCCAAAGCCAGATCATAGTCTACAGAAGCCAAAGCCTGATCGTTGTCTGCAGAACAAAGGCCAAAACGTAGTCAGTCAAATGCTCACAACGCCAAGGAAGAATTGTAGAGACTACACGATTCTCAACAGCTAAGCATTCCTGAAGTATACACCAAGTTCTCACTCTGGTAGGAGTAATCAAGGTTCAGAAAGAAGTCTACCTGGAGAGGATCAAAGAGAACCTTCAGAATGGCCTGCAAGAAAATAGAAGATAGAAGCACCAACTCTATCAACAAGGCTAATTGAGAAGTGAAGCCATTTAGGAGAAGTCTTCTACAAGCGATCTTTAGAAGACAATGAATGAAGTGACTGTCAAAAGGAAGGCAACAATTGCAGCATCTATCAAACCAATAGAAGACAACGATCGTAGTGATGATTGCGATTGTGGTGTTTGCCAAACGAGCAACAAAAACTGATGGAGCACATACAGAGATATTGGCCAACCTATAGAGAACAGACGGAAAGGATTGTCTATGCTCAGCCTCACCATGAAGAGTGAGCGGGAGATCACAGAGCAGAAAGTTGAGAGTACTGAGCATCAATCAGAAGAGTCTTAAAAATCAGAAGGGCCAGAGCATTCAGCCAAGTTGTCAGTTCCTAGTTCCAAGTCAAGGCAAGAAGAATCATAGAAGCACTGCAAGAGTGAAAAGCGAGATGTTCTACATTGTCAATCCAAAGAACAATCTCAGAATAATAGTGTTGTCAAAGCCAGTCAACGTACAATATCCTCAGACAAACTACTATTAAGCACATTAACATCTGTATCAGAATCGTGGAGTTCGGTCATTTGATTATTGAGTCTTAGCAATGTCTCAATATGAAGACTGACAATCGAACGTTGCTGATTGAGAGTATCGATGCAGTCGTCAACCCCTTCCTTTCAGATCGAGGAAACAAAAAGGAGAAGTAAAAGTGACTACCATCCTGACTTGTGAAAGTGACATCTCAGATGTGGTAGGTGAAATAGTAGACTGCTGTGTTAGAAAAGTCAAAAAGGTGATGTCACGTCAAGTCAGCAGTCTGCACCAAATAACTCAGAATCCTTGAAGCAATTTAAATAGCTTCCAACAACTGTATTCCAACGGGAAACTGATGGAGTAGTATATAACAGTTGAAGCTTCAAAGGTGAAGTGGTTGTTGACTCCATGAGAGTTCTACAGAGCTTAACAAAAAATGTCTCAGTGGCAGTGAGACTACCATAGTAGGAGTGAAGCACATATGATGAGGAGCTTTAACTGCTAAAGGCTTCACTCAACACAAAAGAGAATGCCAACCATAATAGCATCTGAGCTTAGAGTCGAGAAGGCCAAGAAGACAAGAGAAAGAGTGGTAGAACAGAAAGCAGATATCCAGGGCCGCTCTACGATTCACCATGAACAACCGGAGCTGAAGAGAAGTAGATGCAGAACAGAATCTGCACATAAGACAACCAGTGTTCAAGGGATGCTAAGTACCAGATGGAGTCTACCTGAAGTACAAAGACTTAGCAGATCCTCAGTGGTGATAGTGTGCTATGCTAAAATCAGATGAAGTCAAGCATCAACAACAAAGATCGGCTGCACCAAGGAGATGTGATAGACTGTTAAGTACTCAAGGATGTCGAGCTTTATATACATCTTAGCAGTCCATTAGTGGTAATCCAGTCTCGATGCCGAATTCCAGAAGATCACACCAAGATGCTAAGTATCAGAAGATGAACAAGCTTAATGTCATCTTAGCAGCTCAGCACCAACAACAACAAACCAACAAACAACCAGGGCCTGAGGGGTCCTTGTCTTCGTGACTAAATCAAAGTCAAGTCTGCTAGGCATGCTGAGTACTGGAGGGTACAAGAGATTCTAAGTCTGTTGGGCTTAGTTTACAGTTCCAAGTCTGCTGGGCTTGAAGAGTTCTTAGTGAACTGGAGTTCCAAGGCTACCGGGTTTGAATGGAATCTTAGTGATTTAAGAGTTACCCTTTCCTTAGTGGAATCCCTGCTTGTTGAAGTAGAAGAGTGGATTAGGAGCTTTAGTCTCTGAACCACTTAAAATCCCTTGTGTCATTTACTTTATGTCATTTACATTATGCACTATAACGGCTATAACTGCTTTAACAACTTACACCTAAACTAACATTAGAACTATGTTATCAAGATATCTTTGAAGGAGATCTTTAACTTATTCCGCTGTGCATGAACTGATTCTTATGTTTGCCATCTGCTAATTACTTAGCAATACAAAAGAAAAGGAAAAAGCTTTTAAAGTAAAAAGGATCTATTCAACCCCCCCTTCTAGATCTATTATGTGCTCTCTGGGAACTAACAGCGCTGTCGCGCCATAGTTACACTAAAACCTAGCGCTGTAACGTCGGGCTAGTTTCTCAATTGGTTGGGTTGGGTCGGGTCAAAAGGGTTAGAAATGAATTTTTTTTTAAAATAATACTTGGAATATTAAGTGATTAAAATAATATTAAGAGATTATTTTAATTAAAGATTATCTTAACTATGATTGAATAATTACAATAATAAAGTATTTTAATTGTGGGATATTGAATTAAAAGTATTCTAATTGTGGGATCAATGAAGTACAAACATTTAAGATGACATTAAATAATATTTTAATTGTGGACAATGAAAGTAATATTAAGAGCTAATAATTACTTTAATTATGAAATAACCATAATAAACAATTGAATAATTTTGAAGATTATTTAATTGTGGACTAATGGGACATGAATAATTAGAGTGATCTCTAATATATAAAATAACCTAGATTATTGTGGGCTAATAAGGTATAATGGTAATTAAGAAATCTACCTAAAGAGTAATAAATAAAGTAATAATACTTTATTTAAGACAAATATAATGAAGTGTGAACCCTTAAATAAACAAGGGAAATAATGAAAGATTATAGAATAAGTGTGAAGATTAATAGAGTAATCAATTAGATAAATTTGTGAGGTTAGTAAATTGGATCAATTAGATTTATATTTATGGGTTAATAGAAATTAACCATGATAATCAAAATAGGTTAATCAGATGATAAGAAGTCGAGGTCGGATATAGTCGATCACTCAAACATGTTCCCTAACTTACACAACCTTGTATATTGTGCAAGTACCTAAATTTGTACCCTTATTGATCGTATGAATAAATAATTATTAGAATGATTCTTGTGTTATATAAATTTATGAAAATTATTATTATTTTTACTCTGAAACTTGATTTAAATCACAATTATATTCCTTGAATCCTGTTGCAAACATTGAACCTATAGATTGTTCCTAAATGGATTATGAAAGGTGTTTACGCCATTTGATTCGGCTAGACTAATATCATTTGTTAGAAAGCGATCCAAACCAATTACTTGGTGCAAACTCTTATAATCTGCTGAGATGAACAACCCTCATAAAAGTGGAAAATATATTATGTTGGGAAACTGACACACGCACGATCAACATGTTTAATTGTTATACATAACATATTGTACTTTAGGCTGATCACCTATTATACTTGTTTATATTGTGGATTTTCAGTGAATACTATAAATTCTCACTGGAGTTCTTAGGCCATTGTGACTACTCTGTTGGGTTTGTACGAAATTGCGACGGAATCAAATTGTAAAAAATTAGCGGAAGCATGGTATATCAGAGTTTAAAATTTTTTTTTACAAAACCATTACCCGGATCATCCTTTATGCAAATTATTAATTTAAAACGATAAATAAGAAGTTATAAAATCATACCCTTGTAGAACGAAGCTTCCACAGGTACGAGTTCAACTCCTTGTTCTTTTCGATCTCCTTGAATTTTTGGGTTAGCTTCCTTCCTTTGATCAACGTTAGTCACCCAAGTGTTTGGCCTCTAGAAGTGATCCACCAAGGAAGATGAATTATCAAGAAGGAGGGTGGTTGGCTTAGTTTTCTATCCTCTATAAAAAAAGAGTACTCTCCAACAATTGGGATTGCATCATATGATATCTATTATAAGACTCTTCTTATATAGATATTGGTCAACCCTTCTAATCCTATTAGACATGAGATTTCATTTAATTAATTAAACTCCTTTAATTAATTTAGGCTTCCCACCACATTGGGAATAATTAATTAAATTCATTTAATTAATTTGTTTCCTAATCTTATTAGGAATAAATGAGAGTACTAATATTAAATTAATTACTAAACTCCTTTAGAAATTAAAATAATAATAATTATAATAATATTAATAAGACTCCTCTTATTAATTTATATTTAATATTTCCAAAATATTAAATAATAAATATTAAGCTATTTAATTTATTCTATCACCATAGATTAAATTAATTACACTTAATGTATTATTACGATTATGCCATTACCTTCTTAAATAATGATTCTTCCTTTTATAGTGTGACCCTTTAGGTTCTCCATAGTAAACCGGTTGTGAATAAATCAATTAGAACAATTATAATCTTATTTAAATAAATAAATTAAACTAATAATCTATTTAAATAAATAATATTTATTCTACAATAGGGATAAGCCTCCCTAGCGATCAACGACTTTCCAGATAATATAGATTTCAACATTAATCATAAAAGAACCTGTGAGTAAATAGTTACCGTACAATTCAATCCTTCCACCATACAATGTCCCAATTAAATATAAGACACGAAATTACTGTCAAGTCTTATTTTATTTAATTATATATATTTCGATTAAAAAATGCACAACTCCATTTAATGCAAATTAGAAACTCCTTTCTAATTTCATTCCACTCTGGCCAAGGATTCCTAGGTTGTTATTTACCGAATCACATAGGACATATCTCCTCTTTTACTAGAGGTGGTAGATTCTTTATTGATCATTCATTAACTTCATATGTAACTCATTATACCCAAGCATACCCTTTTATATACCCTAAAGGGCTTTAAGGAATAAATCAAAGTATAATTTATCACATACAAGATACTATGATGATCTAAAGTCCAAAGATCACTTGTACTACTATCACATTAGGAATTTCTATTGACAGGCAAGTAAAACTCCATTAGGTATTCCATAGCGAGTCACGTTCAGTGAACTTATTCTCCAATAAGCACCTACATATTTGCTTTAGTGTCTCCACACAAATGATTTTGAGATCAATTATCCTCATCTAATGAGCAAGCAACATATGTACTAATCTATCCGGATTTACTAAACCCCATTTTAGTAATCCCATGATTAGGAACTATTTTAGTTTTTAAGCTTTCTAAGAATTTAGATCTCATTAGCATGATCAACATCATGATTCTAAAAGCATTACTTAAAGCTAAGAGTTATTTACATATTATAAAAACAGCACTATGTAGATAATTAAATACCTTAAATAAATAAATATTTTATTAATAAATAAATAAGATTATTTACAAAGTATGTGCTTTATCATCATACATGATTGGCTTATATGCACACTACTATCAATCTCCCACTTGCACTAAAGTCAATCGCCATGGTATGTCATATCCATCTTCTCTAAGTGACGATCAAACTGTTGTTGTGTTAAAGCTTTAGTAAATGGATCTGCAATGTTGTCTTGAGAGTCTATACGCTCCAAGGTGACGTTTCCTCTTTCAATGATCTCCCTGATCAAGTAAAATCGTCGCAACACGTGTTTGGATTTTTGATGAGACTTGGGTTTCTTAGCCTGTGCAACCGCTCCGGTGTTGTCACAGTATACGGGAACTGCTTCTTCAGTGCTAGGAACCACACCAAGTTCAGTTATGAACTTCTTCATCCAAACAATTTCCTTTACAGCTTCACTTGCATCTATATACTCTGCCTCTGTCACTGAATCAGCAATTATTTGCTGCTTGGAACTATTCCAACTCACTGCTCCTCCGTTCAAAGTAAACACATAATCTAAAACAGATTTACTGTCATCTTGGTTTGTTTGAAAACTTGAGTCCGTGAATCCTTGGAGTTTTAATTCAGACCCATGGTAGACAAGAAAAATATCTTTAGCCCTTCTCAAGTACTTTAGGATATTCTTCACTGCCTTCCAGTGCTCTTCTCCAGGATTCGACTGGTATCTGCTTGTTACACTAAGTGCGTGAGCAACATCCGGTCTAGTACATATCATACCGTAAATGATAGATCCAATTACAGAAGCATAAGGGATCTTACTCATACGGTTTCTCTCCTCAGGTGTCTTTAGGGCCTGTTTCTTGGAGAGATGTATTCCATGGCTCATCGGCATGAGACCTCTTTTGGAATCTTTTATGCTAAATCTCTTTTGCATCGTATCAATATACGTTCCTTGGGATAAACCTAAGCATCCTTTTAGATCTATCTCTATAGATCTTTATCCCCAAAATATAGGATGCTTCTCCCAAGTCCTTCATGGAGAAGTGTTTAGATAACCAGATTTTAATCAATTGTAGCATATGAATGTCATTCCCTATCAGTAATATATCATCAACATATAATACAAGGAATGATACTGCGCTCCCACTAACCTTCTTCTATACACATGGTTCATCCTCATTTTTGATAAAATCAAACTCTTTGATTGTCTCATCAAAACGAATGTTCCATCTACGAGAAGCTTGCTTTAACCCATAAATGGATCGTTGTAGCTTACAGACTTGATTTGTTCCAACCTTTAAAATAAATCCCTCTGGCTGCGTTATATACACATCCTCCTTAAGTTTCCCATTGAGGAAGGCCGTTTTCACGTCTATTTGCCAGATTTCATAGTCGTTATAAGCTGCAATCGCAAGCAAAATCCTAATGGACTTGAGCATAGCTACTGGTGAAAAGGTTTCATCATAGTCAACTACTTGTCTTTGTTTGAAACCTTTTGCAACCAGTCGGGCTTTATAAATCTCTCCCTTCCCGTCTGCTCCAGTCTTTCTCTTAAAGACCCATTTACACCAAATAGGCTTAATGCCTTCAGGTGGTGAAACCAAAGTCCATACTTGGTTTACTTTCATGGAGTCCATGGCTTCTAGCCATTTCCCTGAGTCTTTATTACTCATAGCCTGTTCGTAATTCAATGGATCATCATTATTCATGATGTGTACCTCATCGTCATCCTCTATAACGAATCCATACCTCTCAGGTATCTTCGGTACTCTTCCAAATTTACGAACAGGGTGTGGTACAGTAGGTTCTTCTACTTGGTCAGGTACCTGACTTTGATCCGTGGTAATTTATGGTTCTTGAACTTCTTCAAGATATATCTTACTCCCATTGACCCCTTCATGGATAAACTCCATTTCCAAGAAGGCAGCATGTTTCGCAACAAACACTTTTTGATCAGTTGGATGATAGAAATAATACCCTACAGTTTCTTTAGGGTATCCCACAAATCTATACTTATCGGATTTAGTCTGTAGCTTATCATTTTCAAACTTTTTGACATAAGCTGGACAACCCCAAGTAACATGTTTAAGATTTGGTTTCCTCCCCTTCCACAACTCATATGGAGTCTTTGGGGCGAATTTGTTAGGTACCTTGTTAAGTAGGTATGCAGCCGTTTCTAGGGCATAACCCCAGAAGGAAATTGAAAGGTCGATAAAACTCATCATGGATCGAACCATGTCCAACAGTGTTCGATTTCTCCTTTCAGATACTCTATTTAACTGTGGTGTACCTGGAGGAGTCCATTGTGAGATTATACCATTTTTTTGAGACTAATTGAGAAACTCATCGCTTAAGTATTCTCCACCTCGATCTGATCGAAGTATCTTAATACTCTTGCCCGTTTGTTTCTCTGTGACGCCCCCAAATTCGGGCCCCAATGCCTCGAATCCGGTGTATCACATTCTAACAATAATGGTGTCACCCCAACTTCGGATCGCCACTTGGTCACTCGAATTCGGTTTGTCACGTTCAACAATGTCATACAATAGTAATAATACGACTAAATGTCGCATCGCACAGCGGAATAAATACACGACTACTACCGAATAGAATTACATTTAATTAACATAATTTATTTGCGTCCCAAGGTCTCGTAACTTAAACATCGATTACATAGCTTAAACATACCTTAAGCATATATAACCCTAACTAGTACATAATAGAATAAGTTCTTATTACAAACATAAGTTCTACATAATTAACAGCAACTCTGTAGCCTTTCCCTTGCCCTTGTCGGTGCCCGAAGGTCCGCATTGCTCTGCCTTAACTGAAATGTTTTAGGGAAAGCAAGAATGAGCAACGAGTTTGCTCCGTAAGTAATATAACAGCAAGGGTGAGTATTTTAGTTCTCGAGTCCAACAGTGTATAGTAAGGTATGATTGTTCAAGGATAACAAGAATATCAACAGTTTTCAATAACAGTCACTAAGGACAGAATAATATCAATATAATTCAACGATAAATCAAATTAAGAATTCAAGATAACTGAGTACTGAGCAGTCACTAAGGACTATGAATTTCTACTAGAATTATCAGTAATATACTGATAACCCAATCAAAAACAAGTACAACAGGTGATCAGCCTAAAGTACCCTACGGTATACATATCGTTCAATCGTACTAAAGTGTGCACACGTCGGTCTCCCGACAAATATATTTTCCCTTCAAAGAAGGTTGTTCATCTCAGTCAAACACATGATCCCACACTAATTAATTGGTTTGGGTCACTTTTCAACAATATAAGTCTAGCGAATCAAATGGCATAGATCACAATAATTATAAGTACAATCTCAAGATTTAAAGTTCGAAGAATATAAATCGACTTTTATCTTATCCACGAAGTATATGATTCATAATAATTGAATTCCAATCTCTAAAGCTTACTTGTATGACAATAATAGCATAAGCTAAATGAATGCTCAGTAAAGAGTAGAGTTAGGAACTTGCTTACAACGTTCCTCAAATACAGTAAACACAAGGATAGGATACTTGCACAATAAATGAGTGTAAGTCAGGAAACTTGCCTTATGCGTAGTTTATCCACGTTAAATAAATCAACACTTTTCGAATCGTTATCCTAATATAGTTATGTGTATAGGATATTCATTAGTTACATATACTCTTACATGATATGTAAGTTTAAACGCATACATAAACGTCTAACTTAGTTGTACACTCTTTACATACTCCATTATACATTTTGCGTACTTATAGCACAAAAGTTTAGTTTATAAATCACTATGAAGTCAAATAACATAGTCTCTAATCATTGCTTTATAGTTTGCAAATACCTTTTGGGCTTAACATTCAAAAGTTTATAAATATATATCAACATAATTTTATTACATATATGTTTATCCATGTATTCGACACATATTTAAAATCATAGATGTATAATCCACATTGTTTTGAAATCCTTAGAAACACCTTGGCAAAACTTGGTTCCGTAGAGTTACTATATGCTTGAATACTTAAAACATTTCTTGAGTCATGTATTATAGCTTAAGGCATTCATACATGTTGAGGAACTTTAAAACTAGGTTTGGTCTTTTCTATTTACTTTCAACAATGGGTAGTTCTATTCATAAATCTTCATTTTACAAAGCCAAGAAAGCTTATCATGTCAAAGACTAACCATAGTACTCATTAAACCACATAACATTGCCAAACAACCTCTTTCTACGCATGCTTGCATGTATTAGATTCATGTATTCAAAATCAACATAACTTTACTCTTTGAAAACTTGTTCTAAGCAACATTGAGTAGTGTAAATATTTGTCTTAAGAAATCTCATGTTAAACAAATTAAGTATGTAAAGCATTTCTAAACCACATTTCATATGTATTCATAAAACTAACTAATTTGCGAATACATGCTAAAAAGGTTAAATTTCAAAAAGGCGTAAGGTTTTATAAACATGGTCTTCGTCATTTAACTTTTTTTCAAAAGATTATAACTCAAACTCTAATCTTACTAACATGTCTTGCAATGCGTATTGACACATGTTTAAGGGTTATGTAAGCTCATAAGTTAAGTTAGGTTACTAGGTTTGGAAAATAAACAGCACAAAGTTGATTCTCTGGCCACCCCCTGCCGGGGCGGCACTTTGCACTACTAGAGGGCCCGTCGGGGCGGCATTGCCCAAAACATTCCCTGGCCACCCCCCGCAGGGGCGGCAATTTGGCCTATAGGAAGCCCGCCGGGGTGGGCATAGCCATACCAGTTCAGAAATTCTTTCACCTGCTGCGAACCAACTTTCCCAAATCACAATCAAACAGCAAATTTAAGCATACCCACTATGTATAAACTCCATAAATTTACTATACAACATACATAGCATGATTCTAACAAACTTAGCTTATCAAATTGGACATTAAAGCAAGTATTTCAAGATATTTCTAAAAACTTGTAAGACTTGAAACTATGAACATATAAAGGGGTATTACCTCTTGACGTTGTGAAGTAACTTCTTTGCTTTCAATCTCAGGTCTCTTCTTCAACTCAACAACACTCGCACACACAAATTTCTGAATTTCACAGAGTAATCAACAAGAAGTCTGAGAACGAGAATAACTTCATTTATAGGAAACTTGTTGACCAACATTGGGTCTTTGCTCAATGGAATGAAGAAGAAACTAATTGTTCATGGAGAGTTGGTGGAAAATCAAATCCTACTCACTATTCAGCCCACTCCCCATGAATTATAATAGCTAGAATGGAGCATGGGAGTAGAAGGAGGAATAGGCTATAGCCTTATGTCATTCACGTGAATGAGAAATGGACACTCTTTTAGGGACAAGCTATTGTATGTCAGCATTAGACAATTGCAACAATTCCACACACTATGCTTAATACACATATATGTACACCTTAGGTTAAATATATACTTCGGGTATATATGGACCTAAAATGTCATAACAATATTTCAAGGTAGCACATTGGGGTACATGTATACACATTGATATATAATCCATATACATCTTAATAATGTCAAATTATGAGTTAATTAAATAGTGACATACTACATTATTACCAACCTCATTATTCCAATTATGTAACTTATTCAAATAATTATTGCTATTAATTATTCACATACTTTAATATACCATATAGTATTCATTAAAGTATTACACCTATCACATGGCCACATAAGTTCATGTATGTAACTCATACAATTTTATTACTCTTACAATATAGTTTTCTTATTGCATAGTTTCACTAAAGTGTCACACTACACTTTACAACCTCTATTATACAACTACATACATAGATATCTACATGTATATATGTACATATTCCTATCATCATACATTACACATTGGGCCACATCAAATTAAATCAATTGGGCTAAGCACACTAATGCACATGGACCCTATTATTTAATCTAGCACATAAATTGATTGGGCCACATCTCTTAATTCTTATAACATATCATATTAATGTTGTTGGGCTTGGATATATCTTAAGTCCAATACATTATTGATTCAATGACTCAACTAGATTAGGAAATTAATTAGGCCACACAAGGCGTGTCACTTAAGCTTAATTAAGCTCATTATTGTTTTTATTTTCGTACCACACAAGGTATTTTAACGAATTTAATAGAAGCTCCACATTCTTCCTCAATTATTATATATTCAATTTGAAACAATTGAGTTAACCCATCACATAAACATTTATATTAGAATAAATATTCATTTCTATTTATATATTCATTTAATAATATTCAGAAATTCTCGGGTATTACATCCTCCCCCCTTATAAAAATTCCGTCTCAAAATTGATACAAGATTACACAAATAGATGGGGATAATCCCTCATCATCCTATCTTCTAACTTCCACGTAGCCTCCTCGACATCGTGGTTACGCCAAAGTACTTTTACAGATGAAATAATTTTATTTCTTAAGGTTTGCTCTTTCCTATTTAATATCTGGATAGGAATTTCTTCGTATGCCAAGTTCTTCTCCACTTGAATGGGCTCGAAAGAAATCACGTGCTTGTAGTCGGCCTTGTACGGTCGCAACACAGAAATGTGGAACACATTGTGGATGTGCTCCAACTCGGATGGTAACGCAACTTTGTTTGCCACTTCGCCCACTCGCTTCAGTATCTCGAACGGTCCTATGAATCTTGGACTCAACTTTCTTTTTTTGCCGAAATGGATCTTTCCCTTCCATGGAAATACCTTTAAGAATACAAAATTGCCGACTTTAAAGTCTCGGTCCTGCTGATGCAAATCTGCGTACTTTTTCTAGAGATCTTGAGCTGCTACTAGTTTGGCTCTTATTACTGTCACCACGTCTTGGGTTTGTTGTACTAACTTTGGTCCGAGTATTCGTCACTCTCTGACTTCATCGCAATATAATGGCGTTCTGCACTTCCTTCCGTAAAGAGCTTCGTACGGTGGCATGCCGATACTCGCATGTTAACTATTGTTATACTCAAATTTGACTAAGGGTAGGTGGTCGTCCTAATTCTCTTTGAAGTCCATCACGCAAGTCCTAAGCATGTCTTCCAGCAGTTTTTATAGTTCGCTCGCTCTGTCCGTCCGTCTGAGGATGATAAGCGGTACTCAACCTCAACTGCGTTCCCATTCTTTCTTGCAAGCTCTTCCAAAAGTTTGACGTGAAGCGCGGATCTCGATCAGAGACAATTGATACCGGCACTCCATGTCGTGAAACAATCTCCTTTACGTACAGACTTGCTAACTGATTCAAACTGTAGCAGATCTTGATTGGTAGAAAATGTGCAGTCTTTGTTAATTGATCCACGATAACCCAAATGGCATCATATCCCTTCTGTGTGACTGGAAGTCCTACCACGAAGTCCATCGTAATATGCTCCCATTTCCACTCCGGTATTTCCAACGGTTGTACTAAACCACTTGGCCGCTGGTGCTCTGCTTTAATGAGTTGACAAGTCAAACACCTACTAACGCACTCTGCGACTTCCCGTTTTAGATTGGGCCACCAAAAATGTTGCCTCAAATCCCGGTACATTTTTGTGCCTCCCGGATGAACGGAATACGTCGTATTGTGTGCCTCGTGTAAAATCTCTTCCCTTAACTCGGTTACCACTGGTACCCACACTCTTGCTTTGAATCTCAAGATACCGTCTTTATCCATTCAGAATTTCTCTTCTTCATTTTCTGCGATCCTCTTTCTTATTTTTTCGCACTCTTTATCTTTCTCCTGTGCTTCCTTTACTCTATCCAACAATGTTGGACAAGCTTCCATCACAAATAATTTCTCTTCAGACCTTTCCGGTCCTCTTACCTCTATCTCTAATCTTTCCATTTCTCTTACCAATTCTTCTTGAGTCGTCAAATGAAACAGTTTCTCCCTTCCTTTTCTGCTCAGTGCGTCGGCAACCACGTTTGCCTTACCCATGTGATAAAGAATATCGCAGTCATAGTCTTTGATTAATTCTAACCACCTCCTCTGACGCATATTCAACTCCTTCTGTGTGAAGATATATTTCAGAATCTTGTGGTCCGTGTATGTCTCACATTTCTCTCCTTGCAAATAAGGCCTCCATATCTTTAACTCAAAAACTACTGCCGCTAACTCTAAGTCGTGAGTAGGGTATCGTTTTTCGTAATCTCTCAATTATCGTGATGCATACGCAATGACTTTGCCGTGTTGCATGAGCACACAACCCAGTCCCTTGTGCGATGCGTCACTATGTACCACAAAATTTCCCGCATCATCTGGTAATGATAACACAGGCGCTTCGCTCAATCTTTTCTTCAACTCCTGAAAACTCTCTTCGCATTTGTCGGTCCATACAAATTTCACCGTCTTCCTAGTCAAATTGGTCAACGGGGTTGCTATCTTAGAACAATCCTAGATGAATCTTTGATAGTACCTTGCTAACCCTAAGAAACTTCTCACCTCCGTCGGTGTTCTCGACTGTTCCCAATTACTTACTGCTTCTACCTTTGTAGGGTCTACTGAGATTCCATTCTTATCCACCACGTGACCTAAGAATTGAACCTTCTCCATCCAAAATTTGCATTTTGAAAACTTTGCATACATCTTCTCCTTCCTTAGTGCCTCCAAAATAATCTTCAGATGTTTGGCGTGTTCTTCCTCTATCCTTGGATAGATCAAGATGTCGTCGATAAATACTACCAAGAATTTATCCAAGTATGGCTTGAAAACTCGGTTTATCAAGTCCATAAATGCTGTCGGAGCATTAGTCAATCCAAATGACATTACCAAAAACTCATAATGTCTATAACGGGTTCGAAATGCAGTCTTTGGTATGTCCTCATCTCGTACCTTCAGTTGGTGATAACATGTCCGTAGGTCGATCTTCGAGAAACATTTCGCTCCCTTTAGTTGATCAAATAAGTCGTCTATTCTTGGTAGCGGATATCTGTTCTTGATCGTTACTTTGTTTAATTCTCGATAATCGATACAGAGCCTCATCGATCCGTCCTTTTTATTGACAAATAACACTGGCGCTCCCCAAGGAGACACACTCAGTCGGATGTAACCCTTATCCAATAATTCTTATAGTTGTATCATCAATTCCTTTATTTCTACTAGCGCCATACGATATGGAGCTTTTGAAATCGGTGCCGTTCTTGGTGCTAAGTCTATTATGAATTCGATTTCTCTATCTGGCGGAAGACCAGGCAGATCGTCTGGAAATACATCTCGAAATTCATTCACTACGGATATATCCTTAATTTCTACTCCTTTTTTTTGAGTATCTACAATGTAAGCTAAATAACCTACACATCCTTTCCTTAACAATTTCTTGGCCTCCATCGTAACGCAACATAATTGCTTAAGCGATGAGCTACCATAAAACACTACCTTAGACTTACTCAGAGTTTGAAGGTTCATACATTTGTTCTAACAGTCAATTATTGCAGCATGGTTATACAACCAATCCATTCCCAGTATTACGTCAAATTCTCCCAGTCTAATAGGAATCAAGTCTACGCTCAGTTCATGTTCTCTAATGTGTGCGTGATAATTTCGATAAATGTATTCTACAGGGATTACTTCCTTATTCGCAACTTCTATGTTCAAGGGATTTTCTAATCGTTCTCGGGGTGTATTAAGTCTACTAGCAAATTCTTCAGATATAAAAGAACAGGTAGCACCCGAATTAAATAATACATATGCATTTATATCATTGATTGGGATTATACCTGACACCACGTCCTTCACAGCCACTGCGTTCTGGACGGTCATGTTAAAGGTTCTGGCGGTTGAGTAGTTAGATTGAGTCGGTCCGCCGATCATCAGCTTGTTGCCTCCTTTCTGGTTGCTACCCCCGCCACTTCCTTTCTTTGGGCAGTCCTTAATTCGGTGCTCCGTCGAGCCACACGCAAAACATCCTTGTATCTTCTTTGGTTTCGGGCAGTTGGGTGAAATGTCCCTCCTGATCGCAGTTATAGCAAGTTTCGCGTCCCTTCCAGCACTCCCCCTGATGATTCTTCCCACACTTCGGGCATCCTTCAGCCTTCTTCTTGAAACCTCCACTAAAATTCCCCGATTGATTGTTGTTGTTGTTATTCTCCCACTTCCTTTTTCCCAAGTTGCTTCCTCTGCTACTGCTTCCTCCAGTACGGTTCTCTCCTCCAACGCTCTTTCCTTTCTTCTCTTTGTTGTACAGACTTAAGGCCTCACTGCCACCTTCCGTAATGATTTCCTTCTCCAGCAATGTCGCAAAGGAATCAATTTAAAGATTTGATACCTTATTGAACAGCCATGGCTTCAGCCCTTGCTCGAAGCGTCTCGCCTTAATCTCTTCATCTCCTACTTGGTGTTCTGCAAATTACGCTAGTTCATTAAACTTAGCTGCGTACTGCACCACCGTCATGTCACCTTGTTCTAACTCTAAGAATTTCACCTCCATTCGGTTTTTCATACTCTTCGGGAAATAGTTCTCGAAGAATAGCGTCTTAAATCTATCCCATGTTATTATCCCTTCTCTAGCTCTTTGCTGATTCGCCTCCCACCAATAGTTCGCTTCGCCCCTCATCATGTACGTAGCAAATACCGTCTTTTGGTCTTCACCCACGCGAGCTATAGTGAAAGCCTTCTCGATTTCCTTGATCCAGGTTTGCGTAATTATCGGGTCAGTAGTTCCTTCGAACTCCAGGGGTCCTATGCTTCTAAAGTCTTTAAAGCTTGTCACTGGAACAGCTTGAGGGTTAGGGTGAATAGGTTCATTGTTCCTCCCCCTAAGAGCTTCTCCTAATAGATCAACTAGCTTCTGAATGGGATCTACTTGTTCCCTCTCGTTGTTCACTGACTCCTCAGGTGCAGTCAATCTACGTCTGGGCGGCATTATCTGCATCACAAATTTTCATTTTATTATTACTCAGTTATATTACTTAAGTATTTCTTTTAATACTAAAGGCATAAAATTTTATAACACATTTCTGAAATAAGCTTCATTTATATTCATATGCCAAATCGTTTCATTACATGATTTCCCCTAGCATATTTCTATAAATGTTATCACATATATCCCCTAATATCACAAAAGACGAGGAACACTAACATACTACCATACTACCCCTCTAACAATTGCTTACTCAGGGTTTGCATCACTATCCCACACTTTGCACAAAAAGTTGGGATTACAACATAGTATATACATCACATAAGATAAATACTACAAACTACTACTAGTCTAGCTAAGGGTCTCATCCCATCATCCCACACTCCACAACGCTCTTATACTTGATCTGTGCTATGTACGCTACCAGCTCTCGGCTCAAAGCATGTAGGGTCTGTCCCTCTCTGCTGGGTAGTGGTATACACCATCAATCACCCTCTCAAAAGCTGAATGGAAAACATACCCCATCTTGTTCATCTTCCTCTTCTTGCATCTGACCTCATCCTCTAGGTCGTCAGCTCTCTCATTAGCCGCTTCCCATTTCTACTCGAAGTGTATCCTATCTATAACCTCCAACTCTAGCTGAGTACGGAGTGCTTCCTTCTCTGTCTTCTCACTTAACTTTCTCTATTCTACCTCTTCTAACTTTCCTGCCAGATCCATATCTTTGGATATCGACATGTGGAATAAGGTTCCCATCTGGATCCCTACCTCCCTGCGATAAGCAATCTCCACCTCTAGTTCCTGCATGTCTAACTTCCTCTGATGGTCTTCGTCCCTCAGCTTTTGAAATTCAGACTCTCTCTCCTGGGCCTCAGCCTCTAGCTCCTGGACTCTGCAGTCCAACTCTAGGATACGCTCCTCGTATTCTCCCAGCATATACTCCTCCAGGTTAGGCTCATAGGAGTCCTCCATGGGCTCTTCCTTGGTAGGCTTGTCCTCAACAGGATCGTCCTCCATAGGCTCCTCTTCTGGGTCGAACTCTACCTCAATCTCATCCTCGTACATCAGACTCGGATGGTGCAATAGCCTGCACTGGAACAGCCTCTACAGGTGTCTCGTATACTACATATATATCCCTGGGTTCCTCCTCAGCCACTCTACTGGGTACTCCTATATCTGCCATCCTACAATCACAGACAGAAAACAAACAAATAGCAACTCCATTAGAATGTTAAATAAAACATAAGTTCATTGTATAGAATGAAGTTACATTTCCTAACACACTAAGTCTCGCTCTAGGGAAAACTCTATGTGAGTTCTATCCCTTTCTAACTTCTAAATTCTCCTAAGTAATAATCTAAGGACACTCGCTCCTAAGGTTTATAACTACAGCTCTGATACCAACCTGTGACGCCCCCAAATTCGGGCCCCAATGCCTCGAATCCGGTGTATCACGTTCTAACAATAATGGTGTCGCCACAAATTCGGATCGCCACTTGGTCACTCGAATTCGATTTGTCACGTTCAACAATCTCATACAATAGTAATAATACGACTAAATTTCGCATCGCACAGCGGAATAAATACACAACTACTACCAAATAGAATTACATTTAATTAACATAATTTATTCGCATCCCAAGGTCTCGTAACTTAAACATCGATTACATAGCTTAAGCATACCTTAAGCATATATAATCCTAACTAGTACATAATAGAATAAGTTCTTATTACAAACATAAGTTCTACATAATTAACAGCTACTCTGTAGCCTTTCCCTTGCCCTTGTCGGTGCCCAAAGGTCCGCACTACTCTGCCTTAACGAAATGTTTTAGGGAAAGCAAGAATGAGCAACGAGTTTGCTCCGCAAGTAATATAACAGCAAGGGTGAGTATTTTAGTTCTCGAGTCCAACAATGTATAGTAAGGTATGATAGTTCAAGGATAACAAGAATATCAATAGTTTTCAATAACAGTCACTAAGGACAGAATAATATCAATATGATTCAATGATAAATCAAATGAAGAATTCAAGATAACTGAGTACTGAGCAGTCACTAAGGACTATGAACTTCTACTAGAATTATCAGTAATATACTGATAACCCAATTAAAAACAAGTACAACAGGTGATCAGCCTAAAGTACCCTACGGTATGCATATCGTTCAATCGTACTAAAGTGTGCGCACGTTGGTCTCCTGACAAATGTATTTTCCCTTCAAAGAAGGTTGTTCATCTCAGTCAAACACATGATCCCAGCACCAATCAATTGGTTTGGGTAGCTTTTCAATAATATAAGTCTAGCCGAATCAAATGGCATAGATCATAATAATTATAAGTTCAATCTCAAGATTTAAAGTTCGAAGAATATAAATTGACTTTTATCTTATCCACGAAGTATATGATTCATAATAATTGAATTCCAATCTCTAAAGCTTACTTGTATGACAATAATAGCACAAGCTAAATGAATGCTCAATAAAGAGTAGAGTTAGAAACTTGCTTATAATGTTCCTCGAATAAAATAAACACAAGGATAGGATACTAGCACAATAAATGAGTGTAAGTCAGAAAACTTACCTTATGCGTAGTTTATCCACGTTAAATAAATCAACACTTTTCGAATCCCTATCGTAATATAGTTATGCGTGTAGGATATTCATTAGTTACGTATACTCATACATGATATGTAAGTTTAAACGCATACATAAACGTTTAACTTAGTTGTACACTTTTTACATACTCCATTATATATTTTGCATACTTATAGCACAAAAGTTTAGTTTATAAATCACTATGAAGTCAAATAATATAGTCTCTAATCATTGCTTTATAGTTTGCAAATACCTTTTGGGCTTAACATTCAAAAGTTTATAAACATATATCAACATATTTTTATTACATATATGTTTATCCATGTATTCGACACACATTTAAAATCATAGATGTATAATCCACATTATTTTGAAATCCTTAGAAACACCTTGGCAAAACTTGGTTCCGTAGAGTTACTATATGCTTGAATACTTAAAACATTTCTTGAGTCATGTATTATAGCTTAAGGCATTCATACATGTTGAGGAACTTTAAAACTAGGTTTGGTCTTTTCTATTTACTTTCAACAATGGGTAGTTCTATTCATAAATCTTCATTTTACAAAGCCAAGAAAGCTTATCATGTCAAAGACTAACCATAGTACTCATTAAACCACATAACATTGCCAAACAACCTCTTTCTACGCATGCTTGCATGTATTAGATTCATGTATTCAAAATCAACATAACTTTACTCTTTGAAAACTTGTTCTAAGCAACATTGAGAAGTGTACATATTTGTCTTAAGAAATCTCATGTTAAACAAATTAAGTATGTAAAGCATTTCTAAACCACATTTCATATGTATTCATAAAACTAACTAAGTTGCGAATACATGCTAAAAAGGTTAAATTTCAAAAAGGCGTAAGGTTTTATAAACATGGTCTTCGTCATTTAACTTTTCTTTCAAAAGATTATAACTCAAACTCTAATCTTACTAACATGTCTTGCAATGCGTATTGACACATGTTTAAGGGTTATGTAAGCTCTTAAGTTAAGTTAAGTTAGGTTACTAGGTTCGGAAAATAAACAGCACAAAGTTGATTCTCTGGCCACCCCCCGCCGGGGCGGCACTTTGCACTACTAGAGGGCTCGCCGGGGAGGCATTGGCCAAAACATTCCCTGGCCACCCCCCGCCAGGGCGGCAATTTGGCCTATAGGAAGCTCGCCGGGGCAGGCATAGCCATACCAGTTCAGAAATTCTTTCCCCTGCTGTGAACCAACTTTCCCAAATCACAATTAAACAGCAAATTTAAGCATACCCACTATGTATAAACTCCATAAATTTACTATACAACATACATAGCATGATTCTAACAATTTAGCTCATCAATTTGGACATTAAAGCAAGTATTTCAAGATATTTCTAAAAACTTCTAAGACTTGAATTCTATGAACATATAAAGGGATATTACCTCTTGAAGTTGTGAAGTAACTTCTTTGCTTTCAATCTCAGGTCTCCTCTTCAACTCAACAACACTCGCACACATAAATTTCTGAATTTCACAGAGTAATCAACAAGAAGTTTGAGAACGAGAATAGCTTCATTTATAGGAAACTTGTTGACCAACATTGGGGCTTTGCTCAATGGAATGAAGAAGAAACTAATGGTTCATGGAGAGTTGGTGGAAAATCAAATCCTACTCATTATTCAGCCCACTCCCCATGAATTATGATAGCTAGAATGGAGCTTGGGAGAAGGAGGAATAGGCTATAGCCTTATGTCATTCACGTGAATGAGAAATGGACACTCTTTTAGGGACAAGCTATTGTATCTCAGCATTAGACAATTGCAACAATTCCACACACTATGCTTAATACACATATATGTACACTTTAGGTTAAATATATACTTAGGGTATACATGGACCTAAAATGTCATAACAATATTTCAAGGTAGCACATTGGGGTACATGTATACACATTGATATATAATCCATGTACATCTTAATAATGTCAAATTATGAGTTAATTGAATAGTGACATACTACATTATTACCAACCTCATTTTTCCAATTATATAACTTATTCAAATAATTATTGCTATTAATTATTCACATACTTTAATATACCATATAGTTTTCATTAAAGTATTACACCTATCACATGGTCACATAAGTTCATGTATGTAACTCATACAATTTTATTACTCTTACAATATAGTTTCCATATTGCATAATTTCACTAAAGTGTCACACTACACTTTACAACCTCTATTATACAACTACATACATATATATCTACATGTATATATGTACATATTCCTATCATCATACATTACACATTGGGCCACATCAAATTAAATCAATTGGGCTAAGCACACTAAGGCATATGGACCCTATTATTTAATCTAGCACATAAATTGATTGGGCCACATCTCTTAATTCTTATAACATATCACATTAATGTTGTTAGGCTTGGATATATCTTTAGTCCAATACATTATTGATTCAATGACCCAACTAGATTAGAAAATTAATTAGGCCACACAAGGCGTATCACTTAAGCTTAATTAAGCTCATTATTGTTTCTATTTTCGTACCACACAAAGCATTTTAATGAATTTAACAGAAACTCCACATTCTTTCTCAATTATTATATATTCAATTTAAAACAATTGAGTTAACCCATCACATAAACATTTATATTAGAATAAATATTCATTTCTATTTATATATTCATTTAATAATATTTAGAAGTTCTCAGGGTATTACATTCTCTACTTCACTTCTGAACTCTTTAAACTTTTCAAATAATTCTGATTTGTATTTCATTAAATACACATATCCAAATGTTGAGTGATCATCAGTGAAAGTAATAAAATAATAATACCTACCCCATGCACTTGTTGTCATAGGTCCACAAATGTCTGTGTGAATCAACGCTAACAACTCTGTAACTCTTTCTCCTTTTCCACTAAAAGGAGATTTAGTCATTTTACCCATGAGACAAGATTCACAAGTTGGATATGATTCATAATCAGATAGCTCTAAGAGCCCATCCTTATGCAACTTGGATAATCTTGTTTCATTGATATGACCGAGTCTACAGTGCCACATATAGGTATAATTAATATCATCTCCTTTCCTTTTCTTAGTTTGTTCAATTTAAAATTTATTTTCTTGCAAGTCAAGTATATAAAGTCCATTTCGCAAATTTCAATACTATATAAAACATCGTCTTTATAAATAGAACAACCATTGTTCTTTATAATAACGTTAAATCCTTCCATATCCAATACAGAAATAGAAATAATGTTTCTAATAATATTCAGGACAAAATAACAATTATTTAGAAAAATGAACTTGTCCGAAGGCATCGCTAAACAATAAGTTCCTACTCTGTTCACCATACAACTCTTTGAGGTGAAGCAGCATAGCAGGAGCATCCATTTTTTTGTGCTGACGCTGAAGCTCGTTATTTATGGATGCGAGCATGACGCATTGAGCCACATAAGCATCATCTTGCCCTTTATTGAAAGTGGCAATCTCTTCCTTAGAGGCTATTTCCAAAACAGATTCAGGGACAGTTGAATTTAGGACATAAGAATTTTTTTCAGCAGTGAGAACAATTCTCAGATTTCTTAGCCAGTCCTCATAATTCGGGCCGGTAAGCTTATTTGCATCAAGTATGCTTCGTAGTGAGATTAGTCATTTTGACATTTTTAAAATTCTGCATATGAATAGACAACATTTTAGCAAACATTCATTTTTATTAATTTTTGCATACCAAAATAAATTTAGGTCTTTATTTTAAATTGGTATCTCCCACTATTTTCATCAAACTATATTACCCTCACTTATATAGTTCAGCAACATCTAATTAAAGATTTGCTAGTGAGAATAAGGATCCCATTTCAAATGTATATAACCTTGTAGATAGCACAACAAGCGATATACAAATAAATAGGTAGACAACTCTTGTCAATTACATCACCATGTAACTCCTTTTATTTTACCTCTTAAATCATAATGGTCAAGTGTGTACACATCCGAACTAAAATAATTTAAGTTAAGTCCAACCTAGCACTTCCGTAAATTCAAAAAAGAAAAATGTTCGTCCTTGTGGATAGCACAACAAGACTAGATCGTTCAATTTTCTTGATAAGCATCAAATGTGATTAATTAACATCTTAAATACTTGATACTCGCCTTGTGGATAGCACAACAAACTCGTATTAAATATTTAATACTCTATTAATTTATCATGCTAGAAGGCGACGTTCGATATTCCAAATATCTTTGAACGCTTTGGACATTAATATTATTTCTTTGAGGGGTTTGTTGTTATTTGTCTCATCTTGTTTAGCGCGCATGCACACACACACACACACACACACACACACACACATACACATATATATATATATATATATATATATATAAAATACGCGTCATTTTATTAAACATGCGAAGCATGTTTGTATAAAATATAATATATATAATATTTAGCATGCAATATAGAATACTATATTCTACCCGGATTGATTATGAACTTTTATTCTAATTTGATTCACTAGAGCCACCAAGTGAACCAAAAGGTCAAACTTAAGAGTGCAAGAATTTAAATTTAAATATAACTATTACATTTAAACCCTGGCTCCATACAAATGGGTCTTCACGCGTTCTTTGCTCCTTGGTCTCCAATTTCTTCAAAATATTTCTAACTATCTCTATTACATTAACTATTTTAAATTAAATAGAAACCTTGATCAGCAGTCAAGGGGAAGTACATAGAAAGGAGATAGAATTTACATCGAGAATAAAACTAGAGAAGGCGAGGTACGCAGACCCCATTTAATAAAACTCATTCATTCAAGCATTCAACTAAAATAAAATTCAATCACATTGGTCAAATAGTCTATAATCAATTCCTATTTATTATCATACATATCATCATATATATCAATAAATAAATATTCATCTCATGAATTAAAACATTCCATATATATATGAGTATCATTTAATAGGCAATTTTAAATTGCATGAAATCTAATTTCAAGATTAAAATAAACTCTTTATTTTAATTATAAAAATATTGAAAATATTATATATATATATATATATATATATATAATATAGTATAAAGCTAACTTTATATTATATATATATATAACCTCCTGTTACCATCTTTTGAAAAACAAATATGAAGTCACCTTTAAAAGAATCTGCAGTAGCCTTTATATATATATAAAACCGTACAATATACTAATATATATATATATATATATATATATATATATATATATATATATATATAAGTGACGACTAAGGTCACCTTTTGAAATCAAAGCATCTCTTTTAAAAGAATTCCCCAAGCAGTAACGTTAGTCTCCCTTTGTAACACGGATCCGGCAGTGAAAGAAAGACAAAACAAATTTATTTTCGTCATTTTTTTTTCTTTCATAAAAAAATAATTTTATACAATAAAATTATGCCCAATAAATTATTCTAAATACATACCCATATGTATATGAAATCAAAACAATTAATAATTGCATAAAGGTTTGGCTCTGATGCCACTATTGGGTTTGTACGAAATTGTGACGCAATCAAATTGTAAAAAATTAGCGGAAGCATGGTATATCAGAGTTTAAAATTTTTTTCTACAAAACCATTACCCGGATCATCCTTTATGCAAATTATTAATTTAAAATGATAAATAAGAAGTTATAGAATTATACCCTTGTAGAACGAAGCTTCCACATGTACGAGTTCAACTCCTTGTTCTTCGTGATCTCCTTGAATTTCTGGGTTAGATTCCTTCTTTTGATCAACGTTAGCCATCCAAGTGTTTGGCCTCTAGAGGTGATCCACCAAAGAAGATGAATTATCAGGAAGGAGGGTGGTTGGCTTAGTTTTCTATCCTCTATAGAAAAGGAGTACTCTCCAACAATTGAAATTGCATCATATGATATCTATTATAAGACTCCTCTTATATAGATATTGGTCAACCCTTCTAATCCTATTAGACATGAGATTTTATTTATTTAATTAAACTCCTTTAATTAATTTAGGCTTCCCACCACATTGGGAATAATTAAATAAATTCATTTAATTAATTTGTCTCCTAATCTTATTAGGAATAAATGAGAGTACTAATATTAAATTAATTACTAAACTCCTTTAGAAATTAAAATAATAATAATTGTAATAATATTAATAAGACTCCTCTTATTAATTTATATTTAATATTTCCAAAATATTAAATAATAAACATTAAGCTATTTAATTTATTCTATCGCCATAGATTAAATTAATTATACTTAATGTATTATTACGATTATGCCATTACCTTCTTAAATAATTATTCTTCCTTTTATGGTGTGATCCTTTAGGTTGTCTATATTAAACCGGTTGTGAATAAATCAATTAGAATAATTCTAATCTTATTTAAATAAATAAATTAAACTAATAGTCTATTTAAATAAATAATATTTATTCTACAATAGGGATAAGCCTCCCTAGCGATCAACGACTTTTCAGATAATATAGATTTCAACATTAATCGTAAAAGAACCTGTGAGTAAATAGTTACCGTACAATTCAATCCTTCCCTCATACAATGTCCCAATTAAATATAAGACATGGAATTACTGTCAAGTCTTATTTTATTTAATTATATGTATTTCGATTAGAAAATGCATAACTCCATTTAATGCAAATTAGAAACTCCTTTCTAATTTCATTCCACCTTGGCCAAGGATTCCTGGGTTGTCATTTACCGAATCACATAGGACATATCTCCTCTTTTACTAGAGGTGGTAGATTCTTTATTGATCATTCATTATCTCTATAGGTAACTCATTATATCCAAGCATACCCTTTTATATACCTTAAAGGGCTTTAAGGAATAAGTTAACGTATAATTCATTACATACAAGATACTATGATGATCTCAAGTCCAAGGATCACTTGTACTACTATCACATTAGGAATTTCTATTGACAGGCAAGTAAAACTCCATTAGGTATTCTATAGCGAGTCACGTTCAGTGAACTTATTCTCCAATAAGCACCTACATACTTGCTTTAGTATCTCCACACAAATGATTATGAGATCAATCAACCTCATCCAATGAGCAAGCAACATATGTACTAATCTATCCAGATTTACTAATCCCCTTTTTAGTTATCCCATGATTAGGAACTATTTTAGTTTTTAAGTTTTCTAAGAATTTAGATCTCATTAACATGATCAACATCATGATTCTAAAAGCATTGCTTAAAACTATGTGTTATTTACATATTATAAAAACAGCACCATGTAGATAATTAAATGTCTTTAATAAATGAATATTTTATTAATTAATAAATAAAATTGTTTACAAAGTATGTGCTTTATCATCATACATGATTGGCTTGTATGCACACTACTATCATACTCAGTGTTAAATATTCATCCACTTGGAAATGTTGAAACCTTTGAATTCTTTTAATAATTCTTCGGTCCATAGTGACTCATTATTTAAATTTAAATGGCAGATTTGGAACTATTGATATTTTCTTTGTTCACAACAATCTTACTTAAATTCCTGAGCTTTCAATTGTCGTTATAACCTTGAGATTATGAACTTTATATATGCTCATTCACATTTATTGTTATATTACTTGCTGAGCAAATTTGTTGCTCACTCTTGCTTTCCTTAAACATTTCAGTTAAGGTAGAACACGGTGGAACCTTAGGAAGGACATGGTCAAAGGCAAGGCTACGAAGTAGCTTTATTCTTCTATGATAGGATTATGACCTTTATATGTATTAAAACTTAATTATGGTTATGCATTAAGTTATGTCAGAGATTAAGTTATGTTTTGTATTAGTAATGGTTGCGAGACTTGGGAAGAGAATATTTATGTTATGTCAATGTAAATATTTCTATTATTCCGTTATTAGTCGTTATTAGTATGTCGTATAAGTTAGATCATGGAGCACCAGATTCGAGGTACATGTATCTAAATTTGGGGGCGTCACATCAACCTAGCTGCAACTACTGTACCCCCATCTCAATCAAGTCTTAAAAACTTATCTATGGATTTTTACAGTCCTATACATTTATTTTTATATATATGACATTTGAAGTTGTATTTATTGTATAGGTAAAAAAATCCAAGGGTGCATTCATTCCAAGGCCACCACTGATTCTATATGGAGCCAAAACTGTTAACATTAGAGCTCCACCATCTAGAATCACAATCCCCCAAAGAAATTGGCTATGTGCAGATGTGCCTCAAAAATAAGAGACATTTAGGGGTACTCCAATCTTAAATATAAAAGGGAAGAAATTTGTGACCATCAACAACCTGAGAGGAATTATTAATGACACTGACACAAGGATGGTGCTGTTGGGTTTGTACGTAACGCAATCATGCAATCAAATCACATAAATAGGGCGGAAGCGTAAAAAACTAGGTTTTCAAAAATTTATACAAACCCATTACCATGATCATTCTTATGCATCAATTATCAGTGAATGAAGAAGGAGAAAAACAGAGTTATACCTTTGAAGATCCAAGCTTCCTCAGGTACAAGTTCTACTCCTTTGATTCCTTTGATTCCTCTGTAGTGGCTCCTTCCCTTGATCAATGTCAGCCACCCAAATGTTTGGCCTCTAACGGTGATCCACCAAGGAAGATGAAGAACTCAGTAAGATGGGTTATTGGCTTAACCCTTGTTTCTATCTCTATAGAATATGTGTACTCCCAACTCTTGAAAAATTCACGTTACTTATTTCTGATATAAGACTCTCTTATATAGATATTAGGTTAACCCTCCTAATCCAATTAGAATAGGGTTTTATTTAATTAATTAATTAATTACTTTTAATTAATTTATATCCTAATCTTTATTAGGATTGAGAGAGAGTACTGATATTATATTAATTCCTAAACTCCTTTAGAATTAAATTAATAATAATAATAATAATATTAATAAGACTCTTCTTATTAATTTATATTTAATATTTTTAAAATATTAAATAATAAACATTAAGCTATTTAATTTATTCTATCATCATAGATTAAATTAATTATACTTAATGCATTATTACTATCATGCCATTTTCTTCTTAAATAATTCTTCTTCCTTTTATGGTGTGACCCTTTAGGTTCTCCATATTAAACCGGTTGTGAATAAATCAATTAGAACAATTCTAATCTTATTTAAATAAACAAATTAAACTAATAATCTATTTAAATAAATAACATTTATTCTACAATAGGGATAAGCCTCCCTAGCGATCAACGACTTTCCAGATAATATAGATTTCAACATTAATCATAAAAGAACCTGTGAGTTAATAGTTACCGTACAATTCAATCCTTCCACCATACAATGTCTCAATTAAATATAAGACATGGATTTACTGTCAAGTCTTAATTTATTTAATCATATGTATTTCGATTAGAAAATGCACAACTCCAAATAATGCAAATTAGAAACCTCTTTCTAATTTCATTCTACCTTGGCCAAGGATTTTTGGGTTGTCATTTAACGAATCACATATGACATATCTCCTCTTTTACTAGAGGTGGTAGATTCTTTATTGATCATTCATTATCTCCATATGTAACTCATTATACCCAAGCATACCCTATATATGCCTTAAAAGGCCTTAAGGAATTAGTCAAAGTATAATTTGTTACATACAAGATACTATGATGATCTCAAGTCCAAGGATCACATGTACTACTATCACATTAGGAATTTCTATTGACAGGCGAGTAAAACTCCATTAGGTATTCCATAGCGAGTCACGTTCAGTGAACTTATTCTCCAATAAGCACCTACATACTTGCTTTAGTGTCTCCACACAAATGACCATGAGATCAGTCATCCTCATCCAATGAGCAAGTAACATATGTACCAATCTATCCGAATTTACTAATTCCCATTTTAGTAATCCCACAATTGGGAACTATTTTAGTTTTTAAGCTTTCTAAGAATTTAGATCTCATTATCATGATCTCATCATGATTCTAAAAGCATTGCTTAAAACTATGGGTTATTTACATATTATAAAAATAGCACCATGTAGATAATTATATGCCTTAAATGAATATTTTATTAATAAATAAATAAGATTGTTTACAAAGTATGTGCTTTGTCATCATACATGATTGGCTTGTATGCACATTACTATCAATCTCCCACTTGCACTAAAGCCAATCGCCATGGTATCTCATACCCATCTTCTCTAAGTGACGATCAAACTGCTGTTGTGTTAAAGCTTTAGTAAATGGATCTGCAATGTTGTCTTGAGAGTCTACACGCTCCAAGGTGACGTCTCCTCTTTCAATGATCTCCCTGATCAAGTGAAATCGCCGCAACACGTGTTTAGATTACTGATGAGACCTGGGTTCCTTAGCCTGTGCAACCGCTCCGGTGTTGTCACAGTATACGGGAACTGCTTCTCCAATGCTAGGAACCACACCAAGTTCAGTTATGAACTTCTTCATCCAAACAGCTTCCTTTGCAGCTTCACTTGCAGCTATATACTCTGCCTCTGTCACTGAATCAGCAACTGTTTACTACTTGGAACACTTCCAACTCACTGCGCCTCCGTTCAAGGTAAACACATACCCTGAAATAGATTTACTGTCATCTTGGTCTGTTTGAAAACTTGAGTCCGTGAATCCCTCGAGTTTTAATTCAGACCCACCGTAGACAAGCAAAATATCTTTAGTCCTTCTCAAGTACTTTAGGATATTTTTCACTGCCTTCCAGTGCTCTTCTCCTAGATTCGACTGGTATCTGCTTGTTACACTAAGTGCGTGAGCAACATCCGGTCTAGTACATATCATACCGTACATGATAGATCCTATTGCAGAAGCATAAGGGATCTTACTCATACGGTCTCTCTCCTCAGGTGTCTTTGGGGCCTGTTTCTTGGAGAGATTTATTCCATGGCTCATCGGCATGAGACCATTTTTGGAATCTTCCATGCTAAACCTCTTTAGCATCGTATCAATGTACGTTCCTTGGGATAAGCTGAGCATCCTTTTAGATCTATCTCTATAGATCTTTATCCCCAAAATATAGGATGCTTCACCCAAGTCCTTCATGGAGAAGGTTTTAGATAACCAGATTTTAATGGATTGTAACATAGGATTGTCATTCCCTATCAGTAATATATCATCAACATATAATACAAGGAATGATACTGCGCTCCCACTAACCTTCTTGTATACACATGGTTCATCCTCGTTTTTGATAAAATCAAACTCTTTGATTGTCTCATCAAAACGAATGTTCCATCTACGAGAAGCTTGTTTCAACCCATAAATGGATCGTTGTAGCTTATAGACTTGATTTGTTCCAACTTTTGAAATAAATCCCTCTGGTTGTGTCATATACACATCCTCCTCAAGTTTCCCATTGAGGAAGGCCGTTTTCACGTCCATCTGCCAGATCTCATAGTCATTGTAAGCTGCAATCGCAAGCAAAATCCGAATGGACTTGAGCATGGCTACTGGTGAGAAGGTTTCATCATAGTCAACTCCTTGTCTTTGTTTGAAACCTTTTGCAACCAGTCGGGCCTTATAGGTCTCTACCTTTCCGTCTACTCCAGTCTTTTTCTTAAAAACCCATTTACACCTAATAGGTTTAATACCTTCAGGTGGTGAAACCAAAGACCATACTTTGTTTTCATACATGGAGTCCATTTCGGATTTCATGGCTTCAAGCCATTTCCCTGAGTCTTTATTACTCATAGCCTGTTCGTAATTCAATGGATCATCATCATTCATGATGTGTACCTCATCGTCATCCTCTATAACGAATCCATACCTCTCAGGTATCTTCGGTACTCTTCCAGATTTACGAACAGGGTGTGGTACAGTAGGTTCTTCTACTTGGTTAGGTACCTGACTTTGGTCCGTGGTAACTTGTGGTTCTTGAACTTCTTCAAGATATATCTTGCTCCCATTGACCCCTTCATGGATAAACTCTTTCTCCAAGAAGGTAGCATGTTTCGCAACAAACACCTTTTGATCAGTTGGATGATAGAAATAATACCCTACGGTTACTTTAGGGTATCCCACAAATCTACACTTATCGGATTTAGTCTGTAGCTTATCATTTTCAAACTTTTTGACATAAGCTGGACAACCCCAAGTCTTAACATGCTTAAGATTTGGTTTCCTCCCTTTCCACATCTCATATGGAGTCTTTGGGGCGGATTTGGTAGGTACCTTGTTAAGTAGGTATGCAGCCGTTTCTAGGGCATATCCCCAGAAGGAAATTAGAAGGTCGGTAAAACTCATCATGGATCGAACCATGTCCAACAGTGTTCGATTTCTCCTTTCAGATACTCCATTTAACTGTGGTGTACCTGGAGGAGTCCATTGTGAGATTATACCATTTTCTCTGAGACAATTGAGAAACTCACTGCTTAAGTATTCTCCACCTCGATCTGATCGACGTATCTTAATACTCTTGCCCGTTTGTTTCTCTACTTCACTTCTGAATTCTTTGAACTTTTCAAATGATTTTGATTTGTATTTCATTAAATACACATATCCAAATCTTGAGTGATCATCAGTGAAAGTAATAAAATAAGAATACCCACCCCGTGCACTTGTTGTCATAGGTCCACAAACGTCTGTGTGAATCAATGCCAACAACTCTGTAACTCTCTCTCCTTTTCCACTAAAAGGAGATTTAGTCATTTTACCCATGAGACAAGATTCACAAGTTGGATATGATTCATAATCAGATAGCTCGAGGAGCCCATCTTTATGCAACTTGGATAATCTTGTTTCATTGATATGACCGAGTCTACAGTGCCACATATAGGTATAATTAATATCATCTCTTTTCCTTTTCTTAATTTGTTCAATTTGAAATATATTTTCTTGTAAGTCAAGTGTATAAAGTCCATTTCGCAAATTTCCAATACCATATAAAACATCGTTTTTATAAATAACAACCATTGTTCTTTATAATAACGTCAAAACCTTCCATATCCAATACAGAAATTGAAATAATGTTTTTAATAATATTCGGAACATAATAACAATTATTAAGATAAATGGATTTGCTCGAAGGCATTGCTAAACAATAAGTTCCTACAGCTAATGCAGCAACTTTTGCTCCATTTCCCACTCGTAGGATCACCTCATCTTTGTTCAGCTTTCTACTTCTGACCAGTCCCTGCACAGTATTACATATGTGAGAACCACAGCCGGTATCCAATACCCAAGTAGAATTATGACTTTCAGAAAAATTAATTTCAATCATAAACAAACCTTGATTAGAAGTCGAAGCTTCTCTAAGCTTCTTCTCTGCTAGAAACTTCTTGCAGTTCCTCTTCCAATGTCCCGGCTCATTGCAATGAAAGCACATTCCTTTAGCTTGTTCAGGTTTCTTTTGCTCCTTTTCTTTTCCTTTTCCCTTAGCCTTCTTAGATTTCTTCTTTTCAGGAGACACCTTGGGCCTCTTCCTTTTATTGGAAGAATCCACCATCAAGACATGGTTCTTCTTGGATGAGAAGTGACCTTCTGCAGTTTTCAGCATGTTAAGCAGCTCAGGTAAGCTGTCATCTAGCTTATTCATGTGAAAATTAACCACAAACTGCGAGAAGGTCTCAGGGAGTGACTGCAAGACCAAGTCTTGACTCAACTCCCCATCCATGACGAACCCAAGCTGTCCAAGGCATTCAATCAAATTTATTACCTTCAGAACATGAGTCTCGACGGCAGTGCCCTCGGTCATCCGAGATCGGAAGAGCTTCTTAGATATCTCATATCTAGCAGTCCTACTCTGTTCACCATACAACTCCTTGAGGTGAAGCAGCACAGCAGGAGCATCCATTTTTTTGTGCTGACGCTGAAGCTCGTTATTCATGGATGCGAGCATGATGCATTGAGCCACAGATGCATCATCTTGCCACTTATTGAAAGTGGCAATCTCTTCCTCAGAGGCTGTTTCTAAAACAGATTCAGGGATAGTGGAATTTAGGACATAAGAAATCTTTTCAGCAGTGAGAACAATTCTCAGATTTCTTAGCCAGTCCTCATAATTCGGGCCGGTAAGCTTATTTGCAACAAGTATGCTTCGTAGTGAGATTAGTGATTTTGACATTTTTAAAATTCTGCATGTGAAAAGACAACATTTTAGCAAACATTCATTTTATTAACTTTGCATACCAAAATAAATTTAGGTCTTTATTTTAAATTGGTATCTCCCACTATTTTCATCAAACTATATTACCCTCACTCATATAGTTCAGCAACATCTAATTAAAGATTTGCTAGTGAGATTAAGGATCCCATTTCAAATGTATATAACCTTGTGGATAGCACAACAAGCGATATACAAATAAATAGGTAGACAACTCTTGTCAATTACATCACCATGTAACTCCTTTTATTTTGCCTCTTAAATCATAATGGTCAAGTGTTTACACATCCGAACTAAAATATTAAGTTAAGTTCAACCTAGCACTTCCATAAATTCAAAAAAGAAAAATGTTCGTCCTTGTGGATAACACAACAAGACTAGATCGTTCAATTTTCTTGATAAGCATCAAATGTGATTAATTAACATCTTAAATACTTGATACTCGCCTTGTGGATAGCACAACAAACTCATATTAAATATTTAATACTCTATTAACTAATCATGCTAGAAGGCGACGTTCGATATTCCAAATATCATTTGAACGCTTCAGACTTAATATTATTTCTTTGAGGGGTTTGTTATTATTTGTCTCATCTTTTTAAGCCGCATACACATATATATATAAAATACGCGTCATTTTATTAAACATGCGAAGCATGTTTGTATAAAATATAATATATATAATATTTAGCATGCAATATAGAATACTATATTCTACCCGGATTGATTATGGACTTTTATTCTAGTTTGGTTCACTAGAGCCACCAAGTGAACCAAAAGGTCAAACCTAGGAGTGCAAGAATTTAAATTTAAATATAACTATTACATTTAAACCCTGGCTCCATACAAATGAGTCTTCACGCGTTCTTTGCTCCTTGGTCTCCAATTTCTTCAAAATATTTCTAACTATCTCTATTACATTAACTATTTAAAATTAAATAGAAATCTTGATCAGCAGTCAAGGGGAAGTACATAGAAAGGAGATAGAATTTACATCGAGAATAAAACTAGAGAAGACGAGGTACGCAGACCCCATTTTATAAAACCCATTCATTCAAGCATTCAACCAAAATAAAATCCAATCACATTGGTCATAGTCCATAATCAATCCCTTTTATTACCATACATATCATCATATGTATCAATAAAACTTATTCATCTCATGAAAATAAATTCATTCCATATATGTATTAATATCAGTTAATGGGCAAAAGTTTGCTAAACTTTGTTTTTGGAAAAATAAACTCCTTTATTTCATTCAAAAACAATTCCAAATTAAACTCTTTAATTTTAGCAATTCTGAAATCTCATTTCATATAAAATAAACATCTTTATTTTAAACCTTTATTAATTAAATAAACCATTCATTTAATTAAATAAAATAAAAAAAATTTCAGTTCCTGTCCAGTGGCGCAGCTGCGCCAAGAATGTAAAGGGAACCAGCGCAGCTGCGCAGCATGAAAACCAGGAACAGCATCCGGCGCAGCTGCGCAGCAATAATGCCTTGTACCGGCGCAGCTTCGCAGAATCTGAAAAATTTTTGTTGCCCAGAACTCGATCCAATCGCATATCATACATGTATGGAATCACATAGACTGATAATTAGCACAACATTGGCTCTGATACCACTGTTGGGTTTGTACGTAACGCAATCATGCAATCAAATCACATAAATAGGGCGGAAGTGTAAAAAACTAGGTTTTCAAAAATTTATACAAACCCATTACCATGATCATTCTTATGCATCAATTATCAGTGAATGAAGAAGTAGAAAAATAGAATTATACCTTTGAAGATCCAAGCTTCCTCAGGTACAAGTTCTACTCCTTTGATTCCTTTGATTCCTCTGTAGTGGCTCCTTCCCTTGATCAATGTCAGCCACCCAAATGTTTGGCCTCTAACGGTGATCCACCAAGGAAGATGAAGAACTCAGTAAGATGGGTTATTGGTTTAACCCTTGTTTCTATCTCTATAGAATATGTGTACTCCCAACTCTTGAAAAATTCACGTTACTTATTTCTGATATAAGACTCTCTTATATAGATATTAGGTTAACCCTCCTAATCCAATTAGAATAGGGTTTTATTTAATTAATTAATTAAATACTTTTAATTAATTTATATCCTAATCTTTATTAGGATTGAGAGAGAGTACTGATATTATATTAATTCCTAAACTCCTTTAGAATTAAAATAATAATAATAATAATAATATTAATAAGACTCCTCTTATTAATTTATATTTAATATTTCTAAAATATTAAATAATAAACATTAAGCTATTTAATTTATTCTATCATCATAGATTAAATTAATTATACTTAATGCATTATTACTATCATGCCATTTTCTTCTTAAATAATTCTTCTTCCTTTTATGGTGTGACCCTTTAGGTTCTCCATATTAAACCGGTTGTGAATAAATCAATTAGAACAATTCTAATCTTATTTAAATAAACAAATTAAACTAATAATCTATTTAAATAAATAACATTTATTCTACAATAGGGATAAGCCTCCCTCGCGATCAACGACTTTCCAGATAATATAGATTTCAACATTAATCATAAAAGAACCTGTGAGTTAATAGTTACCGTACAATTCAATTCCTTCCACCATACAATGTCCCAATTAAATATAAGACATGGATTTACTGTCAAGTCTTAATTTATTTAATCATATGTATTTCGATTAGAAAATGTACAACTCTAAATAATGCAAATTAGAAACCTCTTTCTAATTTCATTCTACCTTGGCCAAGGATTCTTGGGTTGTCATTTAACGAATCACATAGGACATATCTCCTCTTTTACTAGAGGTGATAGATTCTTTATTGATCATTCATTATCTCCATATGTAACTCATTATACCCAAGCATACCCTATATATGCCTTAAAAGGCCTTAAGGAATTAGTCAAAGTATAATTTGTTACATACAAGATACTATGATGATCTCAAGTTCAAGGATCACATGTACTACTATCACATTAAGAATTCCTATTGACAGGCGAGTAAAACTCCATTAGGTATTCCATAGCGAGTCACGTTCAGTGAACTTATTCTCCAATAAGCACCTACATACTTGCTTTAGTGTCTCCACATAAATAACCATGAGATCAGTCATCCTCATCCAATGAGCAAGCAACATATGTACCAATCTATCCGGATTTACTAATCCCCATTTTAGTAATCCCACAATTGGGAACTATTTTAGTTTTTAAGCTTTCTAAGAATTTAGATCTCATTATCATGATCTCATCATGATTCTAAAAGTATTGCTTAAAACTATGGGTTATTTACATATTATAAAAACAGCACCATGTAGATAATTATATGCCTTAAATGAATATTTTATTAATAAATAAATAAGATTGTTTACAAAGTATGTGCTTTGTCATCATACATGATTGGCTTGTATGCACACTACTATCAGGTGCACGGTCATAAAAAACAAAAGAGAAGAATAAGTAGAAATTTACCATGTGCAGTGAACCCTATCTTTGTTTATTAGCATTTTGTTTTATGGTGAACAATTTTTAAGCTCTGTAAGCTTGGTTTTTGGGGACAATGATAACTTTGTAAGCTTACTTTTTGTTCATGTTTTTGTCAAACAATGATTGCTTGGAAGGCTTGATCTATTTGGATGTTATTGTGACGAACGAGATTTTGTAATTTATTTTAAATATTTATTGAATTAAATAAATATTTTTGTTGATTTATTTATTGAGTTTAATAAATGTTTGATAGAATTGTGGTAGATTAATTTAATTAAATGTGTTACATTAATTAGATTAATGTGGAATAATTTTATAGAGCAAAGTGTGAATTTAATTGGGATAATTACATTAAATGAGTTGTTATTAATTATAATGTTATTCTAATTAATTTAATAATTAAGTAGAGATTTAATGATTTGTCATAATTAATAAATGAGAATTTTAATTGTGTGATGATTTGATTTAATGTGTAATATTGCCTTTTATTTAATTGAATTTAAATAATATGATTTGATTGATTAAAGTGTGACAAATAAACTATATAATAAATAAGTTAATTAAAATAAGTGGAAAAGAAACCTTTATAAACTAGCCAAACATGGCCTTAGGAACATGGGAGCAGTTAAAGCCACTATGTGCTTAACTGACACCCATGTACTCATCAGTTGTATTATATACGTATTATATATCAGTATTATGTCTTCATATACCATTCGTTTGTTAAGTCAGAGAAAACATAATAAAGAGAGAAAAGAGAGAGAATTGAGAGATTTTGTGAATTGAAGAAGAAGTTAGAGAATTAAAGAGATTTCTATTATCTAAACAGAGTTATCAAGGGTAATTCCTTTATCTCAAACTTTAAATTTACATTCTTGAGTTTTCTCCATTGAAACTGATTTTAATTCTCTGTTAATTGAGTTTTATAAATTAATGATTGAAAAGTTGTTGTAGTCATTAATATGCATATGTAATCTACTATATAATGGTTATAAACTATTTTTGAGTAATTAAATCCATGAAATTGTGTTTAAATTGGAGTTTTGAAATTACAGAGAAACAATATTTGAATATGGCTTGTATGTATGAAATTTGATGCCTTAATTGCATATTAAACTGTAAATTGATGATTGAATATGTTTATACATGTTAAGACGAAAAGAACGAAACTTAAACAGACTGATTTGGTGTTATAACGAATCTGTAATGTGTGATTTCATGAAAATTGACGAAACTTAGAAAAATAACAAGAACATGAAAATTATGTGTTCCAATTTAGTTGTTTATGTAATTTAAGTTGTTAAAATCATGCTAAGGATGTTATAAAATATTTCTATAAAGTTCATAACTTATGGGTAGTGTTAAATTTGTTGTTTGAGAGAAGTTTTGGCCTAATTTGGCTTTTTCTATGTTCTTCGCGAGCTCTATCTGTGCGTCTCACTGTGTCGTGGCGCAGCAGCGCCGGTTCTGTGAAGGAACAGAGTGCTGCAGCACCAGGCTTAGTGCTGGCTGATGTGTCACGGTGCCGCAGCGCCGGTTCTGTGAAGAAATCGAGCACTGCAGCGCCAGTTAATGGTGCCTGCTGACGTGGCTCGGCGCCGCAGCGCCGGTTTCTAGTTCATTATGGGCGCTGCAGCGCCGGTTAGCAGAATCACCCAAATTTTTTTATTTAAGTGTTCAAGTCTAGAAATGTAATTTAAAACATAATGTAATGAACATGAAAATGTGTTAATCATATATTGAGATGTTAAAACAGATTATTAACATGTCAATGATGTTTTTACGTGATTAATTGATAAGTCGAATACGTGTTTAAACTTGTTATTCGTGAAGCCTAATAATGTTTTTAAGAGTTAATATTTGTGAATCTGATTAATATAATCAGTTTCAGAGTTAAGATAGTATACTCACGATGCTAGTTGAGTTACGATAAATTGGTATTGTGAATGTAATGGTATGTAGGAATAATTGGAGAACGTGAATTGTAATTTGTAGCTTACGGTCGAGTCAATTTTCCTTTTCCTATTTTGATTACGATTACGCAAGTTTTCTATCCCTGACTTGTTATCGTTACACAAGTTTCTTAACTCTACTTTTAATTGAGCAATTTCCTAAATCCTATTCTTATATTGAGCGAAGTCTTATTCTTGTTTATTCAAGTTAATGATTTCAATTGAAATGTTCTAATCCTTCTACAGGTAATATTTCAATTATATAATGCTTATTCAATTATATACCTTTGATATTCATTATTTGATTTGAGTATCAATTATATTATTGAACCCTGAAAGACTAGCGAAACCTTATTGATTCGACTAGTCTATAGTTGATGAACGTTCTAAATTCTAGAACTATTATTTAAGCTTATCCAAACCAAACTTTATTTGGTGCGGCCTCTGATGTCAGACTGAGATGAACAACCCTCTATAGAGGATTATTTATGCTTTAGCATTGAGATGTTGTGCACATACATGGTACTAAGGGCTGATCCCCCTAAGTACGAGAAGTAAGGTCTATATAGTCTTACGACTGTTAAAGGTTTAAAGTAGAAATACTTGATAACCTGAGACATATTTTTTGGTCTTATGACCCTCAGATGTACTTTTGATTCTTGTTATTTATTCTTGATTCAAAAGCTGAGCTTTCTATTACTCAGTATCCATTGATTATCCGCATGTTATTATGATTATTATTGTTATACTTGTGGGCAATTATTTCTCTCTCTTGCATAATAACATTGCAGCTAAGGTTGAAAGAGTTGACAAACCATCTACTAGTAAGGGAAAGGGCAAGGCAAACAAGTGTTGAAGACTTGTTTATTTATTTGAGAATGTTGATGTTAAGACTACTATGTTATGTTTAAGATTTATTTGTGTTGTTATTTCCGCACTGATGTATTAAGGTTAGATGACTTGGAATTTTATTGTTTAAGATGTTGTAACCCTTAAGGGAGAATTTCTATTTTATTTATGAGTTTCATTTGTTTATGGGTAGTTAGATGTGTTATTATTGGATAGTGAACACCAAATCCTATGGAAATGAAGTACCCGGATTTGGGGGTGTCACAGTTATTGTGAAATGATTGTAAGTATAAGTTTCTGAACAATGAAAACTTAATTCTCTTGGTGAAATATATGGTAAGTCATTAAGGTAAAATGGGTATGTGTGTTTGTATATTTGTGTTTGTATGTTTGGGTGCTGGTTCATTGTTAGGTGTTACTTTATTTCATATTTACTGGTTCATGTGGCTCTGTTTGGGAACTGGTGACTCAGGTCAATATCATACAATGGTGTATAACTTAGGACTCTGGTAAAATGGGTGTGTATGTTTGTGTTTGTTTCATGTTGGTTGGTTTTGTTCTTTTCTTTAATCTTTTTTCTTTCTTTATGTGTTTCGTTTTAAAACAGGATGTAGAAGGTAATTTTTTATCTAGCATATATCATACTGGACAACTGGTTTTAGGCATTGTGTTACAATTGGACGATGATAAGAAATAAAAAGGGAAGAGGAAGCTCTAGCTTTCTAGGCCTTGCTTTGCTGCATAAGGGCTTAACATTAGATGCCATTCAAGAGGGAATGGTATGCCATTATTTATTTTATATTCTTTTTGTAGGTATCATTTTGAATGTTTTTTAATATTCGGTTTCTGATAATATCTGGTCTAATGTTCAATTAGTTAAATCATAGATGTTATAGTTTGTTTCTCGTTGAAGTTATCTTAATTTTTGTTTATGTCTGTTGGTTTGCCTATATACTTTCTTTAATTTTCAATTGCCAGAGTTGGTGTGACTATGTAGATTTAGTCCTCATTCTTTGAGTTATAATATTCTATGAATTAATTAACATGCTAACTTTTTAGGATTGTGTTAGATTTATAGGTTCTTAGTGCGTATGTGAAAAACATTGAAGACCATAGTTATATGCTTCATTTTAGGCCACCTTAATTTAATGGTTTATTGATGAGTTTGTTTTAAACCTACGAATTGGTATCCGTTATAGCTTGATTCTTGCTTACTTCAAGTAGTTTAAGTGTCATTTTACTTTGTTTGTGAGTTGTTGATTTCAGGAAGTGAATTGATGGAAACCAGGGCTAAAAGGTAAATTTTCAGCTTCCTATGTAAAGTGGATGCCCGTTGGGGCGGGCTTCATAGAGCAAGATCACTCGCCGGGGCGGGGGGGGGGGGGGGGTGTGAAAACTCAGCATTTAATTTAGCAAAGTGGCCGCCCGCTAGGGCGGGCTTATCAAGAGTAAATCACCCGCCGGGGCAGGCTTACGGTAGGAATTATTGCAAGTTTCCTTCTTTGATTAGGATTTTGCAGCAATAGAGATATGTTATGGATTGCGGCTAGGAGAGTATATTAGCATAACAGAGAGGCTATTATACACGGACGTAGACATATTTTGAAGCCTTAATTCATGACTTGATCTAGCAAGGAGAATTGAAGTAGATTGGATCGCGAAGAACGCAAGAACGAGGAGACGAGTGGTGATATAGCTTAGAGTTTATTTTCTCTCTTCTCTAACATCTTGTATTCAAAATGATTTCTATTATGTGGATTATGGATTTTGACTCATCTATGATGAACTAACTTTCTATTTAAGTCTATGACGGATCTTGTTATGTAACGGATGATTAAATAGCTTTAAATTCAGTTTATGAATATTATTTTCTATGAGTTGTGCTTAATTTATATAATTGCTTGATCACCAATTATCCGTTATCCCATATGAATTCAAGAGATGACATATGGGATTAGAACTAGCCATAGTGACATATGTTTGTGATTTCTGCGTAGTTGGGATTCATAATTTATGTATAGGATAGAGATATCTATGCATTATATGTAATATGATAAGAACTTGATATTAAACCTCATTTAATTGTAATTCACATAGAGATATAGTGAATTAGTTATTTAAGGTGTCTTGCTTAATTCTATCATATGTGGATTGAGTGAGTATGGGTATAATGCATCGAGAGATGGTTTTATCTGCTTTAGTGCTCTTGATTAATAATCTGGAGTAATTGATATAAACTGAAGAAAAGGATCTTATCTGAAGTGAAATAATAAGTGAAGTTGTAGGCTTAATTTTCCAAAACTTGTTAAAATCTTGAGTTAGTGCTAAAATTGGTTCAAGTAGTAATTTAATTAGAAAATCATCTTTTAATCATTAGTTTGATAAAGCTGAAATAATACAAAACTAGGTACTTGTTTGATTAAATAGGAATTATTGTCTCTGTGGGTACGTTATCTGATCTTATCAGTATATTACTTGTTGACCACGTACACTTGCGTGTAGCACGTATAGAAAATACCCAACAAGTTTTTGGCGCCATTGCCGGGGACAGTAATTGCGTTTATTACTTACAATATCAGTTTAATGAGATCAATTTTAGTTAAACATATATATATATATATATATATATATATTTATTCTTAATTTTTTGTTTGTTTGGGTATTTCAGGTACATTCTAGCAGTGCATGCAAACTCGATTGAAGAAGCCAGATTTGTTGGCTTTCGAGGATGACATCGATAAACGGTTTCAGAAGTTAACTAAGTGGATTGCAAAGACTCGAGAAGAACTTGAAGCACCCAGAGCAAACATAGCTGAACAGGAAGATAAACCACTGAGGGATTATGCTACACCAAAGATTTTGAAAATTCAATCGAGTATCTCCAGGCCGGCGATCAATGCAAACAATTTTGAGATTAAGCCGGGGACTATACAGATGGTGCAGAATAATTGCCTGTTTGGGGGTCTTTCAAATGACGACCCGAAAGAACATATCTTTAGTTTCATAGTAATCTGCGACACCTTCAAGTGCAACGGGGTGTTAGACGATGCAATCAGATTGATATTATTTCCGTTCACACTCAGAGACAAGGCGAAGGGTTGGCTCCATTCTCTACCACCGGGGTCAATCACTACATGGAATGATCTGGCGCATAAATTCCTAGCTAAGTTCTTCCCGCCGGCAAAGACACATAAATTGAGAACGGAGATATCTTCATTTGCACAGCTACAAGGAGAGCCACTTTATGAAGCATGGGAAAGGTACAAGGAGCTGTTGAGAAAGTGCCCACATCACGAATTCCCGCAGTGGATGCAGCTGAGTAACTTTTATAATGGGGTAGAGAGTCATATACGGACTAGCATTGATGCAGCCTCAGGTGGAGCTTTTCTGGCAAAGAAATTTGAGGAGGCATGGGCATTGATAGACACAATGGCTTCAAACGGTTATCAATGGCCGACTGAGAGATTGACTCAACCCACAGCAGCAGGTATTCTGGAAGTGGACTCTATGACAGCTATATCTGCATAACTAGCAGCATTATTGAAGAAGATGGATGCCATGTCTATGGGAAACATGAAGCATGTAGCATTTATATGTGAACTTTGTGCAGGTGAGCATCCAACAGGACAGTGTGCGATCAACCCAGCTTCAGTTCAGTATGTGCGTAACTATAACAGGCCACCCAACACATATTAGAATGCATACAATCAGAGGGCAAGAAACCATCCGAGCTTTTCTTGGAGCAACAACCAGAATCAGAAACAGTAACAGGCTCCACGACAAGCATACCCTTCTGGTTTTCAGAATCAGCATCAACAAGCGGCTCCACAACAGGAGAAAAAGCTAGATTTGGAGGAAGTAGTGGCCAAATACATAACAGGAAATGAATCGGCGATGAAAACTCATTTGGTTGCAATTAAAAATCTAAAAACTCAGATTGGACAGATTGCGAGTGCACTAAATAATCGACCCCAAGGAACCTTGTCAAGTGACACAGAAAAGAATCTGAGGGGAGGATATAAGCAATGTCAAGCTGTTACACTTTGGAGTGGGAAATAACTAGCCGAACAGGAGTCTGAGAAGCTGAATATAGATAAGCAGGTTGAGACCAGTGTGGAACAGACAGTGGAAGGGAAAGCAGGAGAAAAATTTGCAGAAAAAGAACAAGTGGTTACACCGGTAGTTTACCCTCCACCGCCATTTCTACAACGGATCAGAAAACAGAAATTAGAGCAACAGTTCACAAAGTTTTTGGAAGTGTTCAAGAAATTACACATTAACATCCCTTTCGCAGAGGCATTAGAGCAGATGCCCAGTTATGCCAAGTACATGAAGGACATTTTGTCGAAGAAAAAGAAATTAGAGGACTTCAAAACTGTGGCACTAATAGTAGAATGTAGTACGATTCTTCAAAAGAAGCTTCCACCAAAGTTGAAAGATCCGGGTAGTTTCACCATTCCATGCAAGATAGGGAGTTTGTCCTTCAACAAATGTCTATGTGATTTAGGTGCTAGTATAAACCTCATGCCATTGTCAGTTTATACTCAGTTAGGTTACCAGCACCTAAACCGACCAACATCTCCCTACAGCTAGCAGATAGATCAGTAAGTTATCCATGAGGAATTGTTGAGGATGTTTTGGTAAAAGTGGATAGATTCATCTTCCCAGCGGACTTCATTATTATCGACTATAAAGAAGATAAGGATATTCCAATAATCCTTGGGAGACCATTTCTGGCTACTGGCAGGACTCTCATTGATGTTCAGAAAGAAGAGTTGACCATGAGGGTGCAAGATCAAGAGGTCACCTTCAACGTGTTTAAGGCCATGAATTTCCCCAAGGAAGATGAGGAGTGTTTTCGGATGGATATTATTGACACAGTGGTGGGTGATGAGCAACATCGGATACTTAGTACCGACCCATTAGAATCAACGCTGATGCGAAAATATGATGAAGAGGATTCAGAGATAAAGGAGTACCTGGAACTGTTAGAGGCTCATCCGAGAGTAAACAGGTTTAAACTACCATTTGAGCCATTGGAAGCAGCAGGAACTTCATCAGCAAAGATGAAAGTATCCCTTGAGGAACCACCTAAATTAGAACTCAAACCCTTACCCAATCACCTCAGGTATGCTTATTTGAGTAATTCATCTACTTTACTTATTATTATTGCATCTGCGCTTAACGAACTGTAGAAAAGTAAGCTATTAAGAGTTCTAAGGGAATACAAGTCTGCTATTGGATGGATAATCGCCGATATCAAAGGAATCAGCCCGTCATTCTGTATGCACAAGATTCTGATGGAGGATGATAGCAAGCCAACAGTGGAACAACAGAGGAGGCTCAACCCCATAATGAAAGAGGTAGTGAAGAAGGAGATCTTGAAATGGCTGGATGTTGGAATTATCTACCTAATATCAGACAGTGCATGGGTGAGCCCGGTCCAATGTGTCCCGAAAAAAGATGGTATAACAGTAGTCAAGAACGAGAACAACAAACTGATTTCGACAAGGACAGTGACTGGTTGGAGGGTCTGCATGGACTATAGAAAGCTGAATAAGGCAACTAGAAAGGATCATTTTCCCTTGCCTTTCATTGATCAGATGTTGGACAGACTAGCTGGACACGAGTACTACTGCTTGTTAGATGGATATTCTGGGTACAACCAGATCGTCATTGCACCGAACGATCAAGAGAAGACGACGTTGACAAGCCCCTATGGCACCTTTGCCTTCAGAAAGATGTCATTCGGACTATGTAACGCACCGACAACTTTTCAGCTATGTATGATGGCAATCTTCTCAGACATGGTGGAGCGTAGTGTTGAGATATTTATGAATGATTTTTCAGTATTTGGGGAATCGTTTGATAGGTGCCTCGAGAATTTAGTATTGGTATTAAAAAGGTGTATGGAGACGAACCTAGTGCTCAACTGGGAGAAATGCCACTTTATGGTCCAAGAAGAGATAATACTCGGACATAAAGTTTATGGAAAAGGTTTAGAAGTTGACCAGGCTAGGCTAGAGATAATTGAAAATCTGCCACCGCCGACTTCAGTAAAGGGTATTCAGAGCTTTCTTGGTCATGCTGGGTTCTACCGATGGTTTATCAAGGACTTCTCGAAAATCACAAAGCCACTCTGCAGTCTATTGGAGAAAGACGTCCCATTCAAGTTTGATGAAGACTGTCTAGTTGCGTTTGAGCAATTGAAGAAGAAGCTAACCACTGCCCCAGTGATCATAGGATTGGACAAAGCCGTTCGAACTCATGTGTGATGCCAGTGACTATGCAGTAGGAGTAGTGCTTGGACAACGCTGGGAGAAGATCTTTCACGCCATTTATTATGCGAGCAAGACACTGACAGATGCACAGTTGAACTACACAACCACTGAAAAAGAATTACTTGCAGTTGTGTACGCATTTAACAAGTTTCGCTCGTACTTGGTGGGGACAAAGGTGGTGGTTTACACAGATCACTCGGCCATCCGGTATCTAGTGGAGAAGAAGGACGCAAAGCCGAGACTTATTCGCTGGGTTTTGCTCCTTCAAGAATTTGATTTAGAGATTAAGGATAGAAAGGGGACAGAAAACTAGGTGGCTGGCCATCTTTCACGGCTAGAGAATCCAAAGCAGGACGAGACAGACAAAGCAGCAATCAACGAGTCTTTTCCCGATGAGTAGTTATTTTTGATCCACGACGAGTTTCCGTGGTACAGATTTCGCTAATTATTTGGTAAGCAACATCCTCCCACCAGACTTGACTCGCAAGTAAAAGAAGAAATTTTTACACGATGTAAGGTAGTATATGTGGGATGAACCGTATTTGTTCCGCCAGTGTGCTGACAGAATGATTCGGCGATGTGTACCGAAAAGTGAAGTTGAGAGCATCTTACAGGAGTGCCACGCCTCATTATACGGGGGACACTATGGGAGTGAGGGAACAGCTGCAAAAGTCCTCCAAGCAGGTTTTTTCTGGCCCACATTGTTCAAAGACGCACATCAGTGCGTGAAAAACTACGACAGATGTCAAAGAGTGGGAAATATTTCAAAATGAAACGAGATGCCTTTAAACATGATCCTAGAAGTAGAGGTGTTTGATGTATGGGGAATCGACTTCATGGGACCCTTTCTATCGTTGTTCAGTAATTTGTACATCTTATTAGTAGTGGACTATGTATCGAAATGGGTGGAGGCAGTTGCACTACCAACGAATGATGCGAAGGTTGTACTAAAATTCTTACAAAAGAATATCTTCACCAGTTTTGGCACTCATCAGTGATGAAGAGGGCCATTTCTGTAATAAATACTTCACCGCTCTCTTAATGAAGTATGGGGTCAACCACCGAATCACCACGACTTATCACCCTCAGACGAGTGGCCAAGCCGAAGTATCGAACCAAGAGGTGAAGAGAATCTTGGAGAAGGTAGTCAACCCAAATCGGAAGGATTGGTCGTTGAAACTAGACGACGCGCTGTGGGCATACCGGACAGCGTATAAGACCCCGATAGGCATGTCTCTATATCAGTTAGTTTACGGGAAGGCGTGTCACCTTTCGATAAAACTCGAGCATAAAGCGTATTGGGCTATCAAGAAACTAAACTTTGATTTATCAGCAGCAGGTGAGAAAAGGTTGTTGCAAATCAACGAATTAGATGAATTCCGCCTGCAAGCGTACGAGGATTCGAAGTTATACAAAGAAAAGGTTAAGAAATGGCATGATCAAAAGATAATGGACAGAAAGTTTGAAACGGGCCAGTCAGTATTGCTATTCAACTCTCAGTTGAAATTATTTCTCGGAAAACTAAAATCCAGGTGGTCGGGGCCGTTTACCATCAAGATAGTGTTTCCGCACGGCGCCGTTGAGCTTTATGGCTGGGATTAGACAGAAACATTCAAAGTGAACAGCCAATGCCTCAAGCACTATTGGGGCAGAGACATTAATCGCCAGGCAACCGCGGTCGACCTGGATGAGCCAAACTAAAACAGGGAGTAGTCAGGCTGAAAGACTAAAAATCAAGCGCTCGATGGGAGGCAACCCATCCTTTACGTTCATTTGTAATATATCTATGTAGATTAGTAGAGTCATTCTTAAGCAGGATAAATTGAGTCTTCATAATACGTGTTCTAACAGTCGTAATGATGTGCGATGCAGGTAGGCCAAGTACAAGACTAGACAAGTGAAAATCAATAAAGGGTAACCTAGTTCAGTCAACAGCCAGCAAAAAAGATTCCAAAAGTTAAAGTTTTTAAAATTTCAAGGCCCATCCCCGCCCCCACGGGCTTCCCAAGCTTAATATCTGCATACTACCCGCCCCTGCGGGCATAGCAAGCATATCAATGCCGCCTTAGCGAGCTAGTCAATCAAAAATTCTGCATGGTACCCGCCCCCACGACAAAGCAAGGAAAAATCTACCCGCCCCGGCGGGCTTCCCAGTCACACCCCCTTGCATAGGGCCCGCCCCCGCGGGCTTCCCAGGTCAATTTTACCTGCCCCGGCTGGCTGTCAGCAAATTAATTTTTAAAACCCTCTTTTTAACACTCAGTTAAACCATTCCAACACAAGGGCTTAAACACTTGGCTGCTGAAACATACACTCACACTCCATATCAATCATCTTCAAAGCCTCAAAGCCTAAACCAACCGGATTTAAACCAACAAGTGGATTTCACCTTGGAACATCAATAATCATCCTTCCAATTTTGTCCTTCAACAACAATTCAAGGTATTCTGCAATTGGTTCGACTGGTAGTTTTCTCTTTGGGGTTATCTGTTTGGAGTTCTAGGTTGCTATTGCAAGGGGTGTGATTGCTTGATATATAATGCTTGTACTGGTTGTGTGAAACAATTTGGGGGAAACCACAGAAACAACAATCACCAACCTCAACCGACAATAGCCTTGCCCACCACCTGTTTGACATAAAGGCTCAACCAACCAAACTTCAGAAATAGTTAATTTTGAGCCTTGAAGAACATGCCGCCACGTGCACCCAAGCGCCAAAAGGGTGAATCCTTTTCCGCACCGACTAGAACGTATGATAAAAGGAAATTCAGAAGTGAGACCGCCTCCGACCGATTCTACTACTTGGAAACAAAGAAGCTCACCTCCGAGCGTGGTCTTAGGCCCGATGCGACGGACGGGGAGATGGCACTTCAGATTGAACAGCAAGGCTGGGACACTTTCACAAACCAACCAGACGCGGCAGTGGTGGCAATCGTGAAAGAGTTTTATGCGAACACCAAGGACATATCTCCGTTCCAGGCATTCGTCCGGGGAAAATTGGCGGACTTCAGTCCCACGGTGATTAATGATTACTACAATGTGTAACGGCCAAATATGTGTCAATACTAGGAGTTCATAGATAGGGGGCCCGACTACGATGAGATTTTAGCCGAGATATACAAGCCAGGCACAGCATGGTTTAGAGGCAAGAAAGGGGGCATGTTGATCATGAGCTCCATCTTGAGCCTCTACGGGAAAGTGTGGTATTCGTTCCTATGTGCCAAGCTTCTTCCTTCGATGCATACAAGCGAAATCACAAAAGAAAAACTCTCCCTCTTGTATGTCATCCTCAAGGACTGCGACATCAACATCGGGCTAATCATCAGTTTCTCGATCCACAGGTATTTGAGGGGATTAATGTCGGTAGGCTTGCCACATCCGTCTCTGATTACTGGATTGTGGTGGACAAACATTGAGCTGACTCAGCAGCATCTCCAGCTACTTGATACGAGGATGATCGCCAGATTCGACAAATGGCCGGTGGCACCACCACATCCCCACGGACTAGGCTTCATTTTTCCATCCGTCGCGAATGCACAGAGAGCAGCGGTCATGCCTAGGGATGAGCCGACCGAGGAGGCTGCAGAGGGAGAGCCACCAATACCGAACGAGGGCAACGTTAGTTCCCAGTTTTGAGCTCTGTAGCAACAACTGGATGAACATCGCCAATTGGATGACAGGTTGGTGGCGCGGCAGAGCCACATGTTCGACACAAAAAACCAATTCAATGCTGCGCTTGCTGAGGCATTTGTGAAACTGAACACTTCGGCTGATCCTTTCCAGTTTCTGACTCCACAGCCACTGCCCGGTTATCCACCGACATATTCTGATATGGAGGAGGACACTTGATGTCTTAGGGAAGTCCTTTAAGCTTCAAATTGCTTTATTTTTAATCAATGAGGACATTGTTCTGATTAAGTTTGGGGGTGTGTACATTATTCTTTATAATATTATAGAACTTGCATGTAGTTAGTATTCCATGATAATAGTAGTAGTTAATTGCATCTGTAGTTTAGTTAAGAGTTTTTATGCTTATAAAAAATGAAAAAAATGAAAAAAAATTAGAAAATATCAAAAAGAGTTGCTAATTAGGATTTCATGAGTCAATATGTCAGTTGATATGAAGTAACCTTAGCCAGTGATGAGACTGGACTTACATAAGAATTTGAATAGTAATGATAACTAGGACATGTACAAAATTTCAGACCTTTACATGAGTCATTTCTTGTTTGGCACTTTTGCATCGGTTAGCACGATAGGACAACAATTTAGTCGACTTGGGTCAAATAGTCACATAATTGTCGTCTTGAACAAAATTATGATTTAACGACAGAAATTCAGTGAACTGGTAGTAATGACTAAGATTAGACTGAAATTTAAAGTTGGGGGAAGATATGGGAGCTATATGAAAAAAAAATAAGTGAAAGGAAAAAAATTAGAAAATATAAAAAAGTGAAACTCGTGAATAAACACCATGACTAGTTTAGTTTCGTGGCCTTTGATACTCGAGTAAGTACGCCCTAGGGGATGTCTTTACACCCAGCGCCCTAAAGCCATTTGGTTTGGGAGTCATTGGTCGAAAGCTCGCTACATGGGTATCATTGAAGAGCTTAAAGGAACTAGACATTGCACAGTCATGAGGAAAATAGAGATATGGGAAAACGAACAAAATGCCCCCGTAAATGAATAAAGATAGAAAATCTCCCATATTGACTTCCGACTTGGTTGACGTTGAGTCAAGTTCACTTTACCTTGTTTACGCTATTTCTTGAGTTAAAACTATAGTTTCTTTCTAAGACGCGTATTATGTGATATATTTGAACTGTAGTTGAGTATATTGTTGTTGAGCACACACACACTATAGTGGTGTTAACAGGTATTGGTTCATAGACTGGTTTGAATTACGGATATGTATCTGGTTGGATTTATTGCTTATATCTATTGTGAATTCTCTGAGGCGTTATTGGTTATCTTTGTATTATCTGGCAGTTGCATTAGTAGGCATTGTATTTATCTGCATATGTAATGTTTTGCTTGAGGGCAAGCAAAGTCTCAAGTTTGGGGGTATTTGATGAGTTAGTTTTATACCTACGAATTGGTATCTGTTATAGCTTGATTCTTGCTTACTTCAAGTAGTTTAAGTGTCATTTTACTTTGTTTGTGAGTTGTTGGTTTCAGGAAGTGAATTGATGGAAACCAGGGCTAAAAGGCAAATTTTTAGCTTCCTATGGAAAGTGGATGCCCGCTGGGACGGGCTTCATAGAGTAAGATCACCCGTCGGGGCGGAGGGGGGGGGGGGGGTGCAAAAACTCAGCATTTAGCAAAGTGGCTGCCTGCTGGGGCGGGCTTATCAAGAGTAAATCACCCGCCGGGGCGGGCTTACGGCAGGAATTATTGTAAGTTTCCTTCTTTGATTAGGATTTTGTAGCAATAGAGATATGTTATGGATTGCGGCTGGGAGAGTATATTAGCATGACAGAAAGGCTATTATACACGGACTTAGACAGATTTTGAAGCCTTAATTCATGACTTGATCTAGTAAGGAGAATTGAAGTAGATTGGATCGCGAAGAACGCAAGAACGAAGAGACGAGTGGTGATATAGCTTAGAGTTTATTTTCTCTCTTCTCTAACATCTTGTATTCAAAATGATTTCTATTATGTGGATTATGGATTTTGACTCATCTATGATGAACTAACTTTCTATTTAAGTCTATGACGGATCTTGTTATGTAACGGATGATTAAATAGCTTTAAATTCAGTTTATGAATATTATTTTCTATGAGTTGTGCTTAATTTATATAATTGCTTGATCACCAATTATCCGTTATCCCATATGAATTCAAGAGATGACATATGGGATTAGAACTAGCCATAGTGACATATGTTTGTGATTTCTGCGTAGTTGGGATTCATAATTCATGTATAGGATAGAGATATCTATGCATCATATGTAATATGATAAGAACTTGATATTAAACCTCATTTAATTGTAATTCACATAGAGATATAGTGAATTAATAATTTAAGGTGTCTTGCTTAATTCTATCATCTGTGGTTTTGAGTGAGTATGGGTATAATGCATCTAGAGATGGTTTTATCTGCTTTAGTGTTCTTGATTAATAATCTGGAGTAATTGATATAAACTGAAGAAAAGGATCTTATCTGAAGTGAAAAAATAAATGAAGCTGTAGGCTTAATTTTCCAATTTTTTTTAAAATCTTGAGTTAGTGCTAAAATTGGTTTAAGTAGTAATTTAATTAAAAATCATCTTTTAATCATTAGTTTGATAAAGTTGAAATAATACAAAACTGGTACTTGTTTGATTAAATAGGAATTATTGTCTTTGTGGGTACGATATCTGATCTTATCAGTATATTACTTGTTGACCACGTACACTTGCGTGTAGCGCGTATAGAAAATACCCAACATTTATGTCAAAAGACAGCTAGCTTGGAAACATCAGTCATCCTACATTCTTTTCCCTCTTCTTTCTAGACTAATAAATTAATGTATAATTGCTTTTTTCTGGTGGATTAGATTTTATGATACTAGCAGCTTTACTAGCAACTTTATGGTGTTTTGGCATTATTCCTCATGTATTAGCTTTGTTCAATTTGAAATGAAGCTTACATTATTTAGCACATCCGAGTTATTAGTACGGGAGACATTCGAGTGTTATTTTAATGTTGTATTAGCTCTGTTTCATGTGGCTCTGTTTCAAGTTGGTGCAATATTAGCCTATTAGGTGCTGCTCAAATGGCCATGTTTCAAGGCAAAACTCTGGTTCCCTTTTGCTGGTGCTTTATTATGGTTTGTGCTCACAAAATCTTCATTACATACAGCCATTACATTTCTTCATTTTAAAAAATCTTCAATATATTTCTTGCATTACACAAAACTTTCAAACAAAATCTTGCATTAAACTGTTATTGCCATTACATAAAGTCTTCATTACATTTCTTGCATATAAACTGCAATTACATTTCGTGCATATACTATTATTACATTTTTTGCTTTACATAATTCAATCATGTATTGTCATAATGAACCATGTCAGCACCATGAGGGCAATACATATGTTCAATTTTTTTTAGTCTTTTTAACTTCCTTTTCCATGGTTGTGCATCTTGACAGCAACCCACCTTCAGCTGGGGGATCAATCCAACGAAAAAATCCACATCCATTCTGCAATAAGCATTAAGATTTGACAGAAAATTACAAGCCCTATTTCACTGCAACAAAAATTCTAGCTAAGGAATGAAGAAAAAATTACCCCAATGGATTGGCAAGCAAAGAATCTTCTCCCACGATTTAGGTCAGAATTAGCAGTCCTAAGTGCAGCCGGAAAACCACATTGACAAATCACAGTAGCCATTGGTAAATTTCTTCTTTGCTGCTCATCTTTTCTCCTTGCTCTGGTTTTCTTATGGTTACTCTTCTTCTCTCCTTACTCCGATCTTCTCTTCTTCGCTGCTTGTGGTTTTTCTTTGTTACTCTTCTTCTTTACTGCTTCTAGTATTCTTTGATGTTGCTTTTTCTTTATTGCTTCTGTCGATCTTCTTCTTTGTTGCTTCTTAATTTATTGACAGAGAATGGAGGGAAATGGGTTAGTTTGTTAGGGCGGGAAAGGCAACAAAACTCTTTTTTTAAGTTAAACTGTATTCTATACAGTCAAACCGTATAAAATACGTGTCTGGCCTGAAATGTAGGTATTTCTGGCCGGATTCTGAAATTGGGGGCTAAATTATATCAAATTAGACACTTGATATAGTTAATTGTAAGCCCAGTCTTTTGTGGCCAAATTATAAATTTGATGGTACTTCATATAACAAAAGTGTACTTAGCCCTAATTAATTTAAAGACTAAATCCCATAGTGTTATTATTTTTTTACTACTTTTAATCTTTTCTCTTAATGAATTAGGCACTCTACTCTAAATTATAGATTATGCATCAGGCATTTGAGCATGCCATAGTAAAAATAATATTACAAGAATAATAAGTGTTATTTAGAATGATAAGTGTCAAATCAATTATAAAAATATTATTAAATATATATTTAATCTAAAAATAATATTCTTACTCTGAAAATATCAAAAGTCTTATTTATGTGATTCTATTTATGTACTTTGGTTTCTCATATCAATAACTTTTGAATTTGAAGAACTTTTCATGACTAAAATTTAGCCTTGGTAAAGGATGTGTTCAAGCGAAAACCCAAGTACATTATGTTTTATCGGTTTTGGGTCAAGGCGAACGACATTTTCACTTTGGGATATTGAGATATTTTTAAATTTAGAATTGATATAAATTTCTTTAATTTTAAACTAAACAATTATAAAAATTATAAATTACTACCTGTTAACGCCAAGTTTTACCGGCGCGTCCAATCACAGAATCCACGCGCTAAAACCTGCACAATAACAAATCACACATGAAGCTTGACGGCTTGTGCCGCCGGGTGATAGCTCTTGTGTGAGAATGAGTACAGGCTGGTACAAGGTTTAACAATGGAGGCATTAGTATTTAGTGCTCCAAATGGTATTACCTATTAACGTAGGTCAAGCCTTGTATTTATAGCAATTCTCACCACCCTAGAGTCCACTTTCGAATCGAATTAGGACTCCTAAACATGGCAGTTACTATTATTCGGGTCCAACACAATCTTCTTAAAAGGGTGCAAGTTGGATACAATCCAATCACTGACCTTTGGAATTAGTTATTGACATATGATTATGGTTTGAACCCTTAACCATTTAGACTCCTTATCACTCCGGACTCCATAGGAGGAACAACCATCTATATGGGCCTCAATAATCGGGTCTGGGCTCCAGTCCAAGGGACTCGGATCCCCGATCCCGAACACCATCAAACTGGTCTGGGCTCCTGCCCAAAGGACTCGGATGCCCGACTCCGAACACCAATAATCTGGTCTGGGCTCCGGCCCAAAGGACTCGGATGCCCGACCCCGAACACCAACAATCTGGTCTCTGGCTTCTGCCCATTGGGCTAGATGAACCCTTCTCAACCCAGGCCTTCAGCCCACATAGGGGTTGGTGGATTATACTCGAACATTGCCCACCAGTCTCTTCTTATAAAAAGTTTATAATTAGAAACTTGAAGAAAAGCCTGGGGAATCCAATCGATCTCTTTAATTCAGCACACGTTACCCAAGAAAAAGGTCCCCCAAGCCATCATTAGCCGCCCTTGGGTTTCGTGCAGCAACAGTATAAATACCCCATCTTAGACACAACCGTCACTTTTTACAAACCTTCTCCATTTCAAACTATTCTTCAGAGCTTTTTGCAAGTGTATTTTCTGGCGAGATACCACCGTTACCAGATTTCTCCGATTTCAGTCTTTTAATGCCTCCCAAACTCCCATTTCTGCTGCGTTTGTTTCAATGGCTGATTCTAGCATACCTTCCTCCTCTACCACTAAGCAAACTCCACTTGCTAACAACACTACCCACACCGTCACTGTGACGCCCCCAAAATAGGTTCAATACTCAACCTATTCTGAGTCGCCAAATACGTGGTACAGAATCCAAATACAATCTTTCATATCAAACGGTCGTGCAAAATACGACCACACAACTGTGAGTGTCAATACAGACATGTAGAAAATATTAACATTTAAACCAAGTCCTCATTACATTTATTATCACACTATTTTAAAAAAAAATAGTGAGAACTTCTACAGCTCTAACTCGGACCATCACTCCATTCCCCGACTAGTACCCGCGATATTCTCATTTCCTAAAGAGAACAATGGAAGAAAAGGGTGAGCTCAACTAGCTCAGTAAAGAATATTATGACTAAGATAATGAAGAATAAATTATCGTTAGTCTTCAACAAATCAGATAAAATATTATGGACAACAAGTTTTAGATCAACAACTGCAGCGAAAATGATAATTCATTAGAAGAGTTAAGTAGAGAATGATGTCTACTATCTTCTATAATTTAAAAGTTCATCATCAATATTTTATCCCTGCAACATCAATCAATATTCATCTCGAAGAAAATATTCATCTTTTGCACTACGGCCAAAGATATTCATTTGTATCTCCAGTTGGTCATGTTCATTTCAACACCTGTTCATCTTTGCACTACGGGCCAAAGATATTCATCATGTAATCATTCATCTTTGCACTACAGGCCAAAGATATTCATCAAGTAATCATTCATCTTTGCACTACAGGCCAAAGATATTCAATTATATCACCATTTAGGACTGAGGATGATGAAAACAATACAAATAACGAATCCAGTGAGATAAAGGACAAATATTAGAGAATTTATCCAGAGTTCAAGAATGAAGATCAAAACCTGGATCCAATCAAAGATGATTTGGAAAGAAAAAAAATATTTTTTTTACCGTAAATAGTACCCTATGAATAGTAACTCGTGAATAGTAACTCATAAATAGTAACTCGATATGAAAAGATAAAAATTTCACAAGAAAGTTCAGACCAATATTTCAGTGAAATAATATTAGATGAAGTGCAAAACTCAAGGAATTTCAGATCATTTTAGGAATTATAGAAGCAATACTTACCGTAGTAAGTTTAGAGTTAGGAATCTGAAATGAAACAATATACGAAACTGCAATTGGATTTTCACCCGCCTGGCAGTAGTCCGCTCAGACAGATTATTTCCATAATTTAATAACAACTGAATACGAAGGGTTATTCACCAGGTATGCGGCACTCCGCGTAGACAGGTTATTCCCACATAATAATAAAGAATGGAATAACAACATGATTTCACCATGCATGCGGTAGTCCGAGTAGACAGGTTATATCAACAGAATAATAAAGAATGGAATAATAACCCTTACAAATATTCAAAGAAAATAACTCTCTTCATGAATACGAAAGAAATAATATCCCTTACCTTAAAAATTTGAAGACTACACTAGTGTAATAGCAGAATAATCTTCTTCTTTCTCTCTTATTCTCTCTATACTTTCTCTCTCTATAGCTTTAGTGAATTGGTGAGAAATAATGAAGAAATGAGCTTCTATTTATAGGCTCGGCAGAGTAAGGGTAAAATAGTCTTTTTACCATAATTTATGACATCATCGCTTACATCATCGATCCTATGACATCATTGCTTACCTCATCGCTCTGATGACATCCTTGCTTACCTCATCGCTCCGATGACATCATTGTTTGCATTATAAGAGTTCAAATTCAATTTGCACTCTTCCATCTCGTTTAACTTTTATACCATGAATTTACTATAATAATGTTACCATTCAAATTATAAAAATCATACTATTATATAATCACATCATACTACTATAATGTAATATTATAATAATATATTTGAATAAATTATTTTATCGGACAAGATAAAATACCAACTTTCAACAAATGTCACATGTTAAAAATTCCTCCGTTTAAATCTACATTGAATAAATATTTCCTTATCATATATATCAAAAATTAATTATTCACAAATAATATTTCAGAACTACAATATTGACAACCAGGTCGTTCCTAGGAAAGAGGGGGCTTCCGATAAGGATTTCTCCTTACTGGCGCGCAATTAATCAACCCCTTTCTTAGACAGAACTTCCTTAGACATTGCCAATAATGCTATCTAATAATATTATTCAAATAATATGAATTATTGATTTGATAATTTGAAATAATGTGCAATGACAATTATTGAATCAATAATATAAAATATTGAATAGTAATTACTGTAACAATAATTGAGTAAGTGACTTCCTACGTAAGAATTAATAATTCAAAATACTGTGCAATACCGTGTACTACTGTGTAACACCACGTATTACTGTATTTTAACCACCGGGTATTTCAACAGTACTAACGGTAACAGTTTTGCCGTTATTTTTATAAAAAGGTTACTTCTGTCGCTTTCTATATCCGACATTCATTCTGTTGTGGGGTCCACCAATGACTGCGCCGTCGTACGAATATTCTTCTACAAAAAGAATATTCCTCGACCAAACGAATATTCCCCGACACAACGAATATTTTTTAACCACTTGCTTACTTTGTAAACTTTACAAATTTCACCCATAACTTATCACATTTATCTAATCAACACCTTACTATTTCAAAATAATATATAAAAAAATTAAATCTTATTCATTAAATTTGGGGTCTTACAACCTCCCCTCCTTATGAAATTTCGTCCCCGAAATTGACGTACGTATCTGGTATGTCGAAAAAGTGAGGATACCTCGTTTTCATTTCTGATTCTAACTCCCAGGTCATTTCCTCAATATCATGGTTCCTCCACAAAACTTTAACTTGAGGTATAACCTTTGAGCGTAGGACATGTTCCTTCCTATCTAAGATCTTAACAGGTACCTCCTCGTATGTTAAATCTTCGGCTATCTCGTCTGGTTCTAACTCAATAATGTGGTTTGGATCTTTTACATATTTACGAAGCACAGATATGTGAAAAACGTTATGAACACGAGACATGCTTAGAGGTAAGGCGAGTCTATAGGCCACATTTCCTACTCGGTCAAGGATTTCAAATGGACCAATGAATCGTGGGTTGAGCTTTCCTCTCTTTCCAAATCTCGTAACTCCTTTCCATGGAGCAACACGTAATAATACATGATCTCTGACATTAAACTCCATTTCCCTTCGATGAAGATCAGCATAACTCTTTTGTCGATCTTGTGCAGTTTGTATACGTTGCCGGATCATTTGAATCTTTTCCGTAGTCATACGTACTAACTCCGATCCCAACAATATTGCTTCACCCACCTCGTCCCAGCATACTGGAGAATGATATTTTCATCCATACAACACCTCGAATGGAGCCATGCCTATACTTGCCTAATAACTGTTGTTGTAGAAGAATTCCACCAGTAGTACGTACTTATCCCAACTCCCTTTGAAGTCTAGAACATAGAGTCTCAATAGATCTTCAAGAGTTTGGATAGTCCTTTCTGATTGCCCGTCCATTTATGGATGATATGCCGAACTGAATCGTAAATCCGTGCCCATAGCTTTCTGCAAGCTGACCCAAAATCGTGAAGTGAATCTTGGGTCACGATCCGAAACTATGGATACTAGCATGCCATGCAATCTCAAAATCTCATTCACGTACATACGAGCAAGACGTTCAAGGGAATAAGTCTCTCGTATCGGCAAGAAATGAGCAGACTTGGTTAATCTATCAACAATAACCCATACGAGCAAGACGTTCAAGGGAATCGCATCTATGCCTTGAGAAACCTTGGGAAGACCCGTAACGAAATCCATGGTAATGTGTTCCCACTTCCACTTTGGAATCTCAAGTGGTTGCAATGGACCCTTTGGCACTTGATGCTCCGCCTGGACACGTTGACACGTTAAACACCTCGAGATAAACTCCGCGATCTCTCTCTTCATATTGCTCCACCAAAATGTATGTCGAAGATCACGATACATTTTGGTACTCCCAGGATGGATTACAAACGGTGTGTTGTATGCCTCCATCATGATTCTATACTTCAAATCAGAATAGTTAAGAACACAAAGTCTGGAGTTGACTCGAAGTATTCCTTCTTCATCGATTCTTGCTTCTGGAATAGTACCTTCTTGCACCTTCTTCCTCATATTCATTAGCTCCGGGTCTGTAGCTTGAGCAGCTTTAACTTTATCAATCAAAGCTGGTTCTACGCGTATACTTGACATCATTGCATGGGTCTCCGGAGTCTTGAACTCTATCTCCATCTTTTGTAAATCACACAAAATAGGTTTTGAAAGTATCGCATTCATTCCCGCATATGATCTTCTACTCAACGCGTCAGCTACCATGTTCGCTTTACCAGGATGGTATTGGATGGTATGGTCGTAATCTTTCAACAGCTCAAGCCAACGTCGTTGCCGCATTTTAAGTTTCTTCTGGGTGAAGAAATACTTGAGGCTCTTATGATCCGTATAGATCTCCACTTTCTCCCCATACAGGTAGTGTCTCCATATCTTCAACGCAAAAACGACTGCTGCCAACTCTAGATCATAAGTAGGATAATTCCTCTCATATTCCTTGAGTTGTCGCGAGGCATAGGCTATGACTTTCCCATGTTTCATGAAAACACATCCTAACCCTTTGCCCGAAGCATCGCTGTAAATGTCAAATCCATCCGAACCAGATGGTATCGTCAGAACAGGTGCCGAAATGAGTCTCCTCTTGAGCTCTTGAAAGCTCTTCTCGCATTCTTCGTTCTATATGAATTTTGTGTCTTTCCGAGTCAGCTGAGTTAATGGAGTAGCGATTCGAGAAAATCCTTCCACGAATCTCTGATAATAACCAGCTAAGCCCAGAAAGCTACGTACTTCGGTCATCGACTTCGGTTGCTCCCAACTTTGTATTGCTTCAATCTTCGCCGGGTCCACAGATACTCCACATTTTGATACTATGTGCCCAAGGAAAGCTACCTCCTCAAGCCAGAACTCGCATTTCTTCAGCTTGGCATATAGCTTATTTTCACGAAGCCTTTGAAGTACCAGTTTTAAGTAGTGCTCATGATCTTCACGACTTTTGGAATAGATGAGGATGTCATCAATAAAGACAACCACGAACTGATCCAAATATTCCTTGAATACACGGTTCATCATATCCATAAATGCAGCAGGAGCATTAGTCAATCCAAAAGACATGACTAAGAATTCATAATACCCGTATTGAGTTCTAAAAGCAGTCTTCGGAATATCCTCAGTTTTAATCTTCAACTGATGATATCCAGAACAAAGATCGATCTTTGAAAAGAATTGTGCACCTTGTAACTGGTCGAACAGGTCATCAATACGAGGTAACGGATATCTATTCTTGATGGTGACATGGTTCAACTCCCGATAGTCAATATAAAGTCGCATACTCCCGTCTTTCTTCTTTACGAATAAAATAGGAGCACCCCAAGGAGATGTATTAGGACATATTAAACTGATGTCTAACAACTCCTGTAGTTGGACCTTTAACTCCTGAAGTTCTATAGGAGCCATTCGATAAGGGGTTTTAGAAATGGTTCAAGGTCAATAAAGAATTCAACTTCACGTTCCGGGGATAGACCTGGAAGTTCTTTGGGAAATACATCAGGAAACTCATTAACAACAGAAATATCATTCAAACTTGAAGTATTCTGGTTTAGATCAGTGACATGGGCTAAGAAAGCTTAACATCCATTTTTTAATAAACGAATAGCTTTATAACTTGAAATAACATTGATTGATTTTAGTGGTTTGGTTGTTTGAATTTGCACAATAGGTTGGTTAGGAATATAAAAACTAACAACCTTACGAAAACAATCAATTTTGGCATGATAAGTGGTCAACCAGTCAATTCCTAAAATCACATCAAATGCAAGTATTTTCAACGATATAAGATTAACAGGTAGGGTGAGGGTTCCAATTTGAATTTAGCAAGATTTATAAACTGTAGATATAACGAAGGTTTCTCCCAACAGAGTTTCAACAAATACGTCAAAATCTAATTTCTCAGGTGTCAAGTTCAAACGTTGAGCACAAGCAGGTGAAATAAAAGAATGGGTAGCACCAGTATCTAATAAAGTGTAAACTTCGCAAGAGTTTATTATCAGCTTACCCGTAATAACCTCGTTCGGGTTCCTTGCTTGTTAGGCAGTCACTACAAAAGCTCTTCCAGGAACCACTGACTTTGACTTGTCAAGGATAGCCTTTGGAGTCACCATCCCTGCTGGACTTGGTTTCGCTACAGGACACACTCGAGCTATGTGCCCTTCCTTTCCACAGTTATAACACACCTTGGATTATTGTGTGCAGTTAGGGCTGATGTGTCCCTCTTGCCCGCATTTAAAGCATACGACCGGCGGTCGTTCTCCTCCCCTAGAAACAGTTGATGTTGGTGTTGTTGTCGATGCTTTCATGTTCTCATTATTGTACCTTCTCTTCTTGAAATCTCCCCCCAACTCACTTCTTCTATTATCATGGCCACGATTACCATCGGAGTGGTTACCGTTTCTGGCATGATACTTTCCTCCCTGCTGGTTGTCATTATTTCGATGACTGCTGCCACCAGTACGACCTTGGTTATTGTCTCTTGGTTGAACATAATCATTATCTCATTCTAATAACTGGGCCCTGTTCACTACATCCGAATATAGAGAAAATTTGAGAGAAATGAGGTATTGACGAATCTCGGGTTTCAAACCTCTTAGAAACATCTGCGTCATACGTTCCTCATTCTCCACCAAATGAGGTGCAAACCGGGATAACTTCGCGAACTTAGCCTCGTATTGGGACACAGTCTTGTTGTTCTGTTCCAGTCTGATAAACTCTACCTCTTTTATGTGACGAATACTTTTTAGAAAGTACATGTCATTAAACAGTTTCTGGAACGCCCCCCAAGACATCTTGAGTGCGGCAGGCTGGGTACGCTTCATAGATTCCCACCAGTAATTTGCCTCTCCACAAAACATAAAGGTGGCAAATAGAACCTTCTGTTCCTCCGTGCATCCCAAGACATCAAATATCTTGGTAATTTGCTTAATCCAATTTTCCGCCTTGATTGGATCTGGCTTTCCCTGAAACTCTGGTGGTCCCAACTCTTTAAACTGCTTGGCAGTGACAAGCCGCGAGTTGTTATTTCCACCTGTATTATGAACACGAGTATCCCTCGTCTGGTTTTGCATAAACTGCAAAAAGCTTCTAAACATCCCGTCATTTATCATTTCTTCGGTAGGGTTGTTTACAGGAGGAATATAGCCTTCCTGTTGCACGTTCTCCTCGTTGGTGATTAAAGGTGTCTCAACAGTCTCATTCACTCCATTGTTTAGATTTTCAGCTGCCATTCTCAAATACTGCCACAAAACAAGGGTTAATCAAACAAATTAACATATCACATATTAACCCTATATTCCACACCACCAATTAAATAACAATTAAACTTAGGTAGGACACACTAGCGAAGGTTTTACTCGTCTCTCCCCTCCTAGTTCTATTCCCAGATCTCCGCCAGAGATCATATCCCTAAGCTCTGATACCAACTATGAAGCCCCCAAAATAGGTTCAATACTCAACCCATTCTGAGTCGCCAAATACATGGTACAGAATCCAAATACAATCTTTCATATCAAACGGTCGTGCAAAATACGACCACACAACTGTGAGTGTCAATATAGACATGTAAAAAATATTAACATTCAAACTAAGTCCTCATTATATTTATTATCACACTATTTTTTAAAAAAATAGTGAGGATTTCTACAGCTCTAACTCGTACCATCACTCCATTCCCCGACAAGTACCCGCGATATTCTCATTTCCTGAAGAGAACAATTGAAGAAAAGGGTGAGCTCAACTAGCCCAGTAAAGAATATTATGACTAAGATAATGAAGAATAAATTATCGTTAGTCTTCAACAAATCAGATAAAATATTATGGACAACAAGTTTTAGATCAACAACTACAGCGAAAATGACAATTCATTAGAAGAGTTAAGTAGAGAATGATGTCTACTATCTTCTATAATTTAAAAGTCCATCATCAATATTTTATCCCTGTAACATCAATCAATATTCATCTCGAATCAAATATTCATCTTTTGCACTACGGGCCAAAGATATTCATTTGTATCACTAGTTGGTCATGTTCATCTCAACACCTGTCCATCTTTGTACTACGGGCCAAAGATATTCATCAGGTAATCATTCATCTTTGCACTACAGGCCAAAGATATTCATCAAGTAATCATTCATCTTTGCACTATAGGTCAAAGATATTCAGTTATATCACCATTTAGGATTGAGGATGATGAAAACAATACGAATAACGAATCCAGTGAGTTAAAGGACAAATATTAGAGAATTTATCTAGAGTTCAAGAATGAAGATCAAAACCTGGATCCAATCAAAGATGATTTGGAAAGAATTTTTTTTTTACCATGAATAGTACCCTATGAATAGTAACTCATGAATAGTAACTCGACATGAAAAGATAAAAATTTCACAAGAAAGTTCAGACCAATATTTCAGTGAAATAATATTAGATGAAGCGCAAAACTCAAGGAATTTCTGATCATTTCAGGAATTATAGAAGCAATACTTACCATAGAAAGTTTAGAGTTAGGAATCTGAAATAAAACAATATATGAAACTGCAATTGAATTTTCACCCGTCTGACGGTAGTCTGCTCAGACAGATTATTTTCACAATTTAATAACAACTAAATACGAAGGATTATTCACCAGGCATGCGGTAGTCCGCGTACACAGGTTATTCCCACAGAATAATAAAGAATGGAATAACAACAGGATTTCAGCATGCATGTGGTAGTCCGTGTAGACATGTTATTCCAACAGAATAATAAAGAATGGAATAACAACCTTTACGAATATTGAAAGAACATAACTCTCTTCATGAATACGAAAAAAATAATACCCCTTACCTTAAAAATTTGGAGACTGCACTAGTGTAATAGTAGAATACTCTTCTTCTTTTTCTCTTATTCTCTCTATACTTTCTCTCTCTATAGCTTTAATGAATCGGTGAGAAATTATGAAGAAATGAGCTTCTATTTATAGGCTCGGCAGAGCAAGGGTAAAATAGTCTTTTTGCCATAATTTATGACATCATCGTTTACATCATCGATCCTATGACATCATTACTTACCTCATCGCTCCGATGACATCCTTGCTTACCTCATCGCTCCGATGACATCATTATTTGCATCATAAGAGTTCAAATTCAATTTGCACTCTTCCACCTCGTTTAACTTTTATACTATGAATTTGCTATAATAATATTACCATTCAAATTATAAAAATCATACTATTATATAATCACATCATACTACTATATTATAATATTATAATAATATATTTGAATAAATTATTTTATCGGACAAGATAAAATACCAACTTTCAACAAATGTCACATGTTAAAAATTCCTCCGTTTAAATCCACATTGAATAAATATTTCCTTATCATATATATCAAAAATTAATTATTCACAAATAATATTACAGAACTACAATATTGACAACCAAGTCGTTCCTAGGAAAGAGGGGGCCTTCCGATAAGGATTTTTCCTTACTGGCGCGCAATTAATCAACCCCTTTCCTAGACAGAACTTTCTTAAACATTGCCAATAATGCTATCTAATAATATTATTCAAATAATATGAATTATTGATTTGATAATTTGAAATAATGTGCAATGACAATTATTGAATCAATAATATAAAATATTGAACAGTAATTATTGTAACAATAATTGAGTAAGTGCCTTCCTACGTAAGAATCAATAATTTGAAATACTGTGCAATACCGTGTGCTACTGTTCAACACCACGTATTACTGTATTTTAACCACCGGGTATTTCAACTGTACTAACGGTAACAGTTTTGCCGTTATTTTTATAAAAAGGTTACTTCTGTCGCTTTCTATATCCGACATTCATTCCGTTGTAGGGTCCACCAATGATTGCACCGTCATACTAATATTCTCCGACAAAAAGAATATTCCTCGGCCAAACGAATATTCTCCGACACAACGAATATTTTATAATCACTTGCTTACTTTGTAAACTTTGCACATTTCACCCATAACTTATCACATTTATCAAATCAATACCTTACTATTTCAAAATAATATATAAATAAAATTGAATCTTATTCATAAAATTTGGGGTCTTACAGTCACTATCGCCGCCACCGATCTAGTGTCGGTCGACTTGTCGGCTGTACCGGTTGGTGACACCACGGACGGCATCGAGGCCAAGATTCGAGCCGCCTATGCCTCCGAGACTGACTACTCCCACATCAATACTAGGTCTTCCCTTGTCCCTTCCCAAATCTCAGACATTCGGACCTTGTTCAACATCCCGTAGGAGTACAAGCTTCGGGTGCCGGAGTCAGGCGAGAGGATGTTCTGACGCCCCGAAGGCCAATGGGTGGCCGTCCCTATCTGGGCCTTGAAGTACGGGGTCCAATTCCCTCTTCATGAGTTCATCGCCTCCTTCCTCTATTTTGTGGGGATCGGGTTCGCACAACTGGTGCCGAATTCATATATCCACTTGATCACATTCATTGCCCTCTGCTAGGAGCTAGGGGTAACTCCAGGCCTTAATTTTTTCTTCGTTCTATTCTCCGTCAGCAGGTCAAAATAGCCTAGCCTTTGTCAACTAAATCGAGTACCCAACCGGTCAACCTTCAACAAGACCCCTTCTAGCAATAAGGGTTGGCACGAGTAATGGATCTTCATCAAGGGGACCGACCTCAATCTTCTCCCGAACTGGGCCACCCCCGAAGATTCTATTACAAAGGTGTCCAAATTCCTAAAGGATCGTAAAGATGCCTTCAAAATATTCTACCAGAAGATGAAGAAGACCGACTGGGGCCTAGACGTCTTGTCCAATAAAGCTTGGCTATACAATCATGGATGTAAGTACTTTATCCCGTTCCCCTTCTCCTTTAATTATTTTTTTCACCCGATTCGGCCATTCTAACTTCTAATCTGTCCACTTGTTTTGCAGTAACCATTTTTAATCCCGAAGGAGCTAATGAATCCTTGACCCCCCTTCCTGTTTGGTCCGGGCTGATCAGCCTTCCCATCAACGGTGAAGCGACTGAAGAGCAGACCATTCCTATCTCTGAGCTTTCAACTGGCTCCGCCTCCGCCGAATCCTCCAATAAAAACATCCTAAAGATGAATCGGTCGGAGAAGATGGCTCAGTTGAAGAAGGGTAAGAAGAAGGCTCCCGCCAAGGGCCCCTCCAAGACATTTGCTCCAAAGCCGATGCTCCTGAAGTCGACGCCTCCACCACCTCCCGCTGTGACTGTCCTTGAGGATCCCAAGGAGACCAAAGAGGAAACTCTTGAACTTCATCCCAAGAGACTGAAGCTGGTTAATGAGCCCGACCTTCAGATGATCGCAGTTGACCCAGTTGTTGAATCAACCCCTTCCAATCATCCTTCTACCGAGGCTAGTCCCTCTAAAGGGACGCCTCTTTCCTTTTGGCCGAAGAGCCCTTCGGAAGCGTTCCCCTTTTACCAGCTAGAACACTTCAGATTAGCTGGAGATGACGACTGGTTCAAAGGGTACAATTCCGAGGACTATTTGGTAGAATATGTCAAAACCCAATGCTAGGTAATCCCGAAAGCATGAAATGTTTCTTTAATTATCCTGTTTGCATCATGACTAACACATATTTCCCCCTTACTGCAGGCCAATGCTATCCTCGCCCGAGCAATCCCACCTCTCACATAGACCACCAAAAAGGAAGCTCAGCTTCGGTACGATGTGGAGATTCTTGAGGCTGAGGCTCGGGGTCTGTCGTCTGAGCTGAAAAAAGAGAGAGATCTTCATGCCGACACCCGCAATAAGGTGACCCATGCCGAACGTCAGACCAACGAACTCAAGAAATTACACTATAATCTTCAGAATGAGTTCGTTGGCCTTGACAACTATAACAAGCAACTCCTCGAGGAGAGGGCTCTTCTGAAAAAGAAAGATAAGGATCAGAAAAATGCCATTCTGATCCTCGAGAGCAAGGTATTCGAAATGCATGCCCAACACATGGAGCTGATGAGGGAAAATACTGCTCTCGGGAAAGAATGTGCCGAAGCCAAGCAGCAGGCTGTCAAAGAATATGAAGAATCGCCCGAACTCCATGATGCAATCATGGCCCAATTTGTCGAACGCTATGAAGCTTATAGGGAAAAGGTTCGGGCGAAGATGACAGCTGCTGGAATGGATGTTTCTGTCCTTGATTCTTCTGACGAAGAGTCCGATGCCAAAGATGGAGCCCCCGATCCTTAGTTGCTTTAGGATTTTTTACTTGTAATTTTTTGTAGTCATTTTCCCTTTTGTAACTTTCCCTGATCAGTTATGTGTGTAACTTATCTGATCAGTTAAGTTATTTGTGACTTTTCTGATCGGTTCTGTTCAACGCTTATCTGATCGATTATGTAGCAACATATGAATACAAATAAAATACAAAATTTTTTCGAAGGGAACTCCTTATTATTTTATTGATGAATGAAGTAGCTTACATAAGTAAAGGAAGGAATAACATAACTTTTACTGATAGTATTTTCTAAGTCTTCCAGCATGCCATGTATTTTTTACCTCCTTACCATCCATTGCTCGAAGCCGATAAGTTTCGGGCTTCGACACTTGTATTACTTCATAAGGCCCCTGCCAGTTCGGCATTAACTTGCCCGTGTTCTGGGGGGTAGATGCCTCTGCTTCCCGAAGCACCAAATCCCCAATCTCGAACCTTCTTTGTTTCACATTCTGGTTATAGTGTCGGACAATTCACTTTTGGTAGATAGCTAACCTTACCAGTGCTGAATCCCGGACTTCTTCCAGAAGATCTAAGTTCAGTCGTAGGCCGTCATCATTATATAACTCTTTGTACTGACTGACTCGAAGTGTAGGAGACCCGATCTCGATGGGTATAAGTGCATCTGTCCCATAGGCCAATCTGAAAGGGGAATCCCCCGTTGTCGTCCTTGGGGTAATCCGATATGTCCATAAGACGCTGAGTAGCTCTTCCGGACAACGTCCTTTTAGTTCATCCAACCTTCTCTTAATACCATTAATTAGAGTCCGATTAGTGACTTCTACCTGCCCATTTGACTGAGGGTGGGCGACTGAAGTCTTTCTATGTTGGATGCCCAACTCCTTCAGGAAAGCTCCAAATTTTGATCCCACAAACTGTCTATCGTTGTCCGAAACCAGGACCATCGGGATGCCAAACTGGTATAAAACATATTCCTTGAAGAACTTAAGACATTCCTGTTCGGTAATTTTCTGTAACGATTTGGCTTCTACCCACTTAGTCATGTAGTCGATGGCTACGATCACAAAGGTGGCTTGTCCCTTGGCCTTCGGCAACGGTCCCAAGATATCAATCCCCCATATGGAAAATGGGATCAAGGATAAGACCAAATACAACTCTTCGGGAGGCTGATGAGGGACGAAACTATTTAACTGACACTTAGGACATTTTTTGACGTAGTCCTTTGCTTCTTGAAAGATGGTCGGCCAATAGTACCCCTGCCTTAAAATCTTGTAAGCCAATGACTTGGCCCCCATGTGATCCCCGCAGATCATGCACTTCCCTTAGAGTATACTCGGCTTCCAAAGGTGTCAAACATTTGAGCAGTGGAGAGCTAAATGCCCTTCGATAAAGATCCCCATTAATAAGGATGAAGTTTGAACTCCTGTGCTTGATTTGTTTGGCGTATATAGGATCTGAGGGCAGTGCCCCGTCAGCCAAATAGGATATGTAAGGAGTGAGCCAGGAGTCCAGCCGATCCAAGGCTAATACGTCCACTTTCTGAACACTAGGTCTATCCAATACTTCTAAGTATACCGAGCCGGTAAAAGAACTCGCTTCGGTTGTAGCTAGTCAGGCCAAGGAGTCTGCTACTATGTTGTCTGATCGATCTATCCCTTGGCAACTGCGCGAATCAAAGTATGTGAGTTTGTCCTTTACCTCGGCCAGGTATTTTGCCATCCTGGCCCCCCGAGCTTCATACTCCCTCGATATCTGTTTAACAACCAGCTGGGAGTCACTATAAACTACTATCTTCTGAACCTCCAGGCTTCGGGCCAACCAAAGTCCGGCCAGAATGGCTTCGTATTCTACTTCATTATTTGTGGCCTTGAACTGAAACCGAATGGCTTGTTGGACCCGGAATCCTTCAGGACTTGTCAGGATAACCCCTGCTCCGCTGATGTCTGAAGTTGATGACCCGTCTACGTAGAGAGTCCACGCAGTTTGTAGTGGTTGTACTTTGGTAACCAAAGCCACATCTGGTTCGGTGAAGGAAGATTCTACCACGAAGTCTGCCAAGGCTTGTCCCTTAATTGCTGTTCGAGGATGGTATTCCAGAACGAACTGGGTCAATTCCATTACCCATGCGGCGAGCCAACCCGAGACTTCTGGCCTGTGCAGTACCTTTTTCAATGGTTGATCTGTGTACACTACTACCAACCGACCCTGGAAATAGTGTCGAAGCTTCTGACTTGCAATGATCAAAGTGTAGGCAAAATTTTCCAGGTTTGGATATCTGGTCTCGGCATCTCGAAGGACGTGGCTGACATAATAAACTGGGAACTGTCTTCCCCCTTTGTCCCGTACCAGTGCTGCCCCCACTGCCATCAAGCTCGCGGTCAAATATAAGTATAGTGGTTCAGAAGGGATCGGCTTCATCAACAGAGGTGCCGAAGATAAATATTGTTTGATGTCTTGGAACGCGTCTTCACACTCTGAGGTCCACTAGAAACTCTTCTTGTTTTTCGTCCCCTTTAGAGTGTCGAAGAATGGCAAACACCTTTCGGCTGACTTTGACACAAATATCCAAAGAGCAGCTATCCGACCTGTCAGCCACTGCACATCTTTATACGACTTCGGCAATTTTATGTCCAAGATTGCCTGGATCTTTTCCGGGTTTTCTTCAATACCCCTTTTACTGATCAGATACCCTAGAAATTTTCCCGAGCCTAACCTGAAGGTACACTTAGTCGGGTTCAATCGCAGCTTATGTTGTCGAACTATCTCAAAGCAGTTTCCTAGGTCTGCCATATGGTCTTGGACTGACACGCTTTTCACAATCATGTTGTCCACATAGACCTCCATGCTTCGGCTTAACTGCCTTGTAAACACGTAGTTCATCATCCGCTGATACGTAGCCCCGGCATTGAGCAATCCGAAGGTTATTTTCCGATAAGCATAAATGGCTCAATGCGTGATGAAGCTGGTCTTCAGGATATCTTCCTTCTTTATCGAGATTTGGTGGTATCCCAAAAATGCATCCATGAAACTCAGCATGCCATACCTCGAAGTGGCATCAATCAACTGGTCAATATTGGGTAAAGGATAGAAATCTTTCGGGCAGGCTTTGTTTAGATCTGTATAGTCTATGCATAGCCTCCATTTCCCATTCTGCTTCTTAACCAGTACCACGTCTGCCAGCCATTCGGGGTAGTCAATCTCGAAGATGAAATTTGCCTCTAGAAGTTTGGCAATCTCTTCATCGATGATCCTCTGTCTTTTTGGGGCAAAAACTCTTCTTTTCTGTATGACCGATTTTTTGTTAGGGTCCACCTGCAGACTATGTAATGCCACCGATTTGTCCACCCCTGGCATGTCGCTGGGTATCCAGGCAAAAATATTAGCATATACCCGAAGTAGATCTATCAGCCCGGTTCGGAAAGGTTCTGTCAATCCCGAACCAATCTCTATCAGTTTTTCCTCATTCCTTGAGATCAACTGCACGTCTTCTGTCTCCTCGGCTGGCAAGGCAAGTGGCTCTGTACTACCTTCTGTAAATGGCTCTATCTCAATGTCCATTCCCTATTTTTGCTTGCTTACCTCAACTCCCAAGGAGATCAATGTATTCCGATAACACCTTCGGGCAATGTCAAGATCAACTTTTACCTCCCCAATCCCGTTCGGTGTTGGAAACTTGATTTTGAAATGGGGTATGGACGTGACTGCTTGTAGGGCTGCCAGGGTCAGTCGTCCCAAGATTGCATTATATGCCGAATCCACCTGGACTACAAAGAACCTGACCATAACCTCCACCTGCTGAGGTGCTGTGCCGAACCTGACCGGCAACTCAATCGTGCCCGATACATGCACCGGGTCACCACTAAATCCATATAAAGATCCTTCCCCTCCCAATTCCATCTTCTTTCCCTCTAGATCCATTCTCTGGTAGGCATGGGTATACAGTATATCAACCGAGGACCCGTTGTCAATCATCATTCTTCTCATGTCCATCGGTCTGACCTGAGCTGTTATCACCAGTGCCCCGTCATGCGATTCTATGAGATTCGTGGGATAGTCTTCTTCCGAGAAGGAAATAACTGTCCCTGGAAAGGCCTGATCCTTCTTTGCCGAAGACCCGGCAACCGACAGTACTGCATCGAGATGCTCGCTTCTTTTCTTCTCGGTCACCCGCCCTACAGAACTGTCCGAAATAACATCGATCACACCTCAAGCCGGCTGGTTCTGTTTTGGCTATGTGTGGGTCTGAACTCTGTCTTCCTCCCTTTGTTGAGTCTCGGCATTGTCCCGACCAGCTACATACTGAACCAACTGGCCGTTCTGGACATTCTTTTCAATCAGATCCCTCAAATCATAGCACTGCTCTGTTGTGTGTCCCGAATTCTGATGGTATGCACAAAACTTGTCCCGATTCCTCTTCCCAGGCTTCGGGTTCGTCGAGCAGGGCTCATAGAATGGTTTGTTTCTGATCTCGTCCAATATCTTAGCCCGATCGGTATTCAGAGGGGTGTAGATTTTGTTGACATTTCTATTTGGGATGCGTGGTCGACCACTGCCCAATCCCCCACCATTATAGTTCTTTTTCCCCTGATTATCCGATCTCCCCTGATTGTTGTTTGAACATTAATAGGTCTTCTTGTCTCGGTCCTTGGACTTTTTGTGAGACTGTGAGTGTGGCTTGAAATTTCCCATAGCTTCCTCGATGGCAATAAACCCTTCGGCCCGATGGAAAGCCTCAGTCAGGTCCGTGGGAGGATTGAACACCAAGTCTTTCATCAGTTTCTTTGATTTTCCTATGTTCAGACCTGTTGTGAAGAATCCCATGGCTTATGGTGAATTTAACTCTGCCACCGATCCCACAGCTTCCCGGAACCTCTTGACATACTGATCGAGGTTTTCATCCGAACGTTGTCTCACCTGCATGAGAGAAGCAGTGATCTTCCCTCTTCTTTTGTTACTCCCGAATCGAGCGTGAAACTTTTCCCGAAGGTCATTCCACGAACTGATTGATCCCGATGCCAAGGTCCCCATCCATTCTCGGGCACTCTTCTTCAAAGTTGTCAGGGACATATGACACTTAGCGACATCCGAATGCCCATAATAAGTCATCAGTCTGTCATATCCGTCAGAATGGTCATAGGGATCCCCCAATCCGTCATACGTCTCCATCGGGGGCATTTTCTTTTTCGGGTCGGCCGTGACCTGATTGATTTCGGGTGAGAATGGTGAACTGGGGCAGCCTGAGGGTGTTCCCATCTGATTATTTTTCGCCAGCAGCTTTTCCAATTTCGGGACTCTTCAGGCGAGGGGGTCGGACTCCACTTTACGAGGGGACAATCTATGCCAGTCCTTCTCGTATTCAGGAGACACGACCCTTCTCCTCTGCCCCGATCTCCCCGGGCGGTCAGACCTTCGGTCAGGGGACTGACTCCGATGCCTGCGCCTCTTTGATGAAGCCTCATGTTCTCCTGTCAACTTGGCCATCTGTACTTCGAACTCTTCTTGCTGAAGTCGTAGGGCTATCATGGCGTCCTTATTCTGCTGCATCTTCGTCAATAGAATGAACTGACGTTGGTCCTGATTGTCCTCAATCCGATCCTTCTCCAGCCGTTCATATGCTTTGGACTGATTGTCCTCAACGTAAGTATGCTGGGGGATCGAAGTATGCTGACTGGGCACAAACAGTTGTCGTCGAGCTGAATGGCCATGTACCGAATTGCCTTCCTGATTACTTGTCCCCAGTCTGTCTTTGACGGATGCCCTGATTTGGGTCGTCAGATGAGTTTTGGCCTTTTCCTGGTTTGAAGCCCCACCGTCCTTGCTTGCCATGACTTTCAACCGAAAAAGCTTTAGAGTGATTGCTTTGAACTAAGGGTCGCCCTCCTTCTAGCGCCAAATGTTAACGCCAAGTTTTACCAGCGCGTCCAATCACAGAATCCACGTGCTAAAACCTGCACAATAACAAATCACACGCGAAGCTTGACGGCTTGTGCCGCCGGGTGATAGCTCCGGTGTGAGAATGAGTACAGGCTGGTACAAGGTTTAACAATGGAGGCTTTAGTATTTAGTGCTCCAAAGGGTATTACCTGTTAACGTAGGTCAAGCCTTGTATTTATAGCAATTCTCACCACCCTAGAGTCCACTTCCGAATCGAATTAGGACTCCTAAACATGGCAGTTTCCATTATTCGGGTCCAACACAATCTCCTTAAAAGGGTGCAAGTTGGATACAATCCAATCACTGACCTTTGGAGTTAGTTATTGACATATGATTAGGGTTTGAACCCTTAACCATTATACGAGGAACAATTATCTGTATGGGCCCCAATAATCGAGTCTGGGCTCCGGTCCAAGGGACTCGGATGCTCGATCTCGAACACCATCAAACTGTTCTGGGCTCCGGCCCAAAGGACTCGGATGCCCGACCCCAAACACCAACAATCTGGTCTCTGGCTTCGACCCATTGGGCTGGATGAACCCTTCTCGGCCCAGGCCTTCAGCCCACGTCGAGATCGGTGGATTATACCCGAACACAAAATCCATTACTACCAACAATCCACCGACCCCTGAAGGTTTATTGTATTTAAGTTAAATAAATCATATTAATTCTAACTTTAAAAATATTTTTTATAGACTTAAATTTTGAACGGAGAAGTATAATAAAAGGTTCCTAGAGTGATAATTGTATACCTAAATATGTTAAATAAACTATATTACTCTTAATATACTTCAAATAAATTAACCTTTTACTCTTTATCCATTTTGCCTTAATTTTGTTATACATCATATTTATAACATATATAGAAGGTGTATATAATTACTTAGCTAAAACTTAATTTTCAATCATATAGTTGAACTAATATATTAAATCTGTCATCTCTTTACAATTTTACTAAATAACATTTTTATTTATTTGAGAATTTTATAATATTAAAATTTTGAATTAAAAATTATAACACATAAAATATTAAAAAAAAATAAAAAAGACATAAAAGTAAATCTTCGTGTTCTTAATACATGATATATAATTTAGCTTTCTATTTTATTAAAGTATCCATCATATTATTTATTGGTCTATCTAATTCAAAAGATTTTATTTTGACTTGAAATAAATTTACAAAAATTTAAAATTCAAAGAAAATAAAATATTATTTAGACTTGTTTAAAAAAACTTTCAATTAAAATAAACAAGTGATAAATGTGTTAATTTGCTTTTCATTAATTAAGGGTAATATAGTCTCTTTAATATATAAACTTTAATATAAAAAGATATACAACGATCAACTTAGGGTATATATTGTAAGGAATTAAGTCATTGCAAACCACAAAATAAAATAAAAAGAGATAAAACAACACAAGATTTAATGTGAAAAACCCTTAAAGGGAAAAATCACAGGCCAAACACCGAATCTCCACCATGTCAAAATAATGGGTTTACAATAATCATCCCAAGTTTTACGCCCTAAAACTTGAGGTTTCACAATACCGCAACACAACTTTTTGGACGGACTAAAAGTTGGAAAACCCTCCCACCCACAATACAATTTTTTTGTACGGAATATAAAAGCTGCAAAAAACCCTATCCCTCACACAAACACAAAACTCACTCACACCCTCTCTCTCAACTCTTAGAATACTACATGACTTTTGATTATGCTACCCTTCAATAACTCAACATAATACTCTATTTATAGAGTACCCCACAATTCTTCTTTTCCTATTTAAAATAGTACACATCCAAAATAAAACTTCTATTACAAATAAATTCCTTTCCAAAATAATACTCCTATTAATAATAGGAATTTTTTCTTTTCATATTAGCAATTCTTTTCATAATAAGATTCGAGGAGTAACCCAACAATCTCTCCCTCGACTCGAATTTTCGAATACTTTAACTTTATATTTTGAATAGGATTCGAGGAGTACCACGACATATATAAACTGCTGTGGGCATACACGTGTCAAGGTCTTATGGTGATATTCATTTTTTTCGGACATATAGTTTCTGAAAAACCTAAAATTAAGGCCACAAAAAATGGATATATATATATATATATATATATATATATATATTGGCACTAAAACTTCGAAAGCCCAAATAATACCCAGTCAAATCTGAATATACATTCGTAGTGGGGTTTGTTTGTTTTCCTCATTTATACGCTTAAAAGACTGACAATGTCATTTTTAACTTTATGTACTTCTGTTTGGTGGAAGCCTTGTTAACTATGCGCATCTCAATCTCACGCTTGCTTGCACTTTAATTCGTAAACTCAATCATGCCCAAAATACGTAGTGCATCAATCAAGCAAAGTCATTTTCTTCTAGTGCTTGACTGTGTTAATTGGGTTTGACTTCTTAATCACCATTCACCATAAAGTTTATAATAATATTGACAAATTTGCTACGTTTTATTTTGCGTATTATGATGATGATAAACGCATTGTTAAGTGGATATGAATTAGGTTGGGCGTGTCAATATATCATGAGTGCAATTTACTGCCAATGAGCACTTGTTTGAATTGACAGACTTGGCGGATGATGTCTTAGTACAGTGATTAAAATTGAGATATTATAAAATAATGTTACTATCACATAAAATGAATTACATAATGCTCACATAATGATGATGTGATTGTATGTGATTTATTGTTGAGTTAAGTGGGTTATGTCAACAACAAATCACGTACTATCACATCAGCAGTATGTGATATTTATGTGATAGTAGCATTACTCGATATTATAACCTATAGATTTTAGATTCGATTCTCATTTAGGTGAGTTTATTTTTTTGATTCTTTGATATATATTTCAATGGACTCTGATACCAATGAAGGATTTTATACGTATGCTATTCATATATATACACATGATAGGAGGATCAAAGACATACCCTTGAAGTGTGGTTGAACTTTTGATGCGGAAAATCTCCTGATACTGAAGCCCAACGGACGTCTCCGAACTACGATCAAGAACGAAATTATATTTCACAGTTCGTAACAATTGGGTTTGGTCTGTGATGGGAGCGCTCTGTATTGGCCAACTGAATAATGAATCGTATGTTAATTGATTGATCGAATATGGGTATTTAATACGTACGGGAGTGGTTGAACCACTTCCCCACGTCCTCACGATCTCACACGTTAAGTCGTGTGGGAGGTTAGTTAACAAATCCATTGGGTCGGACCCTCCATGGGTGACCCATTTGGATACCCAATATCCAACATCTCCCACTCGTCCATGGCGGGGACGATGTAATCCTCATATCTGCCAAAATCAGCTCGAACCAAAACATGTAAACCTCTAACTGCCGAACCGTGCGACCGCTGAGTTCACCTGAAAATGCGGGAGCTCTACATCAAACCTGTTAAGGCCAACATAGAGACATCTACCCTTTTTAAGAAAAACGGTACGGGAGCTTTCACGTCAAACTTAATTAGTTCACGTAGAAGCTACAATCCATAAACTCAGAGTACCCCAGACACATTTGAATTTTCACTAGGTTAAGTATCTCTAATCCCTTAGAGAGCCTCACTTAACCACCTTTGGGCCCAAGTCCATTTCGTATCTCACTTATTACTATATCGCTATCAAAGCGCTATAGTTGTCGACAATAAGTGCAGAACGAGGTGAAATCAAATTGTCTTCCCTTTGCCCTAATACTACTAAAAAATGAATCAACTGCTTTCCCAGAATCGGTCCTTATAGTCTCATCAATCCTGACCTTAGGAATCGAAACCAAAGTAGCAACATTAATTCATGTCTTTGCAGTATAGTCAAAGATCACAAAGAGCACTTTATGTAGAAATAAAAACTTGTCCTACAGGACTCACACGGTGAGGAAACAGGGATTCATTCTCTCACCTCCCTTACGTGGTCGCTAAACACATGTAACTCGCTCACAACATGCTATTCTATAGCTTTGTTGTGCGGACCTTTAAACATTTCAAATTGCTCGCTTATCTAAGCGCCACATTTGAAACTTCGCGTCCGGTTATCATGTCACGGCAGACAATCTCATCTACATGAGTATATGTCCAATGGTAATGCCGTACGGATCTTAGCTCAGTCGCTTCATAAGCGCCTAACTCGAATTTTCAGGTTGCTCGCTTTCTAAGCGCCAAACCTGAAATTTCGTATCCGACTATCAGTACAGGTTAATATAGATGGTGGGACATACTATATTCAGTTAATCCAAGTTAACCTCATCTTGGCTCATGCCAAGGCGACATCATGTCCATTTTGCTCGCTACTAAGCGCCAATAAATTGCTATCTAAAGTATCAACAGCTCGCTACTCAAAGCGCCAAACTATGAACTATCTCAACCTTGCTCGCTTTTCAAAGCGCCAAGGGTGATTGCTCTTGTGAGTGAGCCAATCAACCTGTTGACATATATTTAGTGTGTGCATATCCAATATGCATAATATAATGTGTGAACATCTAAAATTTATCATATGCGCTAAAAGGACACAATCATAAGTCGAAACAAATGAAACTCGCATAGATGACAAATAATCTCGAAATAATAATGAACATCTCTACTACAAGCCAAGTAATGAGTGATTACAAAGAAATAAGAAAGTACATCAAACCCTACGAAGCCCTAATGAACTAATATGCTTACAAAAAGCATCTTTAGGAATCGGCTTCGTCAAAGGATCAGCTACCATAAGTCCAGTAGGCATGTATTTTAATATCACTTCATTATTTGCTATGTTCTCTCTGATGAAGTTCATCCTCAAGTCAATGTGCTTCGTCCTGCCGTGATACTTGGGGTCCTTAGTGTAATCTAAGGCCGCCGTGCTATCACAGAAAACAGTCACAGGATCCGAAGCATGAGAGACGACTCCAAGGTCCTCAAAAAATCTCCTCAGCCACATGGCTTCCTGAACAGCTGACGTACAAGCTACAAACTCCGACTCCATCGTAGAAAGAGCAACGCAAGTCTGTTTCTTGCTGCACCAAGTAATGGCACCACCATGTAGCAAGAATGCATATGCTGAGGTTGACTTGCGCATCCCCTGGTTACCTCCCCAACTGGCATCGGAGTAACCAATCAAGCGCAGGTCTGGTCCTCCATAGCACAACATGTAGTCCAAAGTACCTTTCAAATATCGCAAGATCCTCTTGATTGCCTTCCAATGAGCAATCCCAGGGTTTGACTGATACCGACCGAGATAACCGACTGCATATGCTATATCAGGCCGAGTACACACAACTGCATACATTAGCTTTCCTATAGCATTGGCATACGGATAATGGGACATCTTTTTAATTTTTTCGGGAGAAGTGGGGCATTGTTCGGGTCCAATAATGTCGCTTTTAGCGATAGGAGTGTCTATGGGTTTGCAGTTGTTCATTTGGAATTGCTCGAGAACCTTCTTAAGGTAAGTCTCTTGAGACAAACCAAGAAGCTTTCTTGAGCGATCTCTATAGATCTTAACTCCAAGAACGTAAGCTGCTTCCCCCATGTCCTTCATCTCAAAGTTAGAGGACAACCACCCTTTGGTGGCGACAATCATCTCCTTATCGTTCCCAGCTAGTAGGATGTCATCGACATACATAGATAAGATAAGGAATTTATCTTTGGACCATTTGATATATACACAATGGTCTTCCTCGATCATCGTAAACTCATCACTAATGATGGCTCGATGAAATCTCAGATACCATTGTCTGGACGCCTGTTTCAAACCATAGATAGAACGTTTGAGCTTGCATACTTTACGCTCTTGTCCTTCCATGACGAAACCCTCTGGCTGATCCATGTATATCTCCTCAGCTAAATCTCCATTGAGAAAAGCTGTCTTGACGTCCATTTGATATAACTCCAAATCCAAATGCGCAACAATCGCTAGGATGAGGCGAATTAAGGCAAACCTCACAACTGGTGAAAAAGTTTCCTCGTAATCAATTCCCTCTTGCTGGGTATAGCCCTTGGCTACAAGATGAGATTTGTACCTTTTAATGGAACCATCTGCCTTGCGTTTGACTTTAAGAACCCATTTGTTCCCAATAGCCTTTCGCCCTGGTGGAAGGTCAACCAAGTCCCAGACTTGATTAGTCCTCATGGACTCCATTTCTTCTTCCATTGCAATCATCCACTTATCTTTCATAGCAGACGATAGAGCAGCTCGATAAGATCGAGGTTCCTCATCGTCTTGCGCATCAACCACAAAGACATTCCCCTCAATCTCAAAAAGACGACGTGGAACGTTACCCCTTTAACTTCTACGCATTTGAGGAACAAGAGACTCTTCATTTGATGGATAAGAACTACTCGAAGGCATGTCACTCCCACTTTCTGCAGGAGCTTGAGGATTAACCTCTTCAACTTCTACTGTACGAGTTGGGGCGCCTAAATCTTCATCCATCTCATAAAGGTTCATCTCTTTGCTCACATCACCTCTATTAGGGAAATCCATCTCAAGGAAATCTGCATCTCGTGACTCTATCTCAGATACAGTCCCATCAGGCTGCTCTCCAACAAACACATAGCCTTTGGAGTGTTCAGAGTATCTTACAAAGATACACTTCTTACCCCTCGGGCCTAACTTCCCATGTTGATGAGAAGTGTTGTGCACGTAAGCAGCTGATCCCCAAGGCCGCATTTCGCCTAATTCGGGCTTTCTGCCGGTCCACATTTCATATAGGGTGGACTCAACTGATTTCGAAGGCACACGATTAAGTATATATGTCGCAGTCAACAATGCATCACCCCAATAGAAGATAGGCAAATTGGCTTGCACCATCATAGACCTAACCATGTCTAATAATGTCCGGTTCCTCCTCTCCGCCACACCATTTTGCTGCGTAGTTCTAGGGATTGTCAGTTGCCTGATCATCCCTTTTTCTTCACAGAGTTCTTTAAACTGATCGGACAGATACTCGCGGCCTCGATCAGTTCGAAGTGCCTTAACACTTTTATCTAATTGATTCTAGACCTTAATCAAATAACGTCTAAAGCAATCTAACGCCTCAGACTTATGAGAGATCAAGAAGGTGTACCCGAAGCTCGTATAGTCATCTATCATTGTGAGAAAATAGGAACGTCCATGCCTTTCTTTTACATTCATAGGGCCACAGATGTCTGAGTGAATAAGTTGCAATGGTGTCTCTGCCCTAGTGGCTTTACCGAATGGTTTTCTTGTTGATTTTCCTGCCAAACAATGTTCACATGTGGGTAGATTAACCTTAGCGAGTGGGCCTAAAAGACCTGCTCGAGCTAACCTGACCATTCTATCTTGTCCAATATGGCCTAATCTAGCATGCCATTGAATTGAACCATCATGATCATTTTCAACAAGTAAGGAATAAGAATCACTACTATTAATGCTAGAATCAATAGTATCCAAAATCATAAAACCATTCATCATAAAACCATATCCAAAAACATTCATCCCATGCGAAATTATTACAGAATTGTTCTCAACACTAACAGAATAGCCTAAACGAAGTACTGATAAAACAGAAAATAAATTCTGCCGGACATCCGGTGCATAAAGTACATCATAAAGGATCAATGCTGAGCATTCTCGCATTTCCAGTTTGTAAGTGCCAATGCCTAGCACGTCCACACTGGAATCGTTCCCCATGTATACTTTTCTGCCAACCGGAATGCGGCGGTATTCCACGAATCCACTCCGGTCTCTAGCTATGTGGTCCGTTGCTCCGGAGTCTACAATCCACATATGGAGAGAATGAGCAACAAAAACAGTACTTGATACTAAGCACATAGATAGATTAGGACTAGGAATTACCTTCTTCGGCTCAGTGCATTCACGAGCAAAGTGTCCCGCCTTGCCACAGTTGTAGCATGTCATTTTAGTTTTGTCCTTACCAGAACCTCGTTTGCCCCTTTTTCGTTTGGCAACACCCCCACTCGCAGCCACTCTAGGTGCAGTAGGATGAGCAGGTTTCTTCCCCTTCCTGGGCTTGAACCCTTTACGAGAGTTTGATTCAGCCACATATGCCCTGGAGGTCTTGACAACATCAAGTCGCTCAGTCTCGAGCTCCAAGTGACGACGAATATCATCAAAATTCTTGATATTCTCGTTATGAGTCATGTTGACCCGCATATGTTCCCAATTATCGGGAAGGGATCGAACCACTGCTGAAATCTACTGTTCGTTTGACAATTGAGTACCACCGGTTTTCAATTCCCGGATCATATTAGCCATGATTCGAAGGTGTTGTTTCATAGTGTGGTTGTCTTTCTTTTTGTAACCATCGAACCTTATGGCTAATTCCCTCAGCCTTGTCAACGAGGTGCCACCAAACTTAGTTTTGAGAGCCTCCCACATGTCGTGTGCTGTGGAGTATTGTTCATACTCAAACAGAAAGTCATTGTTCATGCAACTCAGCAACGTTATGCGAGAGATACGGTCCTTTTTGCGCCAACTTTCGAAGGCTGCAACCTTGACCGGATCTTTTGCATCTTCACCCTCCGGCTTTGTCATTTTGGACAGCAGGGTTTCTTCAACCTCTTGCTCCTCCAAGACCATCCTGACTTTTCGGTGCCACACGTCATAGTTATCTCCATCTAGTTTGTTTCCTTGGTTAAGATCTACGATAATGTGTTTTGAAACCATTTTCTGCTTTGATTTAAATATGAGAATTTATTAGAGATATTCAATGTTCACCACAGTATATAAGATATCTTTGCCGCATGAACCAAATTAACATAAAAATAATGAAACATAAATATGGAAGGGAGACTTCGCCAGGCTTAGGAATCACAATCCGTATAAATGTCTAATTATTTAAATTTAATTTTACAGCGCATAAGATGTGTAATTTAGGGAATAATTTAATTAAATTATTACAACCTAAATCACTCCCACTAAGAATAGGGTTATACTTGTAATTATAGCATAGTAATTTAATTCCAAGCATCACATATTAATATTCCAACAATATTAACAAAAGGAATTAAATAATAGACATTAATACTCAATTAATAAATCAAGTATGCTATAAAAACATTAAAATGTATCCAAAAAAAATTTCAACAGTATATTAACTTCACAAAATATCACTGTAATTTTCTGGAATTTATTTTGATAATTTTGCTAATTATCACAATTAATTAATCATGCATAAATAGATGGAAATTACCCAAAGATATCCAAATCTTTTAATTTCTTCCAAAAACATTTTGTAACAGTGGCTTATCATCATAAAAATGTTACTATAATTTTCTGGAATTTTTCTGATAATCATTCTAATTATCATAATTAATAAACTATTGCATAATTAATTGGAAATTAACCAAAAATATCAAAATCAATCATTTTCCATCTAAAAAATCACAACAGTAACCTAATATCACAAAATAGCCACTGTAATTTTTCTGGAATTTTTATGATAAGTTTGCTAATTTTCATAATTAATAAACCATTAATCAATAGATAGAAAATTAATCAAAATTATCAAAAACAGTCAATAATTCAAAATTCCATGGACACAGCAATTACATGCAAATAATTAATTTCTGTAAATTTTTCAGAATTTAATAATCATTATTACTATTTATTAATTAATTTCCATAATTAAAAAAATTAAGAAATCATTTTCTGGAAATTAAATATGGAAAATCTGTCAAACCGGGTCGGAACCGCTGGTCGGGTCGGGTCAGGCGCGCGGGTCGCCTTCATCCTCAACCTCCAGCAACAATAATTTACAGAAATGCCATTTTGCGACTCAAAACTTTGAGAAACCATATCTCAGTCCATATAACTCCGATTTAGGTTCATAATATATCGTTGGAAAGCTTACAACGAGTACTACGCATACATACAAAAATCATTCAAAACGGACAATCACAGAAAAAGTTATGGCTGTTCAAAGAAATCTGTTCGTAAACTAGGGTTTAAAATTAATTTTAAAATACAAATCCAATTAAACCCAAAATATGTAGTTTACATACACTGTGTTTAGGCTACAATATACTGAAATATTAGCCCCTAATATTTAGTGTATCTAATTTTTCCATTAATGGTGTTTTCAAGCTTTTTAAACATGCAATCATGGCATAGGGTGTAAATATAATTTATATAGCATACATGAGATCGTTAAACTCTGCTCTGATACCAATGAAGGATTTTATACGTATGCTATTCATATATATACACATGATAGGAGGATCAAAGACATACCCTTGAAGCGTGATTGACCTTTTGATGCGGAAAACCTCCTGATACTGAAGCCCAACGGACGTCTCCGAACTACGATCGAGAACGAAATTATATTTCACAGTTCGTAACAATTGGGTTTGGTCTGTGATGGGAGCGCTCTGTATTGGCCAACTGAATAATGAATCGTATGTTAATTGATTGATCGAATATGGGTATTTAATACGTACGGGAGTGGTTGAACCACTTCCCCACGTCCTCACGATCTCACACGTTAAGTCGTGTGGGAGGTTAGTTAACAAATCCATTGGGTCGGACCCTCCATGGGTGACCCATTTGGATACCCAATATCTAACAGACAGACTTGGCGGATGATGTCTTAGTACAGTGATTAAAATTGAGATATTATAAAATAATGTTACTTTCACATAAAATGAATCACATAATGCTCACATAATGATGATGTGGTTGTATGTGATTTATTGTTGAGTTAAATGGGTTATGTCAACAACAAATCACGTACTGTCACATCAGCAGTATGTGATGTTTATGTGATAGTTTTATGTGATAGTAGCATTACTCGATATTATAACTTATAGATTTTAGATTCGATTCTCATTTAGGTGAGTTTATTTTTTTGATTCTTTGATATATATTTCTTTGATTTTGTAATAGTGAATGAAGTACTTGATTATGAGATTATATTGTGCTTCCCAAAAAATGAGATTTCCAAATAAAAAAAACAATTGATAAATTTGGACATATATTAGTTCATATTGTCAATGGGAAAACTATTAATATTAAGATTATTTTTGCAAACTATTTGGAGGAGGGGGATTTAAACCTAGGACCTCTTGTTTGGCAAGAGGCCTAGAATAGCACTTAAGCCAAAGTTTATCAGTATTACAATTAATTTTATTCGACTCTTGCTATAATTAATGACAAAGGTTCTTCTTATGTATTGCGAAAGTTTTTAATTGAATTACAATTGTAACGTATGTGCTTATATGAGATATATATAAGAATTAAAAATGGCATCATTCTAATTTATTCTATTTTATCTTTTACAATTTCAAGTTAATCGCAATCCAATTTCGTCATGAAATTTATTGACATATAATTATTTCTCATTTTATATTAAATATAGGGAATTGATATTTTCACATGTTAATTTGATATTTCCACAAGTGGGTCCCATTTTTAACTAAACTAATATTTTGTGCAAATAAACTAATTATAGAATTTAGTTCTTATGTCCAAATTACCCCCATAAATAACTAAACATCTAGTTGCTTAATTTTATTTGATTATTAGCGTTACTCAATTGAAGACAACTTTTATTTATTTAATTATTATGATAGTAATAATATTAATAATAATTAAAAAATAGTTAGAAAATAAGTGAGAAAAATTATTTATACATAAAAATTAGGATCTAAGGTTTTCTTCTCCCACCAAGAAAAAAAATTATTTTCAGAATTTCTATTATCATATCATATTACTAAATTTAGATTTTTATGAAACAAATTATACTTAAAATGTGCAAACTTTATATATAAAACTGTGTCAATTTGTATATAAGACTGTGGAAATTTAAAATGTGTAAACTTTATCATATCATATTACTAAATGTGTAAATTATTTTCAGAATTTTTATTATCATATCATATTACTATATTCAGTTTTGTTTACACATTATACTTAAAGTATAATGTGTAAACAAATTATACTTAAATTAAGATTTTTATGAAACAAATTATACTTAAGATTTTTATAAATGAAATAATGCTACTATCACATAATAAAGCTCACATAAAACTCACATACTGCAGGGTGGCACTCATTGATTTGTTGTTGACATGGCCCACTTAACTCAACAACAAATCAATGAGTGTCATCTATACAGTATGTGAGCTTTATGTGAGCATTATTATGTGATAGTAGCATTACTCTTATAAATGTGTAAAGTTTATATATAAGTCTTTTCCCATATATATAAAAGTATATTAGGCTGCCCGATGGATCATAAGATGATAAAAACTTACATGTCTTGTGGTCCGAAGACTCCGAACAGATAAATAATTTAAAACTTCTATTTTATCTTATTACACCAATTTTATAAGACGATTAATTCAGATTAGCAGTTCCAATGTCAAACTTAAATTAATTTTTACATAGTCTTATATATAAAGTTTACACATTTTAAGTATAATTTATTTCATAAAAATCTTAATTTAGTAATATGATATGATAATAGAAATTTTAAAAATAAATTTTTTTTCTGGTGGGAGAAGAAAGCATTAGATCCTAATTTTTATGTGTAAATAATTTTTCACCTTATTTCCTAATTATTTTTTAATTATTATTATCATAATAAATAAATAAATAAAAGTTATCTTCAATTGTGTAACGCTACTAATCAAATGAAGTTAAGCAACTAGATGTTTAGTTATTTATCAAGTGGGGGTAATTTGGACATAAGAACTAAATCCTATAATTAGTTTATTGCACAAATGGTTAGTTTAGTTAAAAGTAAGAACCACTTGTGAAAATATCAAATTAACTTGTGGAAATATCAATTCCCATAATATATTCTAGGAATACATTCATCCTAGGGTTTAGAGAGGAATTTGAGGAAGAGGTTAATATGAGGATTAAGAGAGAATATGGGAGAAATTTGCCTTTTTAATTTTAAAAAAAGTAAATAGTCATTTTGTAATTGTCGTTAGTTCAAAAATTATCTCGTTCAAATGAAAATAAGATAGAAGTGAGAAAATAACTACAGACATCTACAAAGAGAAATCAAGCCAAAGATGATATATTAACAAGCTTACTAAATTCAATTTTGTTGAAGGCAGAAAGAAGCAAAATCTAATTGATACATAACATGGTAAAATCTAGTTTTATAGCGTATCTACCCGAAATTTATACTGAGCGGTAATTGGGATTACAAAGTTTAAATTCTTTCAATTTGCTCCCTAATGCAAGTTTAAATAAACACAATAAACTTAAAAAGTAATTCGATTAAATTAGGCACCAGAATGTTGACACGCTACAAGAAAAATAATTAATTTCGACGGAATTTTTTGTCTGAAATAAACCTATTTCCATGGAAAATTCCGTTGGAATTAACTTTTCTCAACGGATTTTTCATCCGAAATAAACAATTTTGTTATGTTAACGCGTGATTTTGTACGCCTAACGAAATCACCCAAAATGACAGGCCAAAACAGCGCCAACGGTTGATTGTATCGTTGTGAAATCAATCTTACAAAATACACTCATACAAACATAAATAAAAGAAATATAAAGCATGAACACAAGAATTACGTGGAAACCCAATTGAGAAAAAATCACGGGGAGAGAGAGTAATCCACTATAATAATATTGGGAGTACATATGGTGTATTGTATGATATCTTGCTCTATGCCATGATCCCTCTATGCTGCATGATGATCTTGTAATCCCTCTCATAATGTGTGATCTGATAATGAATGTCTTCATCCCTTGCTTGTAGCCGTATTTATAAAAGTCTTGTCTGTCCAAATCCTACTAGGAATAAGAGTCCTAGTCAGAATCCCTTTATAACTGCAATTACTTCCTTCCCAAGTTAGATCTCCTTATCCCACCAAATAAGAAAATCCTAATCCTTCTCTAATAAGTACTCTCCCAATAAAATACATAATAAATATATATGGGCCAACATTAAATCCGGCCCATTACATAGATAGGGCTACCCCATGGCTAGGCCCAAATATTCACGCCCCAACATTGCCCCCCAGTCTCTTATTTATAAGGAACTTATAATAAGAGAGTATACAAATAGATTGGGCTGCACCATGGCTAGACCCGAATAATCACAACCCAACATTGCCCCCCAGTCTTTCATAAAACGGAACATTTGAATGGAAGAGTTTATAAAATGCATAGCCCAGCAACACAAAACGTCCAGCCCACCGGCTAAGAATTTGGCGCTCTTTGACCGAGCCCAACCAGACCAAGAACTGAGACTCTCTGACCGAGCCCAGCAAATCCAAGAACTGAGACTCTCTGACCGAGCCCAGCCTTCGTCTTCGAGTTGATGCTTATGTTATATATGCATGAATGAAGATATAAATGCATGAATGAATGAATTAATGAATGCATGAATGAATTAATGAATGCATGAATGAATGAATGAATGCATTCATGAATGGAAGTGCACCCTTAAATAAATATTCACTTCGCTACGAGGAGACGAAGAAATCCAACCTTAAACCTCTGAAGTCCTTCTCTCCGAGAGCCGAAGGAACATCATGAAAAATATTCACATCGCTCTGAAGAGGCGAAGGAATCCCACCTTAGTCACTCCGATGTACCCTCTCTCCGAGAGCCGAAGATACGCCGGGAAAAGTTGCTTCTAAGAGAAGCCCACCATAGTCACTCCGATGTGCCTTCTCTCTGAGAGCTGAAGGCACACCAGGAAAAATATTGCTTACACATGAAGCCCTCCATAGCCCCGCCGATGACCTTCTCTCCGAGAGCCGAAGGCACATCAGGAATGTTCCAAGACGCTCCGAAGAGGCGCTGGAACCCAACCTTTAGACACTCCGATGTACCCTCTCTACGAGAGCCGAGAGTACACCAGGAAAAGTTACTTCTATCACGAAGCCCTCCATAGCCCCACTAATGACATTCTCTCCGAGAGCTGAAGGTACATCAGGAATAAACCTTCACTTCGCTACAAAGAGATGAAGGAATTCCGCCTCGGATCCTCCAATGACCTTCTCTCCGAGAGCCGAAGGTACACTGGGAAAAATAAAAACTCCGCTCAAAAGAGACGAAGGGTCTTCCACCACAGCACCAAGGACCGATCCGCTGATTGGTTAAGCAGGTTTTGGTCCACTGATCGGACAATCATAGAACAACTCCATGCTGCTAGCCTTCCAGAGACCTCTGACCGGCCCTGATCTTTCTTCAGAAGTTGATCCGTATATTCCACCACCAACCGATCTTGGAAATAATGCTGAAGCCTCTGACTGGCCACTACCAAAGCGTACATCAATGTTTTCCAAGTTCGGGCTCCTTGTTTCCACATCCTTTAGGGACTAGGTGCTGCTTACCCCCAATCTCCTGCACCAGAACTGCTTCTGTCACGAGAGCTACTCCGAAGCCTACTCTCAGTTCGCCTCGTATCCGCTGCATGACGCACTGTGTACTCCATTCTCAAACTCATCAAATTGTCTGGCTATCAACAACAGTCCCGCTGAATTGTTCAATCAAACCCACTTTACTAATTCTAAAAATATTTCTCCTTAGACTGTGAGTTATCTTTTCCACTACTATCTCCGTCAAGTCCATCGAATATCCCCCATAGTAAATTCCTGAATCTGAAGCCTCCTCTATCTGTTGTTGCGAAGGAAATTACTTATACAAGAAAGAGCCATTGTTACGTTGGGATTTAAGCTGAAGTCAGTCAATATGCTTGCGATGCCTATAGTGCCGAAGTGATCCAAAGTCATGCCGAAATCTTGTCGAAGTAGTTTGAGTATGCCGAAGGAGAAGTCATGCCGAGACCTTGCCGAAGTGAAAATATGATGAAGCCGATATGTACATTTTGAAACAAACTGCTATCGTCCGAAGTGGACCCTGTTACCCGAAGTGTCGGAGTGAACATCTCGAACCGTCAATTCTGCTATAACATTTTAATGGCGACCATGCCGAAGTCTCGACCGACTAATCTGAAGTCTTGATCAATTTTTATTCTGCAGGTTGTATTGGTTGGTGTCGAAACCAAAGTATTGAATGAATGCCGAAGTCATTAACTTCGGTGAAACCCAGACCAACTTTCTCGAAGTCCTGATTCCGCTGAGGGCTATCCTGACAATTTCCCCTCGGCTTCTGTACTGACGGTTGGGCCTCCTGATGAGACATCTTCCCACAGGGGCTGACTTGTCTTCGATCTCTGCGACCAATCTGCACTGACGATTGGGCCTCCTAATGAGACCTCTTCCCATGGGGGCTGACTTATCTTCGATCTCTGCAACCGATGTCTCTAGATCTGCTTCTATCACGAGAGCGGCTCCGAAGCCTACTCTCGGTTCTCCTCGTATCCTCTGCATGCTGTTGATCCTTTGGACTAGGCTGCCGATGCGATGAGGTGTTTAACTGCCTTTGTAGTATTATGTACTGACTATTGCTGTTAGTGTTGGTGAAAACTGTTAGTGTTGGTGCAATTTATCTATTCAAGATCAATTCCACGGCGAATCATTCCCTCCCAACGATTTAGAGCAATCAGGCGGTAACAATGAGGATACCAAACACTGGCCTGCACTAGTCTCGGATATTTATCTGGAATGCCTTGCTATAATTTTTTTATATTTAGTGTAAGATATATTCTATGTTGGTCACAGAATTGCTGCAGCGCTCATTGATCTACCTTCGAAGTTTTGATATGTTGCATGCCAGTTTCCTCTTCTTTCTTTCCCTCACCATGCCTTTGAGTAGATATAACCTTGGTCTCTGCATCAATCTTTGCAGCATTGTCTTGAATCCACACTATCAAACTACTTGATACAAAAGCCCCAAAATTGATAGAGAAATAAAACCAATTAAAGGAGGAACCCTTCTTTACACTCTGTATCATCAAACTGATCTGCAGCAAAGGATGAAACACATGGCCTGATCCCACCAGAACAAGGCCCTCAATCTGTCGGCACCACCGAGAAAGAGCCTATGCCGAAGCTTGAACCAGAAGCACCGGAAAAACCAGGCAGCCATCGTGGAACAGCTTGCACAAGAAGCCCTGAACAAGCACGATTTCACTGCTCTTCCGCCGCCACCGGCGGCGCCGGCTACCGAACCCTTAGTGGTCGTGGCTGATGTGGTGGAGAAAGTCCAAACTGTGGATGAGGATGGTGCAAAAACGGTCGAAGCAATTGAGGAGACAATCGTTGCGACGGCCGCTTCAACCCCACCACCAGAAGAGCCCCTTTCGTTTTTTCTCTGGCCTGCTTTGATATTGAATCTGCCGAAACCCTCTTTGCTATCTCCTTCTTCAAAACCTTTTTTAGCTTCTCGTAAGGCAGCTTGGAACAAAGTCCGATGTGGTACAGATGAAATCTCTGTCTATTACTCCAATGGTACTTTTCCCATCAATAAAAACAGTCCCTTGAACAGTACTTTCATCTCCTCCTGCAGCCTGTGAATGGACAGTAATGAAGCTGAAACTAAAGAAACAGACCGTATACAATTACCCAGTTGCAAAACTAAAGAACCCATCTTCAACTTTCTTTAAATGGGTAGTTTTATACAAGATCTGTATCTGTCTATATAAACCCCCTAATTAGACGAGGTAAGGGCATGGAGGTGATAAAAGAAGTTAGGCCATTGGAAATTTAAAAGAAAGTTTATAAAATGATAAGGGTAAAAAGAAACAAGTATGGGTGGGACTGGGATGAATGAGTCATCAATGATGCTTCTTTTTTCCTTCTGAATTCATTCTGCTTGCTCTGTTATTAACAAGTAAATATAGAAATTGAGCCGTGTTTCTATTCAGGCGTTAACACCCATATTTATGGTCCACGTGCATAGGTGCATGCCGTAAAATTAACCCACTTGAAAATTATATATGGAATGAAAATTATACTGACATGAATGCACCATCATATAATTGCATATTATCAATTAAACTCAAGAAGTGTCTTTTATATGAATTTGGGTTCATAATATATATGCATGTAAAGTATGTATTAATAATATTATGATGACCCTACTACTTTAAATTATGAAGAGATCGGATTAATAATAGAAATCTCATGCACAGGTTACATATATGTTATATATTGATCTAATAAAAAAGTGCAACTTAGCTTTATATGTAGGCTATATCATAAATTCGGTGATTTTGATCAGACACTAGAATAAGTGCCTTCGTTCCCACAGACGGCACCAATGTTAATGCATGATTTTGTATGCCTGACGAAATCACCCAAAAGGACAGGCCAAAACAGCGCCAACGGTTGATTGTATCGTTGTGAAATTAATCTTACAAAATACAGTCATACAAACATAAATAAAGGAAATATAAAGCATGAACACAAGAATTACGTGGAAACCCAATTGGAAAAAAACTACGGGGAGAGAGAGTAATCCACTATAATAATATTGGGAGTACATATGGTGTATTGTATGATATCTTGCTCTATACTATGATCCCTCTATGCTATATGATGATCTTGTAATCCCTCTCATAATGTATGATCTGATAATGAATGCCTTCATCCCTTGCTTTTAGCCGTATTTATAAAAGTCTTGTCTGTCCAAATCCTACTAGGAATAAGAGTCCTAGTCAGAATCCCTTTATAACTGCAATTACTTCCTTCCCAAGTTAGATCTCCTTATCCCACCAAATAAGAAAATCCTAATCCTTCTCTAATAAGGACTCTCCCAATAAAATACATAATAAATATATATGGGCCAACATTAAATCCGGCCCATTACATAGATAGAGCTACCCCATGGTTAGGCCCAAATATTCACGCCCCAACACGTTAAAAATATTTGTTTCTTTTACATATTTTTTTCTAAGTTTCTAAACCACAAAATTGTACATATTCCTGTTTTCATTCCCTACACTACAATATACGTGTATCCCAACAACCTGTTTTTAATCCCAAATAATATATATACATACATATTTTCGAACAACACAACATTAAACCCAACGAAATTATAATAAATAACATACACATTCTCAAGAATGCCTACGATAAATACTAAAAGTTCTGATAAACTATAATATACAACGTAAATTAAGTAAAACTACAATTTACAACGTAAAGTAATATAAGTAAAACTACAAATAATTGCAAACGACAACTAGTTCTAACATCAATATGAGGATCATCCGGCGGAGGTCGGCGTAACTGCTCCGGTGTCTGAAAATTATCGTCGTCATCCTTTCCGCTCGTCATTACCATTCTGCTCAGCATCGTTACTCTGTTAATACAATAAAAAAATATAACTTATCAGTAAACATGAGAATTTAAAAAAATAACTAGGTGATAATTAAGTAACAGACATAATATATAACTTAGAGTAATTCGTCTAAATTATGCATCGCATATTGACACCTGTGCAAGCAGTATTTGAGGTATATTTGAGAAGTATTTAAATATTTCTATATAGCCAATAGTGTGTAATGTGTTCGTAGACTCACGTGACTGGAGTTCTTGATCATTCCAGCTGTTTGTTTCATCGAATTTTCTTACAGGTCGATATCAGTTTTTTATTGATATTTGGGGGTGAGTATTTGGAAGATTACAATTTTATGGTCTTGATTATAAATAAGTATATCCTTTAGGGTCCAATATACTATTAACAAAAAAAATCTCAACTAGTGATGGTACTAGTTCAAAAAGAACTTGAGCAATACTCTATCCTGTATGGCTATTTCGTGATTTTTCAACTATTTTAAGGAAAGATTATTTCACTTTACATATACCTATTTAGTTTCAAAATATAAGATTATTCTTAATTTTTTAAAAATCAATTTATAATATTTTTAAATTTATGGTTCATTTAACTTGATCGCTGCAAAACTGTAAGTGCACATTATCGTAATTTTATAGTAAAGTGAATAGTAGAGTATCATCAGGCGCGGAGAGAGGGGGGATCCTAGGGGGTCCAGGAGGTCCACGGACCCTTCGATCGCCGAAAAAATTAGTATGTAGTAGATATGTGGGTGGGTCTAGCCTGAAATTCGATAATGATGGGGGGTCCGGGGAGCTCTGCTTGCGCTGGAAAGAAGAAGGAAGGGGAAGAAGAAGAAGAAGAAGAAGAAGAAATTAAAAAAAAATGTATAACTTTATAATTAAGTAGCCTATACATATTATAAATACTGACATATTAATAAATTTTTATCCGTTTGCAATTTTAAAATGGTCAAAGAAATGAATCTCTAATTTAAAAAGGAAGAAGTACTAATTTATCTAGATTTTTTGCATCTTTTTGACACTTTTGGAGGCAGGTCGTCTAACAAACTTTATTATATAATCTATCTATTTTGCAAGAGAAAAAAAAAGAGTCCCATTTATAAATTTTACAAATACTAACTACTTTTCATTTTATATATGTATACTTTTTAAAATAATAAGGTGCTCATTCATTAATAATGACATTATATACATGAATATAACTAAATGATAGGATTTATTTATTTTTGAAACAAAAGGAGTATTTCTGTTATTTAAAAATAATAATTACTTCGTTTCACAAAAAGAACTTTATTTATAAAATTTATCAATATTAATTATGTATTTTTGTTCTATATCTATCTCAAGTGAATAAGTTGTTAGGTTAACATTAACCACACTATATTAAAATATGATGATAATTTATACTCATCACTACAAAAATAATTATTTTTATATATTTTTTAAAAAGAGTAATGGACATGTTTGATCTTTTCAATATTTTTCTATTTGTGAAATAAAGTAAATAATAGAGGAGGTCTGTATATTGGAAGGTCAATAAAATTGTATGTAAATTCAAATAAATATTGAACGGAAAAGGAAGCTTTTGCTTGTAGATCGAATCAATAAGAAAGAAGTATTATAGGAAATCGATTTCACCTAATCTCTCACTATGTTGTACTCATCTCACAAAATTAATTTAAATCCCTCTTTTTATTAGCAAAACTCCAACTCATCCAAAAGCCTTTTTCGATAGTCAACTGGAATTCATCTTATTCATCATTGTTGGTAATTGATTCGGGTCGGACCCGTGGATCATGAACATTTATTTGGGTATGGATATTAGATAACCCAATAAGGATTAGTAGAGTCCCATATCACTTGAAAGTATTTTAAATAATACGTGATATGGTTAGGACTCTATATGAGATAATTCTCCTGATCTTAGTCGGTTGTAGACTAATCACATACTTATTGGGTTTTACGTTAAATACTGAAGCATACTGTGTGCAGGGCTAAGGAAAAATAACGTATTATTTTTCCCATACAGTTTCTCTCTTATCTCTGGTATTTCCAAGCTTCCATCAATAGACTTGGGTGTACTTGGTTTGAACACGTAGTTAGCTCGTTCGCATTAATTGCTTGTAACAACTATATATATTGACGAGAAGCAAGAAGGATCGTAGTAGTTGTGTTCGTGGTGTTGCTTGTAGATTTGGCATTCAGTTCAACCGCTTCCGCTTCAATCGCTTCCGCTTCGTGAATACTTACCGATTCATATGTAAGTATTATTTATGTGTTAGTTTTCACCTAAATCTAGAATTGGCATCAGAGCCATGCTATGCCGATCTCGCATAAATATTCTGTCATTATTTTTTTATTTTTTTATTTTTTTGCATATAAAGCTTGTAATAAGACATTAATGGCATAATATGCTAGAGTACATATTAGAGGCTGAAAATACAATATGATGTAGTTCATATGCATGTTTAGACACCTGCAAAATTTCGTTGAAATCAGATTTGTATTTTGAGAGAAAACGCGAACACTAATTTGAATTTACGTTTTTTCTAAATAAAAATATGTTTTTTTACAGAAGTCAAATGTATATTTTCTTTATATATTAAAATAGTACATCTCACAACGATTCCAGAAATATAAAGTTTGTATTTTTTGGACATCTGTAGAATTAATTATGATTTTTTTAAAAAGGTACCTAATTGTAATTGTGCTTCTGGTCTGAGGAAGAAGACGAAGCTGACATCAGTGCGCGTCAGATGACGTCAGCTCGTCAGATGCTGTTAGCGCGGGCCACGCGCCAGTTTTAAAAAAAATTAATAAGGGTAGCGTACATGGGCTCCACGCGCCAACTTCTGGACATTTTTTTTTAAATTTTTTTTTACAGAAAAATTTGTTTTTATTTTCTGGTCACTTTAATTATTTTTCTGAATTTTTTCGTCAATGACAAATATTTTCAAAAATTGTTTGTAGCTATTTAAAGTGCTTTAAAAATTGTCCAGAATTTTTTTTTTGGCCCAAATTTTTTCTTGTAATTTCAGAGGCATGTTTACAAGTTCTCCACTTATTGGTGTTGAGAATTGGATTATATTAGTATCTTAAATTATTTTACTATCAATTATTATTTATTTGAAAAATAATTGCATTAAATAGTAAATTTTTTTTTGAAAAATCCAGAAAAATCACAGTATGAAATTTTCATGTATACATACTGTTAGAAAAATATTTGGTCAATTTTGAGTAATATTTAATATTATTTCATATTTATTGTTGTATATTTATGTGTAAATATTATGTTTATTTCGCATATTTGTTGCGTTCGTCCCCTTAGGATTTGATCAAACACATCCGGCTTCCTAGTGGGAGCTGTGATGGGTCCATTCATGCACATACCCCTTATTTGTTATTACATGGTGCTTTGGATGAACTAAAAAGGGTTGATATTTAATTATTTTTGGAGACGAGCTCTCATTTTATGATAGAAACCTGAGATAAAATAATTATGAGAAGATAAGTGCAGTATACCCAATTTATTATTAGATTGATGTAGTAGAAATCTTTGATATAAATTTTTGGTATTGATGTATTTATATTGAAGCCTTGTAAGGGAATGTAATTTTGCACTTGTTCTTCAATTAATTGATTTTATCTCCCAAAGAACAATTAAATTATCAATAAGGGGTTTTTTGTTTCTTAAACCCCGTCCTTATTTTTGTTATAATGGGCTATTTGGATTTTGTCATATAAAATAAAATTAATCATAATTATTTATTTTATGACATGGAATGATGATTATGAGCTTAGCGATTTTTTGATTTTTATCCATAGACTAAATAATTGTGATTACTTAGGATTTAATGACAAAATTATTATGTGTGCTAATATTCATATTTCGTGCACCCTCATTGTAGTGAAATGGCCTCTAAAAATGTGATTGTTGACCTTAACAAAGGTGAAAAATTGGATGATAAAAATTATTACATTTGGTCGAAGAAAATTCAATATCTGCTTAATGAGTTAGATGTGCTTGAAACTTTAACTACCACTATGCAACCGCCTGAGGAGGGCACCACTGTTCAACACCGTCGAGACAAACAAATCTACGCTGAATGGGTCAAGAAGGATCGTTGTGCGCACTTTACCATGTTAAGCAGCATGCACAACGACCTTATTGGCGAATTTGAGTCCTGCAAAACTGCAATGGAAATGTGGGATATGCTTAAGAAGTCCTTTGGTGGGACTACGGCTACTAGGTTGCGCGAGCTTAATTATAAGTTGGACCGTTACAAGAAGGAGCCAAACACACTATGGTGGAGCACCTTCGAGTAATGTCGGCAATGATCCGCAAGCTTAGTGCAGCTGGCACAGCCCTTACTGAAGAGCAACAGATTCAAGCTGTGCTCAGGTCTTTACCTGATTCTTGGGAGCCTTTCACAATGACTATGATACATAATGACAGTATCAAAACTCTTGTTGATCTCAAAAGGCATCTTGAGCTTGAATATGAGCACCGTGGTGCTAAAGATGGCAGCTTTGTGTTCATGGCTCAACCTGGTCCGCCCAATGCAAAAGGTAAGCGCAAGAGACAAGCTAATGGTAATGATCAGGTTAAGACTAATGCACCAAAACAGAAGGTAATGCTAAGCGCCGCAGGGGAAAAAGAGGAGGAAAGAAAAAGATGACTTGCTATAACTGTCAGAAGGTTGGACATTTTGCTCGTGAGTGCACTGAGCAGAAAAAGGTACAATCTAAATTTCTTTATTGTGATATATACTTTGTGTGTTCATATATTTTTTGTAAGACCCCAACTTTTATGAATAAAAATTTAATTTTCTTTATATATTATTTTGAAATAGTAAGGTGTTGATTTGATAAATGTGATAAGTTATGGGTGAAATGTGCAAATTTTTTAAAGTTAGCAAGTGGTAATAAAATATTCATTGTTGTCGGAGAATATTCATTTGGTCGTGGAATATTCTTGTTGTCGGGGAATATTCGTGCAACGGCGCAGCCATTTGTGGGCCCAACAACGGAATAACTGTCAGATATAAAAAGCGACATAAATAACCTTTTTATAAAATAACGGTAAAACTGTTACCGTTAAACTGTTGAAATACCCGGTGATAAAAATACAGTAATACGCGTTGTTGCACAGTAGCACACGGTATTGCACAGTATTTCAAATTATTGATTCTTACGTAAGAAGTCACTTACTCAATAAATGTTACATTAATTACTGTTCAATATTTTATATTATTGATTCAATAATTGCTACCGTTGATATGTTATATTATTGATTCAATAATTGTCACAGTAACCACTGCGCATTATTTCACATTATCAAATCAATAATTCATATTATTTGAATAATATTATTAGACAGCATTATTGGTAATGTCTAGAAAGTTCTGTTTAGGAAAGGGGTTAGTTTATCTAATTGCGCGCCAGTAAGGAGAAATCCTTATCGGAAAGCCCCCTCTTTCTTGGGAACGACCTGGTTATCATTATTGTGGTTCTGTAATATTAATTGTGAATAATTAATTATTGATAAAAATGATAAGAAAATATTTATTCAATTAGGATATAAATGGAGGAATTTTTAGAAAAGTGACAACTGTTGAAATTGATATTTTATCTTTTCTGATAAAATAATTTATTCAAATATATTATTATATTACATTATAAGTATATAATGTGATAATATAATAATATAATAATGGTGATATTTTTACAATAAATTCACGATATATGAATAAAATGAGGAAGAAGAGAGCAAATTGGATTTGAATTGATTTTTGTTACAAAAAATGTTTAAAACATGCCATGCGGGCGCCACTGTCCTTTGGTTGCTGTAATTGCTGATTTTTTTAAATTGTTAATATGTTGGTACGGGAGAAAAGAAAGAAGAAAAGAAAAGGAATCGTCCGGTTGTGAATTGTCAATATTGGTAGCCTGCAAAATCATCCATATGTAAGTTCGAGTCATTTTTCGTTCGGAATTTGGAAAAAACTTTCTTCTACAAAGTACTAAAGAATTAAATTTCATATGGAATGGACATAAGGTTTGTATTTTTCTGATAAAATGGTTATTTATTATGAATTATTGAAGTTTCGAAATAAATGCTTTTTTATTAAAACATATGGTGGGCCCCACTTGTCCTTTTTGTTTTGTTGTTTTGCTGGAGAGTTTTCTTTGTTTTAACTTAATGGTGCTGGGAGTGTTTTTTTCAAAAATGGATGCTTGAGAAATTTCATACGTGGTTTCAAAAGTCAGTTTTGGTGTTCTGGTATTTTCCTATAAATAGAGTGCTTAGTTAGAAATGAAAATCACACTAGAATCAGAAAATTTTCTCTCTATAATATCGTGCGTATTTCTTATGAGTATTTAGACACTTGAGTGTTGATAACAATGCAAGTTTTCGTCAGCATAATATCCGATATTTCAGTCAGATCGAGTATTATACTGAGGTAAAGGATGTTATTTTTCTCGTAAATGATATTATTTTCTTTCAATATTCATAATGAATATTATTTTCTTTCATATTCCATATTATGAAAGTGATAATATTTTATTTCAGATTCCTACATTTAAACTTACTACGGTAAGTATTGCTTCTATAATTCCTGAAATGATAAGGAATTCTTTGAGTTTTGTGTTTCATCTAATATCATTTTCTTGGAATATTGGTCTGAACTTTTTATGAAATTTTCATCTTTTCATGACGAGTTACTATTCACGGTAAAAAAATATATTATTTTTTTATCCAAATTATCTTTGATTGTATCCATGTTTTGATCTTCATTTTGAACTCTGAATAAATTCTCTAATATTTGTCCTTAATCTCACTGGATTCGTTCTATAACATATTTTTCATCATCCTCAGTCTTAAATGATGATACAAATAAATATCTTTGGCCTGTAGTGCAAAGATGAATGATTACTTGATGAATATCTTTAGCTTATAGTGCAAAGATGAATGATTACCTGATGAATATCTTTGGCCCGTCGTGCAAAGATGAACAGGTGTTGAGATGAATATGATCAACTGGTGATACAGATGAATATATTTGGCCCGTAGTGCAAAGATGAATATTTGATTCGATATGTATATTGATTGATGTTAAAGGGATAAAATATTGATGATGGATTTTTAAATCATAGAAGATAGTAGACTTCATTCTCCACTTAATTCTTCTAATGAATTGTTATTTCCGCTGCAGTTGTTGATCTAAAACTTGTTGTCCTTAATATTTTATCCGATTTGTTGAAGACTAACGATAATTTATTCTTCATTATCTTAGTCATAATATTCTTTACTGGGCTAGTTGAGCTCACCCTTTTCTTCCATTGTTCTCTTCAGGAAATGAGAATATTCCGAAAACTAGTCGGGGAGCAGTGTGATGATCAGAATAGAGCAGTAGTAGTCCTCTCTATTTTTGTAAAATAGTGTGATAATAATTATAACTATTGAGGACTGAATTTGAGTGTTTATATTTCGTATTATATACGATTTGTATTGAAACTCACAGTTTGTGTGGTCGTATTTTACACGACCGTATGTTATAAAAGATTGTATTTGGATTCTGTACCATGTATTTGGAAACTCAGAATGGGTTGAGTAATGAACCTATTTTGGGGGCGTCACAGTTGGTATCAGAGCTTAGGGATATGAACTCTGGCGGAGATCTGGGAATAGAACTAAGAGGGGAGAGACGAGTAAAACCTTCGCTAGTGTGTTCTACCTAAGCTTAATTGTTATTTAATTGGTCAGTTGGAACATAGGGTTAATATGTGATATGTCAATTTGTTTAATTAACCTTTGTTTTATTACAGTATTTAAGAATGGCAGCTAAAAATCTAAACAATGGAGTGAATGAGACCGTTGAGACACCTTTAATCACCAACCAGGAGAACGTGCAATAGAAAGGCAATATTCCTCTCGTAAACGACACCACCAATCAAACGATGAATGATGGGATGTTTAGAAGTTTTTTGCAGTTCATGCAAAACCAGACGAGGGAGACTCGTGTTCATAATACAGGTGGAAATAATAACTCGCGGCTTGTCACTGTCAAGCAGTTCAAAAAGTTGGGACCACCAGAGTTTCAGGGAAAGCCAGATCCAATCAAGGCAGAAGATTGGATTAAGCAAATTACCAAGATATTTGATGTCTTGGGATGCACGGAGGAACAGAAGGTTCCATTCGCCACATTTATGTTCCGAGTAGAGGCAGATTATTGGTGGGAATCTGTGAAGCGTACCCAGCCTTCCGCACTCAAGATGTCTTGGGAGGAGTTCCTGAAACTGTTCGATGACAAGTACTTTCCAAAAAGTATTTGTCATATGAAGGAGGTAGAGTTTATCAAACTGGAACAGAACAACATGACTGTGTCCCAGTATGAGGCTAAGTTCACGGAGTTATCCCGGTTCGCATCTCATTTGGTTGATAATGAGGAACGTATGACGCGGATGTTTCTGAGAGGCTTGAAACCCAAAATTCGTCTGTACCTCATTTCTTAAAAACTTTCTTTATATTCAGATGTGGTGAACAGGGCCCAATTGTTAGAACGAGGTAATGATTATGTTCAACCAAGGGACAACAACCAAGGTCGTACCAGTGGCAACAGCCATCGGAACAATGAAAATCAGTACGGAGAAAATTATCAGGCCAGAAGCGGTAACCACTTCGGTGGTAATCGTAGCCATGATAATAGAAGAAGTGAGTCGGGGGGAAATTTCAAGAAGAGAAGGTACAACAATGAGAACGTGAAAATGTCGGCAGCAGCACCAGCATCAACTGTTTCTAGGGGAGGAGAACGACCGCCGGTCGTATGCTATAAATACGGGCAAGAGTGACACATCAGTCCAAACTATCCATAACAATTCAAGGTATATTATAACTGTGAAAAGGAAGGACATATAGCTAGAGAGTGTCCGGTAGCGAAACCAAGTCCAGTGGGGATGGTGACTCCAAAGGCTGTCCTGGACAAGTCAAAGTCGGTGGTTCCTAGAAGAGCGTTTGTCGTGTCTTCCCATAACGCGAGGAACCCGAACGAGGTGATCACGGGTAAGCTAATCATAAACTCTTGCGAAGTCTATACCTTATTAGATACCGGTACTACCCATTCTTTTATTTCACCTGCTTGTGCTCAACGTTTGAACTTGACTTCTGAGAAATTAGACTTTGACTTATCTGTTGAAACTCTGTTAGGAGAAACCTTCAGTTACATTCACAGTTTATAAATCTTGTTTGATTCAAATTGGCGCCCTCACCTTACCTGTGGATTTTAGATCTTTGAAAATACTTGCATTTGATGTGATTTTTTTGAATCTACTGGTTAACCACTCATCATGCCAAAATTAATTGTTTCGTAAGGTTATTAGCTTTCATTCAAACAACCAGACCACTAAAATCAAACATTGTCATTTCAAGTCATAAAGCAATTCGTTTATTAAAAAGCGGATGTCAAGTTTTTTTAGCCCATGTTACTGATTTAAATCAGAATACATCAGATTTGAATGATATTTTTGTTGTTAATGAGTTTCCTGATGTATTTCCCGAAGAACTTCCTGGTCTACCCCAGAACGTGAAGTTGAATTCTTTATTGACCTTGAGCCCGGTACAAAATCCATTTCTAAAACCCCATATCGAATGGCTCCTATTGAACTTCAGGAATTAAATGTTTAACTACAGAAGTTGTTAGACATCGTTTTATACGTCCTAGTACGTCTCCTTGGGGTTCTTCTATTTTATTCGTAAAGAAGAAAGACGGTAGTATGCGACTATGTATTGACTATCGGGAGTTGAACCATGTCACCATCAAGAATAGGTATCCGCTACCTCGCATTGATGACCTGTTCGACCAGTTGCAAGGTGCTCAATTCTTCTCAAAGATCGATCTCCATTCTGGATATCATCAGTTAGAGATTAGAACTAATGACATTCCAAAGACTGCCTTTAGAACTCGATACGCGCATTATGAATTTCTAGTTATATCTTTGGATTGACCTATGTCCATGCTGCGTTTATGGACATGATGAACCTAATATTTAAAAAATATTTGGATCATTTCGTGATTGTCATTATTGATGACATCCTAATATACTCCAAAAGCCTCAAATATTTTTTCACCCATAACGAACTCAATATGCGACAACGACGTTGGCTTGAGTTGTTTAAAGATTTCAACCATACCATTCAATACCATTCTGGAAAAGCGAACGTGGTAGCTGACGCGTTGAGTAGAAGATCACATGCGGGAATGAGTGCGATGCTGTTAACACAAAGACCCATTTTACATGACTTACAAACGATGGAGGTAGAGTTAATGACTCCAGGGACCCACGTGATGATGTCAAATATACGCGTAGAACCAGTTTTGATTGATAAAGTTAAAGTTGTTCAAGTTACAGATCAGAAGCTGACGAATATGAAGATGAAGGTGCAACAAGATGCTATTTCAGAAGTAAGAATCAATGCAGAGGGAATACTTCGAGTCAAATCTAGAATTTGTGTTCCTAACGACTCTGATTTGAAGTATAGAATCATGATGGAAGCACACAACAAACCATTTACAATCCATCCTGGAAGTACCAAAACGTATCATGATCTTCGAAATATATTTTGGTGGAGCAATATGAAGAGAGAGATCGCGGAGTTTATCTCGAGGTGTTTAACGTGTAAACGTGTCAAGGCGGAGCGTCAAGTGCCAAAGGGTCAGCTTGCAGAAAGTTATGGGCACCGATTTACGATTTATTGGTCCATTTGAAATCCTTGACCGAGTAAAAAATGTGGACTATAGACTTGCCTTACCTCCAAGTATGTCTCGTGTTCATAACGTTTTTCACATATCCATAATACGTAAATATGTGAAAGACCCAAACTACATTATTGAGTTAGAACCAGACGAGATAGCCGAAGATTTAATGTACAAGGAGGTACTTGTCTAGATCTTGGATAAGAAGGAACATGTCTTACGCTCAAAGATTATACCTCAAGTTAAAGTTTTGTGGAGGAACCATGATATCGAGGATGTAATGATTGAGATTTTATATATTAAATGTTAATATTTATTGAGTGAATAAATATTTTATGTGATTTATTTATTGAGTTAAATAAATAAATTATGTAATTTTGTGGACTGATTTAATTAAGAGTAATATTTAATTTAATTGATGTGTATTGATTCTATAGTATAGTTCTAATTTAATTGAGATAATTAAATTAGATGATTATGTGTTGAGTGTTACATGAATTATAATTAGTGAGTAATTATAATTATGTGGCATTTTTATGTGATTTATTGATGTTAGATTTTAATTAATTAAATAAGAGTGTTAAAGATTTAATTAATTAAAGTGTGACATTAAGGTATGTGTTAAAATAATTTATAAAAATAAAGAAAAGAGTCTTAAATGACTTTTAACCAAATAAGGCCCATACTTTTGTTTTAAAAAGCTTTTGCCAAACAGGGCCCTTGCACTACCTTTAAACCTAATTTTACCCAAACAAGACCTTAGCACTAAAATCTGTTTTTATTAAAAGGATTGCCAAACTAGCCCTTGTGGCTTTTGAAATTTTATAACAGTTAATTTAATTATATTATTAAGCGTAGTTAAGTATACGTATTATTGCCTATCAATTATATAGTATGTAAGTTTTATTCTAGCCTAAGTCTAAAACTAAAAAGAAAAGAAAGAAAGAGCAGAGAAGAAATACAGAGAAGAAGAAAGAAGAAGAAGAATTGCTAGAACTCACCATCATCTTCTTCCACTCTCATAGCAAATGTTATAATCCTTACTCTTATAACCATAGAATCAATTCATATGTGTTGTATTTCTTCATTGTCAAATTAGGTTTTCATGAAATTGTATAATCATGAATTTTATATGTATATATGGCATTCATATATTCTTCATATGTAATTGTATGCCATGAAAGGATTTTCAGAATTCAATTGTTGTAAAAACAAGTTTTTAAAGTTATGTTCTTCAATCTTTCATAGTTTTAGAATTTTCTGTAAAAATCTTTGTGTGAAAGTTTTTGATTTTGATATATGTATAGGATGTGTACATATATATTTATATATACATATGTTTACATATGATTTTTATAGTGGTTTAAGTGTTTTAATTCACAAAGATATGATGAACATGGAGAAATCATGTTCATAGTGGTTTATTATGAAGTTATTTTAAAAATAATTCTTAAATCATCAAAGTGATTGATGAAAGCATGAAGTTATGTGTAATATGTGATATAGCATGATATGATATGAGTTATATAATTTTTTCAACAATTCAATCCATGAAATTTTGATAAACAAGAGGAATTGTGTTCATAGTGATTTTTTGTAAATTTATCTTTGAAAAATGGCTTTGAAACTATCAAATTGATGTTTGATTATGGGTTATTTTTTAAATTGATCATGTATTATATTAGTATGTTAGGAATAGGATTTATTACAATTGAAATTACTTGAATTGATTGCAAAACGAATTCGTAGTAGCAATTTTCGTCAAGAACGCTTAATCTTGTAGTTTTCTTCGAAAATTATGAAATCTTGGTTTTGATTATGTGATATATGGATTTTATATATTATGATCATGTTAAAGAGTTTAAAATATTGTTTGTATCAAGTTTCATATTTATCATGTTGAGAAAAATTGAATTCAGCGTGAAGAAATAAGTCAAATTGGCTTATTTCTCTTCTAGTTCGCGAACCAGCCCCTTCACTAGACCAGGGAAATTTGGTTTTTGGTTTTTGAGTTTTCATTCCCCGTTTGTTTAGCTAACTTATTTCTATGACTTGATAAGTGTAATAGGTAATAAGATAAAATGTTTTTGTTGTGTTTAAGATAGATTGAAGTTGTATATGAATGTGTATGAGTGTGTTAATTTCATAAGGTACGCGAACACGATTCATTGCGTTATAAGCTTATGAATGCATGTCATGAATGTAGACTCACGTATTTGACTAGTTAGCAATCTATATTGTAAACAACGTTGTGAGTTGGACTTGAGTATGAAGTTCGACGGTTTAAACGTTGTAGTTAAATACTAATAGACGCTTTAAATGTAATGCAACGTGTAGGGTAATTGTGGAAGTGGTTATAGTTATTAAAATGTAGCTTGCGCTTGAGGTAAGTTTTCTATCTCTAAACTTGTTATTTAAATTGTGCAAGTTCTCTAATTCTTATTCTCTTACGTTAAGCTAGTTTCCATTTCGGAACTTGCTATTTACTTTGTACAAGCCTTGTTGTATTTTATAATATTCCTAATACACAAATATTGAAACATTATTGATGTATTATGATCTTGACTTAGTTGTTGAAGAAAGATCTACTTATTCTTTCAGTTGCTTTAAGTTATTTCTAAAGCATGCCTACTTTTTATGTAGTTTATTTTCATATCCTGCAATTGGTTCATGATTCTTATATTATTGAATGTTAAAGTACTGTGAGTCGATTCAACTACTCCTAGTTGATGATAGTTGAAACTCCAAAGTTCCTTTACCTATCCAAACCAAACTTTCTTTGGTGCAGACTTGTATTCAAATACTGAGAATGAACAACCCTATTTACTAAGGGACATTTATGCGAAAGCGTTAAGATGGTTGTGCCCAATTCATGGTATAAAGGGTTGATCCCCCTGAGTACGAGTTAAAGGTCCATAGTCTTATTGACTGTTAAATGTTTAAATAAAAATATTTATAACCTAGGACATAGTTCAAGGTCTTATGACCCTCAGATGATTCTATATTCGAATTCTACGCATTGATGAAAGAATTATAATTCAATTCTTTATTTTGATGAAAGTAAAGTTATTCAAACTCTTTTGAAACTATTCACTTGTGTCATATCACTGTTGTATTTCAAGTGAGCTTTTGTTTGCTCACTCTTGCAGATATTATCACCCCTTGCAGTGGAAACCAAGAATGTTGACGTACTGTCAACAAGTAAAGGAAAAGGAAAGATGAGCAAGTGAAAGCTTGTGGTTTCAAGTTTCTTTTGTAATAAGTCTTAGATGACAATGTTTTATTTTTCCGCATTTCTTTGTTTGATGTTAAGGTTTAGATAACCCTAGGATTTTATATTGTACAAGTTGTAATCCTTTTTCAAGGAAGATTTTATTTAAGTTTTATGAAGGTTGTAATTTACTTTGCAATTCTTTATTATTGGGTAGATATATGTTTTAATTTAGATAGTGAACACCAAATCATATGGAAATGAAGTACCCGGATTTGGGGGTGTCACAGGTTGGTATCAAAGCAGTAGGTTATGAACCTTAGGTGGGAAGAAAACCTTAGGTAGTAGCCTTATAGTAAGATCGAAAAGATAGTGGTGATAGGTAAAGATAATAAACTACCTTATGTGCTATGTGTTTACGTTAGGTATTCGAAGAGTGACGACTCGATATCACGTAATAATAAACTTTAATATTCTTTTATCAGGATGACGAACGTTGGAAAACCCAGTCAGGCTAGAGAGGATATACCTCAGGTGCCTAGAGAGGAAGAGCCCCGAGACATCCATGTTGTCTGGGAGCAGCTGGTTAGGGGAGAGCCATCTTCAGTGATCACCGTAGCTGGTCAGGAGCGTGAGCTGACACCTATTCCAGAGGAAGAGGACAAGGACTAGTCTGAAGAGGAGGAAGAGGAGGAAGAGGATCCCGAAGAGGAATGTACACCTCACTCTGTTAGTGCTGAGATGTACGAAGCGGTTTACGACAATAATGTGGAGCTTCATGGTTGAGTCGGAGAGCTCGAGGAAACCATCCAGCAGCGGGATGAGACTATCGAGGATATGGCTAGTGACCTAGGAGAAGCACAATGGAACCTAATACACACAGAGAATGATCGAGATAAGGCACGAGCCGAGTTAGCAAAGCTGAAGCAAGACATCCTAGAGGAGTCGACAAAGCGTGCTAGAGCTGAGGAAACAAGCTTGAGGGCTATTCAACGAGCTGATCGAGCTGAAGATGAGGCTGAAACCAAGAGAGCCAAGCTAAAGGAAAACAGAATACACTTTCCATACGGCCATAGATAGGGCCCAGGACCATATCTTCTATTACCCAGCTCAGTTCCAAGGTTTATCGTGGTATGTGGTGGACCAAAGGACAGCATTTCGGGTAATGGAGGAAGAACGAAGAGAAGCTGTGCGACGTCTTAATATGCCTAGACATTAGAGCTTTTAAATTATGTGTTTTTTTTGTAATAAATAAATGTAAATCCCATAGTTTAAGATAATAATGGGATAAAGTGATGATGTAGTCCTCTAACTTGTTCCAGTTCAGGAAAAATGATGTAAATAGCAGAAATGCTATCTATCCTATGTTTTAAAACTATGAGTAATGAATAAAAAAAGTTTATGGATGTGCTATGTGTTCATATATGAACTGAGTTATTTAAAATGTTTAAGCTGAACTTGAATACTTAAGAATTGAATAAAGGAGCTAATAATAATTCTTCTTAACAAAAAATGCCTCCTAGAAGAAGACCAACACGTCAAAACCCCGAGGGTTCGACGAACAACAATAATGATGGAACAAACCCTAACTCGGTTCAGCAGTTAGTGAACTTGCTGACAGGAGCGATGACGAATCAGCCGCAAGTGCAGGGTATTACATTTAAGGAATTCAAGGCAGTAGGGCCGCCTGAATTCAAGGGATCGACAAACCCGATAGATGCACAGACGTGGGTTATGGAAATGGAGAAGGTCTTTGACGTGGCTAAGGTCGGTGAAGACTAGAAAACTGACATTTACGACTTTTATGTTGAAGTCAGATGCTAGCTTCTAGTGGCAGGATAATAAGACCAGAGAAGGTGAAGGAGTCATATCGTGGGTACATTTCAAAGAGATGTTCTTTGAAATGTACTTCCCTGTGAGTTCGTAGGACCAGATGGAGGTCCAATTTTTAGAGCTTAAATAAGGGGGGATGACGGTGTCTGAATATGCCGTTAAGTTTAACGAGTTGGCCAGGTTGGCTACATACCAAGTCAGCACGGACGCTAGGAAGGTGAGGAGGTTTGAGCGGGGACTGAAACCCTGGCTCTACAACAAGGTCTCTATGTTCCAGCTGAATACGTTTGCTGCTGTGCTGGAAAAGGCCATACTTGCTGAGGGAGGAAGAGATGCGGTAACTAAGTTTAACCAAGAGAAAAAGAAGAAGATTGAGACGAAAAACAAGGCTGGTGGTAACGTAGCTATCTATCAGAAGAGGAAGTGGAACGACAATGCCTCTGTTGGGAGTCAGCAGGGAAGCCAACAGAAGAAAAAGCTCGAAGCATGTGCTACATGCGGGAAGACTCACACTGGAGTGTGCATGAAAGGGAAACGTGTGTGCTACAACTATGGTCAGGAAGGCCACATCGCGCCGAATTGCCCAAACCCGAAGAAGGGAGCTTGTTATACATGTGGATCCAAGGATCACATGGCTCATAACTGTCCTAAAAAGCCAGCGGTAGGGTCAACAGGGAATGGAGGAAATGGCAGAGGCAACACTCTGACTATTGCCAGATCATCGCCACTGCAAGCCGTTCGACCCACTGCCCGCACGTTCAACATGACGATGCAAGACGCGGTGCAATCAAAAGATGTGGTGGCAAGTATTATTCCGATCAATAGTATAAATGCATACGTATTATTTGATTCGGGTGCTACTTGTTCATTCGTATCTGATGATTTTGCTAAAACCCTAGACTTACCTGTAGAGGAGTTAGCTTACCCCTTGAACATAGAAATTACGAATAGGGAAGTCATTCCTGTTAGGTTTGTATACAAGAACTGTAGGTTGGACATTAAGGGTCAGGAGCTGAGGGTAGATTTGATTCCGATAAAACTTGGGGAATTCGATGTCATATTGGGAATGGACTGGTTGTTCAACCATGGGGCGGTAATCGACTGTCAGAAGAAGTCGGTAAACCTTATGACTCCGTCGAAAGTAGTGTTTTATGGTAGTAAATCGCCTTGACAAGCGAGTTGTCTGACGGTGATGCAAGCCAAGAAACTTTTGACGCAAGGCTGTGTAGGATATCTAGCTTACATAGTAGATACGCGTAAAGAGAGCCCGAAGGTAGAAAAGATATAAGTGGTTAAGGAATTTGTGGACGTTTTTTCGAGCAATTTGCCAGGACTTCCGCCAGATAGGGAGATAGAGTTCGTGATCGACTTAGCACCGAGAACTGCTCCAATTTTGAAAGCTTCGTACCGAATGGCTCTAGTTGAGATGAAGGAACTGATGGTTCAATTGCAAGAATTGTTGGACAAAAAGTATATTCAACCGAGCGTTTCGCTGTGGGGAGCGCCAGTATTATTCGTGAAGAAGAAGGATGGATCAATGCGTCTTTGCATTGATTATAGGGAATTGAATAAAGTTACGATCAAGAATAGGTATCCCTTACCATGGATTGATGACTTGTTTGGTCAACTAAAGGGTGCTAGATACTTCTCGAAGATCGATTTGAGAAGCGGGTATCATCAATTGAAGGTGAGAAAGGAAGATATACCGAAAACGGCTTTTAGGACTCAATATGGTCATTACGAGTTCTTGGTGATGTCATTTGGTTTAACGAATGCCCCAGCTGCATTTATGGACCTAATGAACAGGGTGTTTAAGCCATTCTTGGATAAGTTTATAGTGGTGTTCATAGATGACATCCTGGTTTATTCCAAGACCGAGGAGGAAGACGCTGAACACTTAAGGCTAACCTTAGAATCGCTGAGACGAGAGAAGCTTTATGCGAAATTCTCGAAGTATGAATTCTGGTTGGAACGTGTGTAATTTCTTGGCCACGTAATCTACAAGGATGGTATTTCGGTAGATCCGTTGAAGGTTGAAGAGGTAATGAATTGGGATCAGCCGAAAACGCCGTCTGAAGTGAGGAGTTTCTTGGGATTGGCAGGTTATTACCGAAGATTTATCCAAGATTTTTCCAAGATCGCAACTCCGTTGACGAATTTGACTCGTAAAATAGTTAAGTTTGTTTGGACGAAAAAGTGTGAGGAATATTTCCAGCAATTGAAGAAGAGGTTAAGTACTTGCGCCTATGTTGTCTTTACCGGATAGTACGGGGAATTTCGTGGTATATAGTGATGCCTCACATAAGGGTTTAGGCTGCGTGTTGATGCAGAGCGACAAGGTCATTGCTTATGCATCACATCAGCTGAAGGATTACGAGAAGGGGTATCCGACTCATGACTTAGAATTGGCGGCAGTAGTGTTTGCTCTAAAGATTTGGAGACACTACTACCTATATGGAGAGAAGTGTGAAATATACACAGATCACAAGAGTCTGAAGTATATTTTTACCTATAAGGATTTGAACATGCGCCAACGAAGATGGTTAGAACTGATCAAGGACTACGACTGCGAGATACTTTATCATCCGGGTAAAGCTAACGTCGTCGCCGACGCTTTGAGCAGAAAAGGTCAGGAGAAGCTGAATATGTTAACTGATCAGGATCAGTTGATAGAACAGATGGCTAGATTAGAACTGGAAGTGAAGTTTCCAAAGGAATTGGATGAGAAGTTATTTCAAGTAACTACTGATTCTACTCTGGTGGACAAAGTGAGAGAGGCACAACTTCACGATGAAGAATGTGAGAAGATTCAGAAGAGAATAGCTGATGGCGAAGAGTTTAAATTCAGAATCGACAGTGAGGGACTGCTACGATTTGAAGGTAGAATTTGGGTACCGCCAGTACCAGAAGTTAAGGAGGAGATTTTGAGCGAAGCTCATAGTTCAAAATATTCAATTCACCCTGGGAGTACGAAGATGTACCAGGATCTTAGGCATCATTTTTGGTGGCCGAATATGAAGAAGGATGTTGCTGAATGCGTTGCGAAATGTCTAACTTGCCAAAAAGTTAAGGCAGAACACCAGAGACCTAGCGGATTGCTACAACCATTGGAAATTCCAGAGTGGAAGTGGGAGCATATCACGACGGATTTTGTGGTTGGTCTTACAACGACTCAGAAGGGTTTCGATGCAATATGGGTCTTTGTGGATCGACTGACGAAGTCAGCCCACTTTCTGCCGATCAGGATTAAGTACAACTTAGAACAATTGGCGAAGCTGTACGTTAAGGAGATTATTTCTCGACACGGTGTTCCAGTGTCGATTGTGTCAGACAGAGATCTGCGTTTTACGTCGAATTTCTGGAAGCGATTGCAAGAGTGTATGGGAACGCAATTGCGAATGAGTACGGCATACCATCCTCAGACCGATGGCCAGAGCGAGAGAACAATTCAGACACTTGAGGATATGCTGAGAGCTTACATGATGAATTTCAAGGGAAGCTGGGATGATCATCTACCGTTGGTGGAGTTCGCCTACAACAATAGTTACCATGCGAGTATCGGCATGCCGCCTTACGAAGCGTTATACAGCAGGAAATACAGAACTCCTTTGTGCTTGGATGAAGTAGGTGAACGACAACTGTTGGGACCGAAATTGGTGCAACAAACTGCCGAAATTGTGAAGCTGATCAGAACAAGATTGGTTGCTGCTCAAGACAGATAGAAGAAATATGTTGATCAACATCGACAGAACCGAGAATTCTCACTAGGGAGCTTTGTTTTCCTGAATGTGTCTCCCTGGAAGGGGAAGATTCGATTCGGCAAGAAGGAAAAGCTGAGTCCCCGATTTATTGGACCTTTCGAGGTACTACGAAAGGTGGGCGAGGTTACTTACGAAGTAGCATTACCTCCAGAGCTTAAGAATATACATAACGTATTTCATATTTCCGTGTTACGACCTTACAAACACGATTATAAACATGTAATAGAATACGAACCTTTATAATTTGATAAAGACTTAACTTATGAAGAGGTTCCTGTTCAAATAGTTAATAGAAAGGAACAAGTGCTTAGGAATAAAGTGATACCTTCTGTTAAGGTAATCTGGAGGAATAACAATGCTGAAGAAGCCACGTGGGAACTCGAGGATGTAATGAGAAAATCATATCCTCAATTATTTGCTTAATTGATTTTTGTAACCCCTTATATATCGATTCTGGGGACAGAATCCTTTTAAGGGGGGAAGAATGTAACATATGAGAATTTTTTTATGAGAATTTTTTTTATGTTGTGATTCTGGGGACAGAATCCTTTTAAGGAGGGAAGATTGTAACGATTGAGATTTTATATATTAAATGTTAATATTTATTGAGTGAATAAATATTTTATGTGATTTATTTATTGAGTTAAATAAATAAATTATGTAATTTTGTGGACTGATTTAATTAAGAGTAATATTTAATTTAATTGATGTGTATTGATTCTATAGTATAGTTCTAATTTAATTGAGATAATTAAATTAGATGATTATGTGTTGAGTGTTACATGAATTATAATTAGTGAGTAATTATAATTATGTGGTATTTTTATGTGATATATTGATGTTAGATTTTAATTAATTAAATAAGAGTGTTAAAGATTTAATTAATTAAAGTGTGACATTAAGGTATGTATTAAAATGATTTGTAAAAATAAAAAAAAGAGTTTTAAATGATTTTTAACCAAACAAAGCCCATACTTTTGTTTTAAAAAGCTTTTGCCAAACAGGGCTCTTGCACTACTTTTAAACCTAATTTTACCCAAACAAGACGTTAGCACTAAAATCTGTTTTTATTAAAAGGATTGCCAAACTAGCCCTTGTGGCTTTTGAAATTTTATAACAGCTAATTTAATTATATTATTAAGTGTAGTTAAGTATACGTATTATTGCCTATCAGTTATATAGTACGTAAGTTTTATTCTAGCCTAAGTCTAAAACTAAGAAGAAAAGCGAGAAAGAGCAGAGAAGAAATACAGAGAAAAAGAAAGAAGAAGAAGAATTGCTAGAACTCACCATCATCTTCTTCCACTCTCATAGCAAATGTTATAATCTTTACTCTTATAACTATAGAATCATATGTGTTGCATTTCTTCTTTGTCAAATTAGGTTTTTATGAAATTGTATAATCATGAATTTTATATGTATATATGGTATTCATATATTCTTCATATGTAACTGTATGCCATAAAAGGATTTTCAGAATTCAATTGTTGTAAAAATAAGTTTTTAAAGTTATGTTCTTCAATCTTTCATAGTTTTAGAATTTTTTGTAAAAATCTTTGTGTGCAAGTTTTTGATTTTGATATATGTATAGGATATGTACATATATATTTATATATATATATATATATATATATATTTACATATAATTTTTATAGTGGTTTAAGTGTTTTAATTCACAAAGATATGATGAACATGGAGAAATCATGTTCATAGTGGTTTATTATGAAGTTATTTTGAAAATAGTTCTTAAATCATCAAAGAGATTGATGAAAGCATGAAGTTATGTTTAATATATGATATAGCATGATATGATATGAGTTATATAGTTGTTTCAACAATTCAATCCATGAAATTTTGATAAACAAGAGGAATTATGTTCATAGTGATTTTCTGTAAATTTATCTTTGAAAAATGGCTTTGAAACTATCAAATTGATGTTTGATTATGGGTTATTTTTTAAATTGATCATATATTATGTTAGTATGTTAAGAATAGGAGTTATTACAATTGGAATTTCTTGAATTGATTGCAAAACGAATCCATAGTAGCAATTTTCGTCAAGAACGCTTAACCTTGTAGTTTTCTTCGAAAATCATGAAATCTTGGTTTTGATTATGTGATGTATGGATTTTATATATTATGCTCATGTTAAAGAGTTTAAAATATTGTTTGTATCAAGTTTCATGTTTATCATGTTGAGAAAAATCGAATTCGGTGTGAAGAAATAAGCTAAATTGGCTTATTTCTCTTCCAATTCGCGAACCAGCCCCATCACCAGACCAGGGACCCGCCCCAGCGGGGCTATTTCCCTTAGGGGACCCACCCCAGCGGTGTTTCCTGCTGTCCGAGAAATTTGGTTTTTGGTTTTTGAGTTTTCATGCCCTGTTTCTTTAGCCAACTTATTTCTATAACTTGACAAGTGTAATAGGTAATAAGATAACAAGTTTTTGATGTGTTTAATATAGATTAAAGTTGTATATGAATGTGTTACAAGTGTATGAGTGTGTTAATTTTATAAGGTACGCGACACGATTCATTACGTTATAAGCTTATGAATGCACGTCGTGAATGTAGACTCACGTATTTGACTAGTTAGCAACCTATATTGTAAACAACGTTGTGAGTTGGACTTGAGTATGAAGTTCGACGGTTTAAACATTATAGTTGAATACTAATAGACGCTTTAAACGTAATGCAATGTGTAGGGTAATTGTGAAAGTGGTTATAGTTATTAAAGTGTAGCTTGCGCTTGAGGTAAGTTTTCTATCTCTAAACTTGTTATTTAAATTGTGCAAGTTCTCTAATTCTTATTCTCTTACGTTAAGCTAGTTTCCATTTCAGAACTTGCTATTTACTTTGTACAAGCCTTGTTGTATTCTAATATTCCTAATACACAAATATTGAAGCATTATAGAGGTATTGTGATCTTGACTTAGTTGTTCAAGCAAGATCTACTTATTCTTTCAGTTGCTTTAAGTTATTTTTAAAGCATGCCTACTTATTATGTAGTTTATTGTCATATCCTGCAATTGGTTCATGATTCTTATATTATTGAATTGTTAAAGTGTTGTGAGTCGATTCAACTACTCCTAGTTGATGATAGTTGAAACTCCAAAGTTCCTTTACCTATCCAAACCAAATTTTCTTTGGTGCATACTTGTATTCAAATACTGAGAATGAACAACCCTATTTACTAGAGGACATTTATGCGAAAGCGTTAAGATGGTTGTGCACAATTCATGGTACAAAGGGTTGATACCCTTGAGTACGAGTTAAAGGTCCATAGTCTTATTGACTGTTAAAGGTTTAAATAGAAATATTTATAACCTAGGACATAGTTCAAGGTCTTATGACCCTCAGATGATTCTATATTCGAATTCTACGTATTGATGAAAGAATTATAATTCAATTCTTTATTTTGATGAAAGTAAAGTTATTCAAACTCTTTTGAAACTATTCACTTATGTCATATCACGGTTGTATTTCAAGTGAGCTTTTATTTGCTCACTCTTGCATATTTTATCACCCCTTGCAGTGGAAACCAAGAATGTTGACATACCGTCAACAAGTAAAGGAAAAGGAAAGATGTGCAAGTGAAGGCTTGTGGTTTTAAGTTTCTTTTATAATAAGTCTTAGTTGACAATGTTTTATTTTTTCGCATTTGTTTGTTTGATGTTAAGGTTTAGATAACCCTGAGATTTTATATTGTACAAGTTGTAATCCTCTTCCAAGGAAGATTTTATTTAAGTTTTATGAAGGTTGTAATTTACTTTGCAATTCTTTATTATTGGTTAGATATTTGTTTTAATTTAGATAGTGAACACCAAATCATGTGAAAACAAAGTACCCGAATTTGGGGGTGTCACAGAGGAAATGATTTGGGAGTTAGAATCGGAAATGAAAATGAGGTATCCTCACCTTTTCGACATACCAGGTACGTACGTCAATTTCGAGGACGAAATTTCATAAGGAGGAGAGATTGTAAGACCCCAAATTTTATGAATAAAGATTTAATTTTTTTTATATTATTTTGAAATAGTAAGGTGTTGATTTGATATATGTGATAAGTTATGGGTGAAACGTGCAAATTTTTCAAAGTTAGCAAGTGGTAATAAAATATTCATTGTTGTTCGGGAATATTCGTTTGGTCGTGGAATATTCTTGTTGTCGGGGAATATTCGTACGACGGCGCAGCCATTTGTGGGCCCCACAACGGAATAACTGTCGGATATAGAAAGCGACAGAAATAATGTTTTTATAAAATAACGGTAAAACTGTTACCGTTAAACTGTTGAAATACCCGATAATAAAAATACAGTAATACGTGTTGCTGCACAGTAGCACACGGTATTGCACAGTATTTCGAATTATTGATTCTTTCGTAAGAAGTCACTTACTCAATAATTGTTACAATAATTATTGTTTAATATTTTATATTATTGATTCAATAATTGCTACCGTTGATATGTTATATTATTGATTCAATTATTGTCACAGTAACCACTGCACATTATTTCACATTATCAAATTAATAATTCATATTATTTGAATAATATTAGTAGACAGCATTATTGGCAATGTCTAGAAAGTTCTGTCTAGGAAAGGGGTTAGTTTATCTAATTGCACGCCAGTAAGGAGAAATCCTTATCGGAAAGTCCCCTCTTTTCTGAGAACGACCTGGTTGTTATTATGTGGTTCTGTAATATTAATTGTGAATAATTAATTATTGATAAAAATGATAAGAAAATATTTATTCAATTGGGATATAAATGGAGGAATTTTTAGAAAAGTGACAACTGTTGAAAATTAATATTTTATCTTTTTTGATAAAATAATTTATTCAAATATATTATTATATTACATTATAAGTGTATAATGTGATAATATAATAATGATGATATTTTTACAATAAATTCACGATATATGAATAAAATGAGGAGGAAGAGAGTAAATTGGATTTGAATTGGTTTTTGTTACAAAAAATATTTAAAACATGCCATGCGGGCCCCACTATCCTTTGGTCGTTGTAATTGCTGATTTTTTTTGGATTGTCAATATGTTGGTGCGGGAGAAAAGAAAGAAGAAAAGAAAAGGAATCTCCTGGTTGTGAATTGTCAATATTGGTAGCCTGCAAAATCATCCGTATGTAAATTCGGGTCATTTTTCGTTCGAAATTGAAAAAAAAATTTCTTCTACAAAGTTGTAGAGAATTAAATTTCATATGAAATGGACATAAGGTTCGTATTTTTTTGATAAAATGGTTATTTATTATGAATTATTGAAGTTTTAGAATAAATGTTTTTTTATTAAAACCTATGGTGGGCCCCACTTGTCCTTTTTGTTTTGTTATTTTGCTGGAGAGTTTTCTTTGTTTTAACTTAATGGTGCTGGGAGTGTTTTTTTCAAAAATGGATGCTTTAGAAATTTCATTCGTGGTTTCAAAAGTCAGTTTTGGTATTCTGGCATTTTCCTATAAATAGGGTGCTTAGTTAGAAATAAAAATCACACCAGAATCAGAAAATTTACTCTCTATAATATCGAGCGTATTTCTTGTGAGTATTTAGATACTTGAGTGTTGATAACAATGCAAGTTTTCGTCAGCATAATATCCGATATTTCAGTCAGATCGAGTATTATACTGAGGTAAAAGATATTATTTTTCTCGTAAATGATGTTATTTCCTTTCAATATTCATAATGAATATTATTTTCTTTCATATTTCATATTATGAAAGTGATAATATTTCATTTCAGATTCCTACATTTAAACTTACTACGGTAAGTATTGCTTCTATAATTCCTGAAATGATCAAGAATTCTTTGAGTTTTGCGTTTCATCTAATATCATTTCACTGGAATATTGTTCTAAACTTTTTATGAAATTTTCATCTTTTCATTACGAGTTACTATTCATGAGTTACTATTCACGGTAAAAAAATATTATTTTTTTATCCAAATTATCTTTGATTGTATCCATATTTTGATCTTCATTTTGAACTCTGGATAAATTCTCTAATATTTGTCATTGATCTCACTGGATTCATTTTTTAGCATATTTTTTGTGACGCCCCCAAAATAGGTTCAATGCCAACCCATTCTGAGTCGTCAAATACATGGTACAGAATTCAAATATAATCTTTTATAACATACGGTCGTGTAAAATACGACCACGCAAACTGTGAGTTTTAATACAAATCGTATATAATACGAAATATAAACACTCAAATTCAGTCCTCACTAATTACAATCATTATCACACTATTCTACAGAATAGTGAGGACTGTTACAGCTCTAACTCTGACCATCACCCTGATTCCCGACTAGTCCCTGTGACATTCTCATTTTCTGAAGAGAACAATGGAAGAAAAGGGTGAGCTCAACTAGCCTAGTAAAGAATATTATGACTAAGATAATGAAGAATAAATTATCGTTAGCCTTCAACAAATTAGATAAAATATTATGGACAACAAGTTTTAGATTAACAACTGCAGCGAAAATATCAATTCATTAGAAGAGTTAAGTAGAGAATGAATTCTACTTCTTCTATGATTTAAAAGTCCATCATCAATATTTTATCCCTGTAACATCAATCAATATACATCTCGAATCAAATATTCATCTTTGCACTACGAGCCAAAGATATTCATTTATATCACCAGTTGATCATATTCATCTCAACACATGTCTATCTTTGCACTACGGACCACAGATATTTATCAGATAATCATTCATCTTTGCACTACAGGCCAAAGATATTCATCAAGTAATCATTTATCTTTGCACTACAGGCCAAAGATATTCAGTTATATCACCATTTAGGACTGAGGATGATGAAAAATATTTTAAAGAACGAATCCAGTGAGATAAAGGACAAAGATTAGGGATTCGTAATTTAGTTTATCCAAGTTCAAGAATACTCCATAATAATGAATTGTGGAGCAAAATTCAAAAATAAAGTTCAAAACTTGAATCCAATCAAGATAATGTGGAAAGAATTTTTTTTTACTGTGAATAGTACCCCGTAAATAGTAACTCATGAATAGTAACTCGTGAATAGTAACTCGTCATGAAAAGATAAAATTTTTACAAGAAAGTTCAAACCAATATTTCAGTGAAATGATATTAGATGAAGCGCAAAACTCAAGGAATTTCTGATCATTTCAGGAATTATAGAAGCAATACTTACCGTAGTAAGTTTAGAGTTAGGAATCTGAAATGAAACAATGTACGAAACTGCAATTGGATTTTCACCCGTCAGGCGGTTGTCTGCTCAGACAGATTATTTTCACAATTTAATAACAACTGAATACGAAGGGTTATTCACCAGGCATGCAGTAGTTCGCGTAGACAGGTTATTCTCACAGAATAATAAAGAATGGAATAACAACAGAATTTCACCATGCATGCGGCAGTCCGCGTAGACGGATTATTCCAACAGAATAATAAAGAATGGAATAACAACCCTTACGAGTATTGAAAGAAAATAACTCTCTTCATGAATACGAAAGAAATAATACCCCTTACCTTAAAAATTTAGAGACTGCACTAGTATAATAGCAGAACACTCTTCTTCTTTCTCTCTTATTCTCTCTATAGCTTTAGTGAGTTGGTGAGAAATAATGAAGAAATCAGCTTCTATTTATTGGCTCGACAGAGTAAGGGTAAAATAGTCTTTTCGCCATAATTTATGACATCATCGCTTATATCATCGATCCTATGACATCATTGCTTACCTCATCGTTCCGATGACAACATTGCTTATCTCATTGTTCCGATGACATCATTGCTTACATTATAAGAATTCAAATTTAATTTGTTCTCTTCTACCTTATTTTACTTTTATACCATGATTTACTATAATAATGTTACCATTCAAATTATAAAAATCATACTATTATATAATCACATCATACTACTATGATGGAATATTATAATAATATATTTGAATGAATTATTTTATCAGAAAAGATAAAATACCAACTTTCAACAAATATCACATGCTAAAAATTCCTCCGTTTAAATCCACATTGAATAAATATTTCCTTATCATATATATCAAAAATTAATTATTCACAAATAATATTACAGAACTACAATATTGCCAACCAAGTCGTTCCCAGAAAAAAGAGGGGGCTTTCCGATAAGTATTTCTCCTCATTGGTGCGCAATTATATAACCTAACTACTTTCCTCGACAGAACTTTCTAGACATTGTCAATAATGCTATCTAATAATATTATTCAAATAATATGAATTATTGATTTGATAATTTAAAATACTGTGCAATGACAATTATTGAATCAATAATATAAAATATCAATATAGCAATTATTTGATCAATAATATAAAATATTGAACAGTAATTACTGTAACAATTATTGAATGAATGACTTCTTACGTAAGAACCAATAATTTGAAATATTGTGCAATACCATGTGCTACAGTGTAACACCGCGTATTACTGTATTTTAACTACTGGGTATTTTAACGGTAAAAGTTTTGCCGTTATTTTTATAAAAAGGTTACTTTCGTCGCTTTCTATATCCAACATTCATTCCGTTGTGGGGTCCACTAATGACTGCAGCATCGTACGAATATTCTCCGACAAAAAGAATATTCCTCGACCAAACGAATATTCTCCGACACAACGAATATTTTATAACCACTTGCTTACTTTGTAAATTTTGCACATCTCACCCATAACTTATCACATTTATCAAATCAACACCTTACTATTTCAAAATAATATATAAAGAAAATTAAATATTATTTATAAAATTTGGGGTCTTACATTTTTCATCATCCTCAGTCTTAAATGATGATACAAATGAATATCTTTGGCCTATAGTGCAAAGATGAATGATTACTTGATGAATATCTTTGGCCTGTAGTGCAAAGATGAATGATTACCTGATGAATATCTTTGGCTCGTAGTGCAAAGATGGACAGGTGTTGAGATGAATATGACCAACTGGTGATACAGATGAATATCTTTGGCCCGTAGTGCAAAAATGAATATTTGATTCGAGATGTATATTGATTGATGTTACAGGGATAAAATATTGATGATGAAATTTTAAATCATAGAAGATAGTAGACTTCATTCTCTACTTAATTCTTCTAATGAATTGTTATTTCCGCTGTAGTTGTTGATCTAAAATTTGTTGTCCATAATATTTTATCCGATTTGTTGAAGACTAACGATAATTTATTCTTCATTATCTTAGTCATAATATTCTTTACTAGGCTAGTTGAGCTCACCCTTTTCTTCCATTGTTCTCTTCAGGAAATGAGAATGTTGCGGGAACTAGTCGGGGACCAGTGTGATGGTCAGAATAGAGCAGTAGTAGTCCTCACTATTTTTGTAAAATAGTGTGATAATAATTGTAACTATTGAGGATTGAATTTGAGTGTTTATATTTCGTATTATATACGATTTGTATTAAAACTCACAGTTTGTGTGGTCGTATTTTACACGATCGTATGTTATAAAAGATTGTATTTGGATTCTATACTATGTATTTAGCGACTTAGCGATTTGTATTTATCGTGAATAGTGAACACCAAATCATGTGAAAACGAAGTACCCGGATTTGGGGGTGTCACAAAGGAAATAACCTGGGAGTTGGAATCAGAAATGAAAGCGAGGTATCCTCACCTTTTCGATATACCAGTACGTACGTCAATATCGAGGACGAAATTTCATAAGGAGGGGAGGTTGTAAGACCCCAACTTTTATGAATAAAGATTTAATTTTTTTTATATATTATTTTGAAATAGTAAGGTGTTGATTTGATAAATGTGATAAGTTATGAGTGAAATGTACAAATATTTTAAAATAAGCAAGTGGTACTATTCACGATAATTTTTTTTTATTTTATCTTTGATTGGATCCGGGTTTTGATCTTTATTTTTTGAACTCTGGATAAATTCTCTAATATTTGTCCTTTATCTCACTGGATTCGTTATTCGTATTGTTTTTCATCATCCTCAGTCCTAAATGGCGATATAATTGAATATCTTTGGCCCGTAATGCAAAGATAAATGATTACTTGATGAATATCTTTGGCCTGTAGCGCAATGTTGAATAATTACCTGATGAATATCTTTGGCCCGTAGTGCAAAGATGGATAGGTGTTGAGATGAACATGACCAACTGGTGATACAAATGAATATCTTTGGCCCGTAGTGCAAAGATGAATATTTGATTCAAGATGTATATTGATTGATGTTACAGGGATAAAATATTGATGATGGACTTTTAAATCATAGAAGATAGTAGACTTCATTCTCTACTTAACTCTTCTAATGAATTATTATTTTCGCTGCGAATATTGATCTAAAACTTGTTGTCCATTATATTTTATCTGATTTATTGAAGGCTAACGATAATTTGTTTTTTATTATCTTAGTCATAATATTCTTTACTGGGCTAGTTGAGCTCACCCTTTTCATCTATTGTCCTCTTTAGAAAATGAGAATATCGCGGGGACTAGTTGGGGAACAGTGTGATGATCAGAGTTTGATCTGTAGAAATCCTCACTATTCTATAAAATAGTGAGACAATAATTGTAATGAATAAGGAGTGAATTTGAGTGTTTATATTTCGTATTATATACGATTTGTATTAAAACTCATAATTTGTGTGGTCGTATTTTGCACGACCGTATGTTATAAAAGATTGTATTTGGATTCTGTACCATATATTTGGTGACTCAAAATGGGTTGAGTATTGAGCCTATTTTGGGGGCGTCACATAGGCTAGCTCGAGAAGACCTTTTAGGCTCACTCGCTAAAGTTAACCTTCCAGTATGTGAACCTTGTTTAGCAGGGAAGGCAAAAAGAAAACCTTTTGGGAAGGCAGTGAGGGCCACTAATCCTTTAGAGCTAATTCATTCTGACATTTGTGGTCCAATGAATGTTAGAGCACGACATGGTGGTAACTATTTCATCACTTTTATAGATGATTATTCGCGATATGGATATGTCTATTTAATTTCTCATAAGTCAGAAGCATTAGATTGCTTTAGACGTTTCGTTGCTGAAGTTGAGAATCAAAGAGATAGATCCATTAAGGTTCTTAGGACCGATCGTGGACGCGAATATTTATCTGAGCAATTTAAAGGACTCAGTGAGGAGAAAGGTATCATCGGACAGCTAACGATTCCTGGCACTTCACAACGAAATGGTGTTGCAGAAAGAAGGAATCGTACGCTATTAGAGATGGTTAGGTCTATGATGGCGCAAGCTGATCTTCCAATTAATTTTTGGGGAGATGCATTAATGACTGCTGCCTACATCCTTAATCGCAGTGCCTAGTAAGTCAGTTACTTCTACACCATATGAGTCTTGGGAAGGCAGAAAACCAACCCTTGATCATTTAAAACCATAGGGGTCGGCAGGATATGTGCGCATTCCTTCACAACAACTTAGGAAGTTAGACTCTAGAGGAAGGAAGGGTATCTTTATAAGGTATCCTGAACACTCGAAGGGTTATGTGATGATATGCAAACAATCTGATGGAGTAATGACTGAGATTGAATCACGAGATGTGGAATTCATAGAGAATGAGTTTCCAAGCAGGGGTGACACGAGAAAGGATTTTGAGCTATATGAAATGGCCGAATCAGTGGGAGACGTTTCACCATCCCTTAGCGAAGGAAGGGAATTCGATTCTCATTATTTTGTCGTTAAGGATGGTGGGAGTGATCTACCGCCTAACGGGGCACCACCTGATTCACAAAATCTTGAGCCACATCGAAGCAAACGTGCAAAAGTACCTCAAAAAATTTTCAAAATTGAAGAGGAATCCCTTCTTGTGCTTGAAGGAGAGGCCCTTATGTGCTCTCTAAAAGATGATAATGAGCCTGCTACATATAAGGGAGCTCTCACTTCACCTACTCGTAATGAATGGATAGATGCTATGAAGGATGAAATTGGTTCTATAGGAAAGAACTAGGTTTAGGGAGTTAGTTGATCTACCGCCTGGTCGTAAGGCCATTGGAAACAAATGGGTTTTCAAAATTAAACGAAAGACGGATGGATCAATCGACAAGTATAAGGCTTGTCTTGTGGCGAAAGGGTTCACCCAAAAGGAAGGTGTGGAATATGATGAGACATTCTCACTAGTTGTGAGAATTGGCTCCATTAGCCTTATTCTAGCTATTGTCGCACGTTTAGATTTGGAGCTTTATCAGATGGACGTTAAAACTGCATTTCTATATGGAGAACTAGATGAGGAGATTTACATGAATCAACCAATTGGCTTTGAGGTTAAAGGACAAGAGCGCAAAGTGTGCAAGCTCAAACGTTCCATTTATGGCTTAAAGTAATCATCTAGACAATGGTACTTTCGATTTCATCGAGCCATCATTGCTGATGGGTTTACGATGATTGAGGAAGATCATTGTGTGTATGTTAAACGGGTCGAAAAAAGCTTTATGATCTTGTGTTTGTACGTTGATGATATCTTGATAGCTGAAAATAATATGGGATTGATTGTCGCCACTAAAAAGTGGTTATCATCTAATTTTGAGATGAAAGACGTGGGTGAGGCAGAATTTGTACTCAAAAATAAGATCTATATGGATCGCTCTAAAAGATTTTTGGGTTTAAGTCAAGAGACTTATATAAAATCTATTTTAGAGCATTTTTCGTATGCACAATTCTAAACTAGTTGACACTCCCATTGAGAAGGGTCATAAACTAAGCCAGGATCTTTGCAATGAGACTGATTAAGAAAAAGAGCAGATGGCTCATGTTCCTTATGCTAGTGCAGTTGGTAAGTTGATGTATGCAATAATGTGTACACGTCCCGATATAAGTTTTGCAGTGGGGATGGTTAGTCGGTTTCAAAGCAATCCTGGATTTGCTCATTGGGTGGCAGTTAAGAGGATACTTCGATACTTGAGAGGCACCATGGACTATACGTTGTGTTATCAGGGTGGTGAGCTACACTTACAGGGGTACAGTGACGCAAATTGGGCTAGCGACCTGGATGAACGCAAGTCTACCACTAGGTATAACTTCTTGCTTTGTGGTGGAGCCATTAGTTGGTTGAGCAAGAAACAACCATGTATTGCTTTATCCACTATGGAGTCAGAATACATTGCATGTTGCTTTGCAGTACAAGAAGCACTACGGTTATTGAGATTCTTCAAGCGCTTGCATGTTGGGTCACATTCGAGTGATCCTATCACTAATCATTGTGACAATATGGCTGCTTTGTCTTACGTTAAGGATCCCAAGTACCATGGAAAGGCTAAGCATATTGAGACTAAATTTCACTACATTAGGGATATTGTGGCACGAAAGAAGGTGGTCCTCAAACATATCTCTACGAGCGACATGGTTGCTGATCCCTTGACTAAGCCCATTCCTAGGGATGTTTTTCGAGCTCATGTTAGAAGCTTGGGACTTCGTAGGCCTTGATTTGTTTTATGTTTGATAATGGACATCTTTTGGATATTGTTTACTATATTTTTATGCAATAAAAGTTATTACATAATGTTTATTTATATTCAGTTCTATGTTTTAACTTGTTGTATATTATATATAAGCATGCATATAAAATGTCACAAGGCAAAAAGGTTGATCTACTCACACGGATAACCTGCGTCGGCGCTTGTAATATCGAACGAGATGAGACTATTTTATGGTGGTCTAAATGGTTGGGCACCATTTTTGAGACATTATGATTTAGTCGCCTTGGCTGGGTCCAGGAAGAGGTATCATTACATATCGAACACTTGTAAGAGGTGTAGCCTTGTTTTGGGTTGCCGGACATTAGATTCATACTAGATACTATCTGAAGTACCTAGGGATGTTTTCTAAGGTTAAACGCTAGAGAGCGATTAACTACTGTCTGTACGGTGTTATTTTAGCTAGAGCGACATTTTTTTTGGCACTCCACTGTAACATGAGAATTGTACCTCGTGTGCAAAAGAAGCGACATACAGAAGAGTGATGTGGTGGATCCCTATCCAATCACTGTGTGAGCCCTGTAAATTAATTATTGTCCTTAGTAATTTGAACCTATGTCATGAAATAAAGACTTTGTGTTGCTACTCTAGTTTGTATTCCTAAGTCCACATAATGAGGTTCCATGGGTACTTGTCTGGGAAAGCAGCAAAGTTAATGAAGATTGACATGAGAGTTTAGGGAAGACACTTGTCTGGCATCACATTCAGCCGTTGGTTATGTTATGTGTGCGCAACTATTTTAAACGTATTATACTATATGTATATTTTTTTTAAGGTTAGCATACCAAGGCAAATGGGTTTGAGTGAATTTCTGAAATGTAATTAATGAGGGATTCGAAATACTCAACAGAATGTGATCGACTGGTCTAGGACATGGCAAGTTTTTTTTTAGATGCTTCATATTAGTTATGATGGAGACTTAATATGTGAGCTCTCACCCTTGATATTATTTATTTCTCGTCAGTCGCACGCCAAGACACCTGTACGAGGAAATCTAGAGATTATTGATTTGAGATGAGTATGTACCTTTATAACCCAAGTGTCTGAGTGGGAGATGTTGGTAATTGATCCGGGTCGGACCCGTGGATCATGAACATCCACTTGGGTATGGATATTAGATAACCCAATAAAGATTAGTAGAGTCCCATATCAGTTGGAAGTATTTTTAAATAATACGTGATATGGTTAGGACTCTATATGAAATAATTCTCCTGATCTTAGTCGGTTGTAGACTTATCCCATACGTATTGGGTTTTACGTTAAATACTGAAGCTTACTGTGTGTAAGGCTAAGGAAAAATAATGTATTATTTTTCCCATACAGTTTCTCTCTTATCTCTGGTATTTCCAAGCTTCCATCAATAGGCTTGGGTGTACTTGGTGTGAACACGTAGTTAGTTCGTTCGCATTAATTGCTTGTAACAACTATATATATTGACGAGAAGCAAGAAGGATCGTAGTAGCTGTGTTCGTGGTGTTGCTTGTAGATTTGACATTCGGTTCAACCGCTTCCGTTTCGTAGATACTTACCGATTCATATATAAGTATTATTTATGTGTTAGTTTCCACCTAAATCTAACAATCATTTTACACGATTAATAAAGCAAGAAAGCATTTAGACCAAAGATTTTAATACTACATAGGTTCATACATATATTTTACCTAAGCCGAAATATCCCAATTCTTTCCTATAATTCCCTCTTTCGATAACAAATCACAAGAACAAAATCATCTATTTAGTGGCCAATTAAATAGAAGCAGTAAGCACAGAAACATTCAGACAAACATAAAAGAGAATTACTTTATATTAGCATAGACAAGCAAGCATAGTTCAAAACTAGATTACATCATTTTCCTGGAATAAAGAAAATTAGTTCATGTTGAAAATTAAATTTATCATCAACGAAATCACCGTGATTTCTCTATTCAGAAAGGAAGAGAATTAGAACTGCAGAATGCTAAATAGTCAATCACCTAATGGAATCTACAAATGAATTACATATCTATCTCTGAATAAAAGACCCCCTTTCCCAGTATTTTCTTTAACTAGCCTAGTTCACGTTCATCTTTCTCAATTGCATCCAATTTATTTGGTCTTTCTGAAAATGGACTAAAAGCAAATTTAAATGGCGTTTGGAAAAAAAAATTATAAACTCAACGCCACTTTGAGTGGCGTTGGAATCTCAATGACGTCACCATTCAATTTTTTCCTTAACCAGATTATGTTATCCGAATTTAAAAAATAAATTTATTTAAATAATATATTTTTTAAAAAGAATTGATACTTTTTTTAGGCAGTAAATTAAAAATTGAACGCCATTCGAAATGGCGTTGGAACACTTTTTTTTTAATGAAGCAAAGCTTGAACGCCATTTGTTCTGGCGTTGGAACAAAATTTTTTTTTTGAATGAAGCAAATGTGAGAGCAAATAACTGACAGCCTTTTGATTTAGCTTTAAGGTCATTTGTTCTGGCGTTTTTTTGAAATGAAATTTATATACTTGAAAGCCATTTGAAATGACGTTGGAATAATATATTTTTTTATAAAGCTTGAACGCGCCATTTCAAATGACTTTGGAACAATTTTTTTATTTTTTTTCTAAAATTGAACGCAATTTCAAATGGCTTGAAACAATTTTTTTTTATAAAGTGGATCGTCAGCTTGGCTTTGGAACAATTTTTTTTATAAAACAAATGAACGCCATTTCAAATGGCTTTGGAACAATTTTTTTAAAAAAAAAAATTTACAAAAAATTTTGGGCGCCATTTGAAATGACATATTTGTACTTTTTCGATATTTTTAAATTTTATTTTATAAATCAGATTGTAATTTTATAAATTTTAGATTGACATATTTGTACTTTCACTGCAGCTTATTTTCTTTTTAATAAAATAAAATTTTCAAAAACTGTCAATTTGTTCCAAGCCAAGCTGACGATCCACTTTATAAATTTTTTTTTTGTTCCAAGCCATTTGAAATTGCGTTCAACTTTATAAAAAAAATAATAAAATTGTTCCAAAGTCATTTGAAATAGCGTTCAAGCTTTATAAAAAAATGTATTATTCCAACGCCATTTCAAATGGCTTTCAAGTATATAAATTTCATTTTAAAAAAAGGCCAAAACAAATGGCGTTAAAACTAAATCAAAAGGCTGTCAGTTATTTGCTCTCACATTTGTTTCATTCAAAAAAAAAAATTGTTCCAACGCCAGAATCATTAAAAAAAAGTGTTCCAACGCCATTTCGAATGACGTTCAATTTTTAATTTACTGTCTAAAAAAAGTATCAATTCTTTTATAAAAAATATTATTTAAATAATATATATTTTTAAAATTCAAATAACATAATCTGGTTAAGGAAATAATTGAATCGTGACGTCATTGAGATTCCAACGTCACTCAAAGTGGCGTTGAGTTTATAAATTTTTTTTCCAAACGCCATTTAAATTGGCTTTTAGCCCATTTTCAGAAAGACCAAATAAATTGGATGTAATTGTGAAAGATGAACGTGAGTTAGGCTAGTTAAGAGAAAATACTCCTCCCTTTCCGATCATGAACCCGCTTCATCTCAAAAAGAGCTCTGCCCTTTTTCAAAACCAAAAATCCTTCGCCGACTATGGCTTCGTCCACCCCTTTTTTTTTTTTGGTTTTTCAATCATCTCTCTCCGTGTCTCCTTAAAAAAAATAAAGAGCTCTTTTAGATGGACATGATAATTGGACACGAGTGTATTTGAATTTTACATATTTATATTTTTACTCACAATGAGCTAAAAATACAAATAGGTGAAATTCAAATACAACCGTGTTCAATTTTCATATCCACTTAGACTATGTTTGTTTGCAATGATTATAATTGAGATATGACTATTAATCCCAAGTGTCTTCTTTATTTTTAAATTTGAGCTTAGCACTATTAATCCTTGGATTATAAAATAGTTTAAGATGAAGAATTATTTAATATCATGTTCTACCTAGTATTATAATCCCTATCATTTAGGATTAAAAAATGCTAGATAAAATTAACTTCAATCTTTTTTTAAAATGATCATCATATCCTGCAATCTCCGTTATTAATAACCGACAACTTAAAACTTACTGGTACAAAAACTATTTTCCAGTAATCTAATACAAGTAATTTAATTATTTGATATGTGTAATTTAAAGCTTACACTGACAATAAACCTGACAATTTAGACCCCGCCCAACCCCCACCCGCCCCCCGCCCCCACACCCCACCCCCCGCCCCCACAACCCACCCCCACCTCCCACCTCCCACTTGCCACTTGGTCACCCCCACCCCCACAAAAAAATAATATTTACTGATTATCCCCTCCCTCACCCCGCGCACCCCCACCCCCACCCTCACTATGACGCCCCCAAATTCCAAGACCGTCACGGGGTCGCTCGAATTCGGTTCGTCACGTGCTCGTGGTAATACATCACAATAATAATATGACTAAATGTCGCATCGCACAGCGGAATAATACACAGCTAATACCGAATAAATTATATTTAAATAATATAATTATTCACGTCCCAAGGTCTCGTAACTTAAACAGTGATTACATAGCTTAGACATATCTTAAGCAATAATAACCTTAACTAGTACATAATATCATAAGTTCTTTATTACGATCATAAAGTCCTACATAAACAAAGCTACTCAGTAGCCTTTCCCTTGCTCTTGTCGGTACTCGAGGGTCCGCACTGCTCGGCTTTAACTAAAATATTTTTAGGGAAAGCAAGAATGAGCACAAATTGCTCAGCAAGTAATATACAATAGGGTAAGTAATATAATTCTCAATTCTCGAAAGGGTATAGCAAGGTTTGATAGTTCAAGGATAACAAGAATATCAACAGTTCTCAATAACAGTCTCTAGGGACAGAATAATATCAATGTGATTCAACAATAAATCAATTCAAGATTTCAAGATAACAGAATACTGAGCAGTCACTAAGGACTATGAACTTCCACAGGAATTGACAATAATAAACTGCAAATCCAACAAAAACAAGTACAACAGGTGATCACCCTATGTTATGCATAACACTCAATCATACTAATGTGCGCGCGTCGGTTCTCCGACAGTTTATATTTTGTTCTTCTCAGTCAAATACAAGATCCCGCACCAATCAATTTATTTGGGTCGCTTTTTAAATATATAAGTCTAGCCGAATCAAATGGCATAGACACTTTCACAATATTCAAGAACAATACCAAATTCAATATGAATAATAGCTTTAATGAAATAAGAGTTCAAGTATGCTAATTCAATTCAAACGAGTAAGTAAAGAAACTAGCTCGCAATATACAAGGATAGAATAATTGCACCGTAAAAGAGTGTAAGTTAGAAAACTTGCCTTAAGCGTAGTTTATCCCCGTAAATTAATCAACACTTTCGAATCCTATCGTAATATAGTTATGTATATATATGATATTCATTAGTCATATAATTTAACTTCATATTTTATCTTCGAATATACGATCAACACATAAGCTAAGTTTTAACCTAGCTACACAGTTATATAGAATATAATTTCTATCCTTAACGTTCCTCCTTTTGAGTTTAAAAACATTCTCATATCATATAAGATTGCAATAATTAGCAAACATGCTCTCATATTATTAATATCACATAAGACCACAATTAATACTAAATATATTTCATTTTAGCAAGTTATGGCATTCTCATAAGTGAACCGTCAAAATCGGGTTCAAGTAACATCATATAATATCACGTAGCATGTATACATTTTAAAGGATACTTTTATGTTTGTATAACCTTCCCTCGTTCCAAACATATGTGATATAGCTTCTAAGTCAACCCTTTCGTCAACTTACGGTCATTCAAGGTTATGGAATTCACAAAGCCTATCATGCTTTGTTATACGAGGTGATTACATAACTTGTTTTAAGCATGCTTGCAAGAATCTATATTATACACATATAACTAGCACCGTTACAACTTAATTCATGCTTCACTTGTGCCTAACTAGTTCTCATGGCATCGAACATGGCATGTGTATGTTTATGACATTTTAATGAGGTTATGAGCACTACCAAACATGTTCATAAGTATCGGAATTCAAATCTCAATGTAACATGTCGACGTTCACGTTCAAAACTTATACTTTCATTAGTAAAGTTTGCTAATAAGGCCTAACATGTTCATGCTATCTAGATTCATATGTTAATATATCCGACATGCATTTCTAGGCCACGTAGACATGCTTGCAAAATTAGAATGTATGTATGATATTTACGTGCCAAGGTTCACCTTTGAAACTTACATTTTTTTTAGTAATTATTCACTAACGAAGTCCAACATGCTCATGTTATATTACGAAACATATATATGCAAGACAACATGCATTTCATGTGTTTCTGGGTCATACTAATGTGCCTCAAAGTCAGAATATAACCATGGCACCTATATATCAAAGTCCCTTTTTGAAAACTTTAAGTTCACTTTGAAGAACATAAGTTATTTTGTCAAAAGGTATACCATCATGGTTTAAACATGCTTATGTTAGGTTTATGTACCCATATATACGTACTACCCATGTTAACATGTTCGTTTAAATCAATGCAAGAAACTATCACATAGCAGAAAGCAAGCAGAAAGCAGAAACTGGAATCAGGTTCCTGTGCAGCTGCGCTGCGCCTGGGCATAAACCCGGAGCAGCTGCGCCGTGTGCAATTCGATTCAAGAGGCAGCCTGCATCGACAGACTTCTAGGCCAAATGCCAATTTACTTCACGAAATCAGTCCCAAGCAGTTACATTATGCTTTAAAAATACTACTAAGGCCATATAACAATCAAATAAACATTCTAACCTCCAATTGTCATCCAATTTCACCAATTCAAGAATTCAACAATTTAGAAATCTCAGAGAATATAATATGAAGAACATGGAATTGTTATATGAATTTGATTTCTAGCAAGCCACATTGCATTCTAAGATGTTACTAAGTTTATATAATAACTAACAAGTATAACTCAATCAATTTATCATGATGACCAAGCTTAATTCAAGAATCAGTAAATCTCAGAGAACATGAGATGATGAACATGGGAAGGAGTATACCTCTGCTAATGTATAATGAACTTGCTGCTAATTCTTACTTCCTCTTCTGATAAGCATACAATTACTCACTCTCTGTATGCTCTCAACTCACACTAAACAAGATTCTCAGCAATGAAAATATAAAGGAGAAGAGTTCCTATTTATAGAAAAATCCTTACACAGGTAATGAAATTATACCACAAATCAAACCAATGTAAATTTGAATTGTATAGAGGTTAATGGAGAGTTGGTAGTTGGTTGGTGAATCAAATCATTATTCCCACTCCCCATTGCATGATTGCTAGTCTACATTGCTGAGTTTAAGGAATAGAGAGCTATGAATGTTTGTTGAAATTGAGAATATGGAGTAGACATAGGCTTAAGTTTAGCACGTGAAGGAGAATGGGTCATATATAATGGGACAAGCCAATTGCAATCTCAGCATTCTAGTAATTTGTACAATAAAATGTTATAACATATGTTATACACTTAGGCTAGCACATATATATTCATACTATATATTTAGGTTATAATTAACATTACAATGTAATCCCAATAATACTACATGTAATTCACATAATGTAGTAAAAACAATTTGAACACATATAATCCATGTACAATATTTTACTACCGGATATAATTTAATTGAGTATTATCATACCGCATTATATTCTTTATTAAATTCTATTATTCCATTATATATAAAAGAAATCATCAATGATACATTATTTTAATGTACTCTTTACATACAATTGCCACATAAATACTTTATGTAACCCTTTCAACTTAATAAACTTTACTACATAGTTTATGTATATATAACATAGTCACATGCTTGCACATAACAATTAATATAATCTTATTATATTAATAACTTTACTTATTTGTTTCATTATTTGTAATGTCAAATAAATAAATTATTCATCTTATCAAATAATTAATAATATTAATTAATCCATTCCTCGTAATTATTAATAACACTTAATTAATAATCGTAGGATTAATTATCACCTTAACAATTATAAATCTCAGCATATTTATAAACAAGTAGTTTATTATTATTATATTTCTTGCAATAATAATAATCACATATTATTAATCAATCACAGTTAATATTCCACAACAATTAATTAATATTCTACGATAACAATTAATTAATATTCTACAATTAACAATTAATATAGATTAATTGTTCGCTTCAATTAATATAATCATTCTTATATTACGTCATTGTGCTACACAAGGCTATCAACGAGTTTATCGCAAACTCCATAAGTTTCTCAATTATTATTATAATTATTCAATTTTATATAATTGAATTAATCCTTCTCATAACACAAAATCATTTATATTCAAATAAATTCTCATTTTCATTAATATATTTATTTAATAATATTAGGAAATTCTCGGGTATTACATCCTCCCCCCTTATAAAAATTCCGTCCTGAAATTGCTATAAGGTTACACAAATAAATGGGGATAATCCCTCATCATCTTATCTTATAACTCCCACGTTGCCTCCTCGACATCGTGGTTACGCCAAAGTACTTTTATAGAAGATATAATTTTATTTCTCAAGGTTTGCTCTTTCCTATCTAATATCTGGACAGGAATCTCTTCATATGCCAAGTTCTTCTCCACTTGAATGGGCTCGTAAGAAATCACGTGCTTGTAGTCGGCCTTGTACGGTCGCAACATAGAAATGTGGAATACATTGTGGATGTGCTCCAACTCGGGTGGTAACGCAACTTTGTATGCCACTTCGCCCACTCGCTTCAGTATCTCGAACGGTCCTATGAATCTTGGACTCAATTTTCCTTTCTTGCCGAAACGGATCTTTCCCTTCCATGGAGATACCTTTAAAAATACGAAACTGCCGACTTTGAAGTCTCGGTCTTGCCGATGAAAATCTGTGTACTTTTTCTGACGGTCTTGAGCTGCTACTAATCTGGCTCTTATCATTGTCACCACGTCTGCGGTTTGTTGAACTAACTCTGGTCCGAGTATTCATCGCTCTCCGACTTCGTCCCAACATAATGGCGTTCTACACTTTCTCCCATAGAGAGCTTCGTATGGTGGCATGCCGATACTCGCATGGTAACTATTATTATACGCAAATTCGACTAAGGGTAGGTGGTCGTCCCAATTTCCCTTAAAATCCATCACGCAAGTACTAAGCATGTCCTCCAGCGTTTGTATTGTTCGCTCATTCTGTCCGTCTGTCTGAGGATGATAAGCGGTACTCAACCTCAACTGCGTTCCCATTCTCTCTTGCAAACTTTTCCAAAAATTGGACGTGAAGCGCGAATCTCGATCAGAGACAATTGACACTGGTACTCCATGTCGTGAAACAATCTCCTTTATGTACAGGCTAGCTAACTAATTCAAACTGTAGCGGATCTTGATTGGTAGAAAATGTGCGGTCTTCGTTAGTCGATCCACGATAACCCAAATAGCATCATAACTTTTCTGTGTAACTGGAAGTCCTACCACGAAGTCCATCGTAATATGCTCCCATTTCCACTCTAGTATTTCCAATGGTTGTAGTAAACCACTCGGCCGTTGATGCTCTGCTTTAACGTATTGGCAAGTCAAACATCTACTGACACACTCTGCGACTTCCCGTTTCAAATTGGGCCACCAAAAATGTTGCCTTAGATCTCGGTACATCTTCGTGCCTCCCGGATGAACGGAATATGTCGTATTGTGTGCTTCGTGCAAAATCTCTTCCCTTAACTCGATTACTGCTGGTACCCACACTCTTCCTTCAAATCTCAAAATATCATCTTTATCTATTCAAAATTTCCCTTCTTCATTCTCTGTGATCCTCTTTCGAATTTTCTCACACTCTTCATCCTTTTCCTGGGCTTCCTTTACTCTATCCGACAATGTCGGATGAGCTTCCACTACAAACAACCTTTCTTCAGACCTCTCGGGTCCCTTCACTTCTATTTCCAATTTCTCCATCTCTCTTATCAACTCTTCCCGAGTCGTCAAATTAAACAACTTCTCCCTTCCTTTCCTGCTCAGAGCGTCGGCAACCACATTTGCCTTTCCCGGGTGATAAAGAATATCGCAGTCATAGTCTTTGATTAATTCTAACCACCTTCTTTGCCAGCATGTTCAACTCCTTCTGTGTGAAGATATATTTCAAACTTTTGTGGTCCGTGTATATCTCACATTTTTCCCCATACAAATAATGCTTCCAAATCTTCAACGCAAAAACTACTGCCGCTAACTCTAAGTCATGATTAGGGTATCGCTTTTCGTAATCCTTCAAATGTCGTGATGCATACGCAATGACTTTGCCATGCTGCATAAGCACACAACCAAGTCCCTTGTGCGATGCATCACTATACACCACAAAATTTCCCGCATCATCTAGTAATGATAACACAGGCGCTTCGCTCAATCTCCTTTTCAGTTCTTGAAAACTTTCTTCTCATTTGTCGGTCCATACAAATTTCACCGTCTTTCTAGTCAAATTGGTCAACGGGGTTGCTATCTTAGAAAAATCTTGGATGAATCTTCGATAGTACCCAGCTAACCCTAAAAAGCTTCTCACCTCCGTCGGTGTTCTCGGTTGTTCCCAATTACTTATTGCTTCTACCTTTGCAGGGTCTACAGAGATTCCATTCTTATCCATCACGTGGCCTAAGAATTGAACCTTCTCCATCCAAAATTCGCACTTTGATAATTTCCCATACATCTTCTCCTTCCTTAGCGCCTCCAAAATAATCTTTAGATGTTCGGCGTGTTCTTCCTCTGTCTTCGAGTAGAACAAAATGTCGTCGATAAAAACCACTACAAATTTATCCAAGTATGGCTTGAAAACTCAGTTCATCAAGTTCATAAATGCTACCGGAGCATTAGTCAATCCAAATGACATTACCAAAAACTCGTAATGTCCATAACGGGTTCGAAACGCAGTCTTTGGTATGTCCTCATCCCTCACTTTTAGTTGATGATATCCTGCTCGTAGGTCGATTTTTGAGAAACACTTTGCTCCTTTCAGTTGATCAAATAAGTCGTCTATCCTTCGTAGCGGATATCGGTTCTTGATCGTTACTCTGTTCAATTCTCGATAATCGATACAGAGCCTCATCGATCTGTCCCTTTTTCTTAACGAATAACACTGGTGCTCCCCAAGGAGAAACACTCGGTCGAATGTAACCCTTATCCAACAACTCTTGCAATTGTATCATCAATTCCTTCATTTCTACTGGCGCCATACGATATGGAGCTTTTGAAATCGGTGCCGTTCCCTGTGCTAAGTCTATTACGAATTCGATTTCTTTGTCTGGCGGAAGACCAGGTAGATCGTCTGGAAACACATCTTGAAATTCATTAACTACGGATATATCCTTAATTTATACTCCCTTTTTTCGAATATCTACGATGTAAGCTAAATAACCTACACATCCTTTCCTTAACAATTTCTTGGTCTGCATTATCGTAACGCAACACGATTGCTTAAGCGATGAGCTACCATAAAATACTACCTTAGACTTACTTGGAGTTTGAAGGTTCACACATTTATTCTGATAATCAATTATCGCTGCATGGTTATACAACCAATCCATTCCCAGTATCACATCAAATTCTCCCAGTCTAATAGGAATCAAGTCTACACTCAGTTCATGTTCTCTAATATTTGCGCGACAATCTCGATAAACGTATTCTACAGGGATTATTTCCTTATTCGCAACTTCTATGTTCAAAGGATTTTCTAATCGTTCTCGGGGTGTACTAAGTTTACTAGCAAATTCTTCAGATATAAAAGAACAGGTGGCACCTGAATCAAATAATACGTAAGCATTTATATCATTGATTGGGATGATACCTGACACCACGTCCTTTGCAGCTACGGCATCTTGGACGGTCATGTTAAAAGTTCTGGCGGTTGGGCGGTTGGATTGTGCCGGCCCGCTGATCATAAGCTTGTTTCCTCCCCCTTGTTGGCTACCACTTCCGCCACTTCCCTTCTTCGGGCAATCCTTAATATGGTGCTCAGTTGAGCCGCAAGCAAAACACCCTCAGATCTTCTTTGGCTTCGGACAGTTTGGCAATATGTGCCCCTCTTGGCCGCAGTTATAACACGTGCCCTTTCCTTTCCAGCACTCCCCTTGGTGACTTTTCCCACACTTATTACAAGCTCCACTTCTTTTCTTAAAATTTCCCTGGTGACTCCCACCTTGATTATTGTTTCTGCTGCTATTGTTGTTGTTGTTGTCCCACTTTCTCTTCCCGAAGTTACTCCCTCCGCCACTGTTTCCTCCACGATTTTCACTACTAGTGTTCTTTCCTTTCTTCTCTTTGTCATACAAGCTCAAAGCTTCACTTCCTCCCTCGGCAATAATAGCCTTTTCCAGCAGTGTTGCAAAAGAATCGATCTGAAGAACTGACACCTTATTGAATAGCCAAGGCTTCAGTCCTTATTCGAATCATCTAGCCTTCTGTTGGTCGGAAAATCGATCACTAAACACGCGCAAGTATACGCGGTCTAACAAGTAATACAGTGATAAGGAAAGTGTCGTACCCACGAGGAACTATCACTAATATTTACCAAATACCAACTTTGTATCGCTTAAGTCTTATTCGAACAGTAAACTAATAGGAGTGTGGTTAAACTAGTTATAACTAATTATTAAAGCAAGTAAACGGATAACGAATGGTAATCGAAGGAATTACAAGCTAAGGTTACAACTTCACCCCACACAGGCATTCTGTCGAACACCTGGCGTGCTATGCTTCATCAAACTTCCTACCCTTCTCTCTTTGGTCTTAATGGTCACGACAGTTTGTCGACCGAGAACACACAGGTGCTCATACACCTCTGTCGAGGTATGCACAAACATATCCTCTCCAGATCAACCCGAAAGGGAATAGAACAGAAAAGAACATCCAAACTAAGTGATAATCCTACACATGTCTATGCGAATTAACCTAACAAGGATTTAAGCATAAGTTCTCAATTAGGTCACATGTGGCACACAGATATATGTCTATTCTACGCACACTTATGCAGTCGAAACTCATAATCACATGCCAATATATGTAGGTGTAAATCTATAATCCTTCTTTCGATATCATATAGATTACCAAAATCATCACTAATGTCTTAGTGAGAATCATTAAGCATGAATATATTAAACCAAACCATATGGTGCCAACCAAAGAGATAAGACAGTCAATTTAACTAACAAAGAGTTCCGTTATAACCTTAGAGCCAATACTTAGTTCATAGCTATTGAACAAAATATAAGTAGCAATAAAGACAACATTTATGAATTACAAAAATAGAGAAAATAAATGGATAAGAATAAACTCTGTCAAGGCTCTTCAGTCTCCAAGCATTTCGCTCCTTTCAAGCTCTCCAATCCGTGTAGCTCACTGCTCTTGTTGCTCCAAGGAAAACCCAAACTTTACCCTAATCTACCTAATCTATATTTACAAACATTACCCAATAACTAGAGAGAGAAAGTATAAAAGAGATCTAATCTATCCTAAGCTAAGCTAACCGATTCTATCCCAGTCTTCTTTCTTTTCTTCCTCTCTTTTTCTACCTCCTTTTTCTGGCAAAGGCTCCCTTGATATATATATCTGTTTTCTCCTTTTGCTAGGTCAAAAGAAAGCCTTTTCTGCCTGGGCACCGGAGGTCGCGCTGCGGCGCTAGCAATCAGCTTATAAGTGGCGCTGCGGTGCCATGTTAAAATCAAAAGATCGGAGGTCGCGCTGCAGCGCGAGTCCATAAAGGAAATGTGGCGCTGCAGCTCTAGGATGACATCAGCAAGGACCAGGGGCGGTGCCGCGGTGCGAGAATGAGACTAGGCATTGGCGCTGCTGCGCGAGTATATGTAAATTGTCCGTTTTGTCCCCTGAAAGCTAGAAAAGTCCTGTAAAGCCTGCAATACATCGGTTAAACATAATAATACCATAAACATATAAAACTATATAAAAACTATGAAGATCAGGCAACTATTTAAGCCATAAAGTATCCGATTTGCGGGTATAAATCCCACTCATCAAATACCCCTAAACTTAAGTCTTTGCTTGTCCTCGAGCAAACTATCTAACACAAACTCATAATAGAAAACACACAGCGAAATAAAAATATCACTGTATACTAGTATCATGGCTTCTAAGCTCGATCATGGTTACTCCCAAAGAACAGGGCAAACACAGATATAAGTAAGAGTTCATTCAGTTTCAAGCATAAGACTGTATTCGATCCATTCTATGTATGTGTGTGGGGACCAACCATCCTAACTAATCATCGCTCAAATAAGTTCGCACAGTCAATTGTTAATACCCATATGCACACTCCGTAACTTAAACATTCAACAAGCATTAAGAATAAGACGCAAGTGCAGAGAAAGATCAAAAGACTCTAGCATAAAGAAAGTAAAATCTGACTTGGACAGTACTTAATTACCTTAGGCTAATCAGAGCTACCCATTAACGAGCTTTTGATTAGTGACTCCCAAGTCAGATGACTTTAGGGCACTAGGTGTGAAACACCCCTATGAATCTAATAACTCGAGCAGCAAAGACCACGTAATCAACATAAGCCAAATTAGACTTTACGAAATCTGAAGATTATTAGGCGAGTGCATTTTATGCTCCATCTCAACATCGGTCCTGCGTTTATGGGTGAGTGCGTTTTACGCTCCATCTCGACCCACCGCAAGACTTTCGATATTCAATCTTCTTTTCAAATATTTATTTTTTACAACATGCCAGAATCCAAGATCCAAAACTGTATATGCATCGAAGTCTTTTATTACCTTGTAACAATGAAAGTTTATAAGAGTGAACATACTCCCAAAGCAATAAACAGGCGAACTAAATTCGAAAAATAACTAGTTAGCCCAGTTGGTCGGTGCTTGCTAAAAAGGACGGATCAATAACAGTCTCAACTTATCGATTGAACAACCCCTAGCTCATACATGCTTGACACGACTCTAAGAGATAAGCATAATTACATGACGCTTGTCATTAGCCACAATAAAAAATTAGTGAAAAATATACCACCCTTGCATAAAAGCAGCTCAAAATAGGGTAATAAAGCCATTAACATGGCACAAGCATATAAATCTGTAAAAGCCCCAAAAAGATGGCTAAAAACCACAAACATGCTAATAATAACCAAAGCGTTAATAAATAACCAAAAACTGTTCATGGCATCCATCATAATAAACCCAAAACATAATACCGCAGTTCAAAACGACTGCACTACAATCCTGATAAAAACCTAAGCAAAGTACTAAAATAGCAACCTATCATGGCAATAGACAGAAATAAAATAGATAATAAACCATAACACCCCCAAAATGAAGGTGAGCAATGCCCTCATTGCTAAACATATATCAATCTAAACAAGAGGGCTTCCCTGAAGTCTGGTCACTCGGTAGCAGCAGCGTCCTCGTCAGCTTCGGCGGGTGGTGATGGTGGAGGGTATGGTGGGAAGACAGGAGGCTCTGGGAACTGGAATGGCGTGAACTCAGAATCCTCGCCACTATATACGGTGTATATGCTCTGCATCGTGTTGACCAGCTCAGCCTGATACTGCATCGCTATGTCTTTGCCTCAAGGCCACCGCTGCTATGTGCCTCTGCTGCCTCTGAGCATTAGCATCCTGGTTCTGATGTAGCAGAGTGAGGGATGCCATGATTTCTGCCAGTAGTCCCTGTGAAGCTGGGCATGCGTCTGGTGGCTGCGAAGGCTCTGCTGTAGGAGGTGGCTCAGTAGGTGGCCTGAATCCTTCACCTCTAACATGAGAAATAGCCCCGTCCCACACATCGAAGCGTGAGATGGTCTGATGGTCAATGACTGATATGGGTGGCAAAGCTATCTCTTCTGGCCCCCAATGGATACCTGCCCTCTTGCACAGTCGGGTGATCAAGGATGGATGTGGAAGTCCCGTAGAGATATTGCTCTTGATTGCCTTTATGATGGACTCATGGATGAGAACTCCGATGTCCACGTTTAGACCCGTGACAATGGCAAATAATAGGATCGCTCTATCCTTAGTCACGTTGCTCAGGTGACGAGTCGGGATCATGTTGGCACAAATAAAGCTGAACCATGCCTTCCCATAGCGACTGAGTGCAGCATGCGGGAAACTGGTCCTCTCACCCGTGAAGTCATTTGTCTTCCATGTAGTCCCGGGCTTGCAGAGCCTCCTAACAATCTCCTCGAGGTCATAGCTGCGGAGTCCCGGCTCCATATAGTTCTTACCCTCAAAACCGGGCGTCGCGAATAATGCATTGATGGCTTGGCTTCCAAACGCCACTGACCGCCCCCTAACTTGAACAATAGCAGGACCTTCTGGACTGGCATTTGCATAGAACTCACGAACCACAAAAACAATGGCCGATTCGGGTGGTTTTGTGAAGTGCACCCACTGGCGACCCGCAATCATGGCTAACAACTCGCCATCCTTTGTTTTGTCAGGCCTCAAACCCCGTTCAGGAATCAAATTTCGTGCGGCAAAGGAGCTTTTGTATCGTTTCCATGCCTCTTCGTTAATAAATTTGGTGTTCTCCCATGCCGTTGGTGCTGCGGACGAGGAACCGCCGACGCTCAGGCGTTGCCTTTTTGAAGCCATGTCAGAATTTGCAGCAATTGGCTTGAACACAAGCAGGGCTCGATTCCAAACTTTGCCAAACTTAGGCTAGAATAATTCCCAATGCAACTTCAATGTCAAACAACCCCAAACAGTCAAATTATCTCTCAGTAAATTTATCAAACACCTTGTGCGCGCCAACTAGATAGCCCTTTGTTTGTGAATGCTCTAACCAGATTTCCGTCAGTGGAAATCACCCAAACAAACAACAGGAGATGGATAATCCTAATAATTCGATCACATACGTTTCTAATACATGAAATCCAAAATTACCTCGAGTTGGACACACTTGCTTGATTATGGTGTCCTCTTGATAGTCCTTAGTTGTGTAATCAATTAAGGCCAATTTGTATGTTGGTGGGTGTGGAGCAGGAAATGGGCTGGAGTATTGAGGAGTCAATACTGGTAGATATGGAGAAGAGGTAATGTTTGGGGTTTGCCGAAATAGCCGAGAGAGAGGGGAGGTGAATGGCTAAACTGCTGGCCTCAATCTATTTTTAAAAACCAAAACTCGCTACCGGCGCTGCAGCACGGGTATTCCTTCTTTGCTTGGCGCCGCGGCGCGCCTTGGCAGTAGCTTGGTCTCGCCCTTGGCGCTGCGGCGCGAGTCCCCCTTTGTTTCTGGGCGCTGCGGCGCGATATAGGAAATTTGAATTACTGCATGGCGCTGCGGCGCGAAGTTCAGTGCATATGCTGGCGCTGCGGCGCCAGCCTTGTATCTGAGTTTTTCCTGCACAAAAACCATGTATTAGACAACATATATTACACAGATAACATGCTAAGTAAACAACATGCTATATACAAAATTCTAACTAAGATATACACTAGCAACATACTAAATAACATGCTGCCTGCTATAATCACAAAAGCATACGCATTGGCAACGATGTTTACATGGTAAAAAGAAAAGACACAATATAAACTAGACATAAGTAAAGAAAACATAGAAAATTGATACTGAGATGGGGTTGCCTCCCCACCAAGCGCTTGTTTTAAAGTCGTCGGCTTGACTATACCGATGCCGCTCAATCCGGCTCATAAGCAAAAATGACCATTTCATGCCGCCTATTTGTCAATTCCTTAAAATTTATGGCGGACATGGATGATTGATCATCCTCGTTTTCTTCACCCATCGGCATGAAGAATCTTTCACCACTGGAATTATCCACTATTTCACCTTTTTCATCAAGTTGAAAGCGTTCTTTGTGCACTAGCGGGCCCTCCAGGGTTTCCACAATCGTGAGCGTGGTTTTCGGTTGTTGATTAGTCTTGACAATACAACCACTCTTTATCCTCTTTTCTCCAACTTCAGACTCCACCGGTTGGACGATTTGCACCTTGACATCTCCCTCAACAACTTTGTGAGACTCACCGCCTTCTCCTTGCGTATCCACCGTGCAATGCTCTACTGCTTCATCGTTGAGATCGGTTATGACCGGTAGATTGCCCTGCGATAGATTTATGATGGCATTGACGAGTTGCCCCAATTGATTTTCGAGGCTTTGCAATGCGGCATCTTGGCTTGCCATTCGCACCTCATTTCTTTCTATAAAGTTGGTGAGGAGCTCTTCAAGCCTTTTTTCTTCTATTAAGTCTGCCGAAAAGCTCTCATTGGGTTGGAATGTCACCTTATACTGCGGAGGAGATGGACATTCAAATTGATTCGGATAGGAGTAATTTGGATCATGATATTGCTCTTGACTATAGTCCTAAGAGTTTGGATAACCCTGACAGTTTGGATGATAGGAAATCTGTTCAATGTCAGCTCGTTCCTGACAGTAGGCAGTCTGAGTGGACTCACACTCAAGATTATCAGAAAACCTCAAGACATTTGCAATTTGAGCTCGCAATTTCTCGAGTCCTTCTTCCGAGTTTGGTTGTGTAGTCCTCTCATAAGGCCATTGATAACATTGATCGTCCATAACCTGTAAACTTAAAAACACAAAGGAAGATCAAACAAATAAAAGAAATATATACACGTTCAAATTAAGACTAAATTGATTTAAATCAATATTGGACAATATTAGAATAATAGTTCCCCGGCAACGGCGCCAAAAACTTGTTGGTCGGAAAACCAATCACTAAACACGCGCAAGTATACGCGGTCTAACAAGTAATACAGTGATAAGGAAAGTGTCGTACCCACGAGGAACTATCACTAATATTTACCAAATACCAACTTTGTATCGCTTAAGTCTTATTCGAACAGTAAACTAATAGGAGTGTGGTTAAACTAGTTATAACTAATTATTAAAGCAAGTAAACGGATAACGAATGGTAATCGAAGGAATTACAAGCTAAGGTTACAACTTCACCCCACACAGGCATTCTGTCGAACACCTGGCGTGCTATGCTTCATCAAACTTCCTACGCTTCTCTCTTTGGTCTTAATGGTCACGACAGTTTGTCGATCGAGAACACACAGGTGCTCATACACCTCTGTCGAGGTATGCACAAACATATCCTCTCCAGATCCACCCGAAAGGGAATAGAACAGAAAAGAACATCCAAACTAAGTGATAATCCTACACATGTCTATGCGAATTAACCTAAAAAGGATTTAAGCATAAGTTCTCAATTAGGTCACACGTGGCACACAGATATATATCTATTCTACGCACACTTATGCAGTCGAAACTCATAATCACATGCCAATATATTTAGGTGTAAATCTATAATCCTTCTTTCGATATCATATAGATTACCAAAATCATCACTAATGTCTTAGTGAGAATCATTAAGCATGAATATATTAAACCAAACCATATGGTGCCAACCAAAGAGATAAGACAGTCAATTTAACTAACAAAGAGTTCCGTTATAACCTTAGAGCCAATACTTAGTTCATAGCTATTGAACAAAATATAAGTAGCAATAAAGACAACATTTATGGATTACAAAAATAGAGAAAATAAATGGATAAGAATAAACTCTGTCAAGGCTCTTCAGTCTCCAAGCATTTCGCTCCTTTCAAGCTCTCCAATCCGTGTAGCTCACTGCTCTTGTTGCTCCAAGGAAAACCCAAACTTTACCCTAATCTACCTAATCTATATTTAAAAACATTACCCAATAACTAGAGAGAGAAAGTACAAAAGAGATCTAATCTATCCTAAGCTAAGCTAACCGATTCTATCCCAGTCTTCTTTCTCTCCTTCCTCTCTTTTTCTACCTCCTTTTTCTGGCAGAGGCTCCCTTGATATATATATCTGTTTTTCTCCTTTTGCTAGGTCAAAAGCAAGCCTTTTCTGCCTGGGCACCGGAGGTCGCGCTGCGGCGCGGGCAATCAGCTTATAAGTGGCGCTGCGGCGCCATGTTAAAATCAAAAGACCGGAGGTCGCGCTGCAGCGCGAGTCTATAAAGGAAATATGGCGCTGCAGCTCCAGGATGACATCAGCAAGGACCAGGGGCGGCGCCGCGGCGCGAGAATGAGACTAGGCATTGGCGCTGCGGCTCGAGTATATGTAAATTGTCCGTTTTGTCCCCTAAAAGCTAGAAAAGTCCTGTAAAGCCTGCAATACATCGGTTAAACATAATAATACCATAAACATATAAAACTATATAAAAACTACGAAGATCAGGCAACTATTTAAGCCATAAAGTATCCGATTTGCGGGTATAAATCCCACTCATCACCTTCCTCTCTTCATCTCCTACCTGGTGCTCTGCAAATCGGGCTAGTTCGTTAAACCTAGCCGCGTATTGCACCATCGTCATCTCCCCTTATTTTAACTCTAGGAATTTCACCTCCATCCTATTCTTCATGCTTTTTGGGAAGTAATTCTCGAAAAATAGCGTCTTAAACTTATCCCAAGCTTTTATCCCTTCTCCAGCTCTTTGTTGATTAGCCTCCCACCAGTAGTTCGCTTCTCCCCTCATCATGTACGTGGCAAACACCGTCTTATGATCTTCGCCTACGTGAGCTATAGTGAAAGCTTTTTCGATCTCCTTGATCCACGTTTGTGCGACGATTGGGTCGGTAGTTCCCTCGAACTCCGGGGATCCTACACTCTTAAAGTCTTTAAAGGTTGTTACTGGAACAGCCTGAGGGTTGGGGCGAACGGGTTCATTGTTCTTTCCCCTTAATGCCTCTCCTAACAGGTCTACCAGTTTCTGGATCGGGTCTACTTGTTCCCTCTCATTGTTCACTGATTCCTCAGGTGCAGTCAATCTACGTCTGGGCGGCATTATCTGCATCATAAATTTTCATCTTATTATTATTCAAGTATATTACTTAAGTATTTCTTTTAATACTAAAAGAATAAATTTATAACACGTTTCTAAAATAAACTTCATTTATGTTCATATGCCATTTCATTTCATTACATGATTATCCTAGCATACTGCTATAAATGTTATCACATATATCCCCTAATATCACAAAAGACGGAGACTATACCAACCTACTACCATACTACCCCTTTAACAAAAGCTTATACGGGGTTTACATCACTATCCCATATCTTACACAAAAGATTGGGATTACAACATAGTATGTACAACATATAAAGATAAATTCTACTAAACTACCACTAGACCATTTAAGAAAATCTCATCACATCACTGCCACGCTCCACAGCGCTCTTGTACTCTAACTGCGCTATGATAGTAGTGTGCATACAAGCCAATCATGTATGATGATAAAGCACGTACTTTGTAAACAATCTTATTTATTTATTAATAAAATATTCAATTATTAAAGTCATTTAATTATCTACATGTTGCTGTTTTTATAATATGTAAATAACCCATAGTTTTAAGCAAAGCTTTTAGAATCATGATGATGATCATGCTAATGAGATCTAAATTCTTAGAAAGTTTTAAAACTAAAATAGTTCCCAATCGTGGGATTACTAAAAAGGGGATTAGTAAATCCGGATAGATTGGTACATATGTTGCTTGCTCATTGGATGAGGATGATTGATCTCATGATCATTTGTGTGGAGACACTAAAGCAAGTATGTAGGTGCTTATTGGAGAATAAGTTCACTGAACGTGATTCGCTATGGAATACCTAATGGAGTTTTACTCGCATGTCAATAGGAATTCCTAATGTGATAGTAGTACAAGTGATCCTTGGACTTGAGATCATCATAGTATCTTGTATGTAACAAATTATACTTTGACTTATTCCTTAAGACCTTTTAAGGCATATATAGGGTATGCTTGGGTATAATGAGTTACATATGGAGATAATGAATGATCAATAAAGAATCTACCACCTCTAGTAAAAGAGGAGATATGTCCTATGTGATTCGTTAAATGACAACCCAGGAATCCTTGGCCAAGGTGAAATGAAATTAGAAAGGAGTTTCTAATTTGCATTATTTGGAGTTGTGCATTTTCTAATCGAAATACATATAATTAAATAAAATAAGACTTGACAGTAAATCCATGTCTTATATTTAATTGGGACATTGTATGGTGGAAGGATTGAATTGTATGGTAACTATTAACTCACAGGTTCTTTTATGATTAATGTTGAAATCTATATTATCTGGAAAGTCGTTGATCGCTAGGGAGGCTTATCCCTATTGTAGAATAAATATTATTTATTTAAATAGATTATTAGTTTAATTTATTTATTTAAATAAGATTAAAATTGTTTTAATTGATTTATTCACAACCGGTTTAATATGGAGAACCTAAAGGGTCACACCATAAAAGGAAGAATAAATATTTAAGAAGGTAATGGCATAATCGTAATAATGCATTAAGTATAATTAATTTAATCTATGGTGATAGAATAAATTAAATAGCTTAATGTTTATTATTTAATATTTTGGAAATATTAAATATAAATTAATAAGAGGAGTCTTATTAATATTATTACAATTATTATTATTTTAATTTCTAAAGGAGTTTAGTAATTAATTTAATATTTAGTACTCTCATTTATTCCTAATAAGATTAGGAGACAAATTAATTAAATGAATTTAATTAATTATTTCCCATGTGGTGGGAAGCCTAAATTAATTAAAGGAGTTTAATTAATTAAAAGAAATCCCATGTCTAATAGGATTAGAAGGGTTGACCAATATCTATATAAGAGGATTCTTATAATAGATATTACATGATGCAATTTCAATTGTTGGAGAGTACTCCTTTTCTATAGAGGATAGAAAACTAAGCCAACCACCCTCCTTCTTGATAATTCATCTTCCTTGGTGGATCACCTCTAGAGGCCAAACACTTGGGTGGCTAACGTTGATCAAAGGAAGGAATCTAATCCGGAAATTCGAGGAGATCACGAAGAACAAGGAGTTGAACTAGTACCTGTGGAAGCTTCGTTCTACAAAGGTATGATTCCATAACTTCTTATTTATCGTTTTAAATTAATAATTTGCATAAAGGATGATCCGGGTAATGGTTTTGTAGAAAATTTTAAACTCTGATATACCATGCTTCTGCTAATTTTTGCAATTTGATTGCGTCACGATTTCGTACAAACCCAACAGTGGCATCAGAGCCAAATCTTTATGCAATTATTAATTTATTTTTGATTTCATATACATATGGGTATGTATTTAAAATAATTTATTGGGCATAATTTTATTGCATAAAATTATTTTTTTTGAAGAAAAAAAAAATTACGTTTTTTTTTTGGGACGAATCACAAATTTTTTTTTTTGGGTGCTAATCTTGAATTCTGCAAAGAAAATGTGTTGTCTCTTTCTTACTCCAAAAAGAATGTGACCCATCAGGAAAGGACTCTTTTAATAAACCTGCAGGACTCTTTTAATAAAAGAAGGTGACTTCTTTTTAAAAAAATAAATATGATATATTTATATATTATATTCTAAATAATTTTACAATTAAAATAAAGAGTTTATTTTAATCTTGAAATTGGATTTCATGCAATTTAAAATTGCCCATTAAATGATACTCATATATATATGGAATGTTTTAATTCATGAGATGAATATTTATTTATTGATATATATGGTGATATGTATGATAATAAATGGGGATTGATTATGGACTATTTGACCAATGTGATTGGATTTTATTTTAGTTGAATGCTTGAATGAATGGGTTTTATTAAATGGGGTCTGCGTACCTCGTCTTCTCTATTTTTTTTTCTTGATGTAAAATTCTATCTCCCTCCTATGTACTTCCCCTTGACTGTTGATCAAGGTTTCTATTTAAATTAAATAGTTTAATGTAATAGAAATAGTTAGAATTATCTTGAAGAAATTAGAGACCAAGGAGCAAGGAGCGCGTGAAGACCTGTTTGTATGGAGCCCGGGTTTAAATGTAATAGTTATATTTAAATTTAAATTCTTGCACTCCTAGGTTTGACCTTTTGGTTCACTTGGTGGCTCTAGTGAACCAAACTAGAATAAAAGTCCATAATCAATCCGGGTAGAATATAATATTCTATATTGCATGCTAAATATTATATATTATATTTTATGCAAACATGCTTCGCATGTTTAATAAAATGACGCGTATTTTATATATATATGTGCATGCGCGCTAAACAAGATGAGACAAATAATAACAAACCCCTCAAAGAAATAATATTAAGTCCGAAGCGTTCAAATGATATTTGGAATATCGAACGTCGCCTTCTAGCATGATAAATTAATAGAATATTAAATATTTAATATGAGCTTGTTGTGCTATCCACAAGGCGAGTATTGCGTATTTAAGATGTTAATTAATCACATTTGATGCTTATCAAGAAAATTGAACGATCTAGTCTTGTTGTGCTATCCACAAGGACGAACATTTTTCTTTTTTGAATTTATGGAAGTGCTAGGCTGGACTTAACTTAAATCATTTTAGTTCGGATGTGCACACACTTGACCATTATGATTTAAGAGGCAAAATAAAAGGAGTTATATAGTGATGTAATTGACAAGAGTTGTCTACCTATTTATTTGTATATCGCTTGTTGTGCTATCCACAAGGTTATATACATTTGAAATGGGATCCTTATTCTCACTAGCAAATCTTTAATTAGATGTTGCCGAACTATATAAGTGAGGGTAATATAGTTTGATGAAAATAGTGGGAGATACCAATTTAAAATAAAGACCTAAATTTATTTTGGTATACAAAATTAATAAAATGAATGTTTGCTAAAAATGTTATTTTTCACATGCAGAATTTTAAAAATATCAAAATCACTAATTTCACTGCGAAGCATACTTGATGCTAATAAGCTTACCGGGCCGAATTATACGGACTGGCTAAGAAATCTGAGAATAGTTCTCACTGCTGAAAAGATTTCTTATGTCCTAAACTCACCTGTCCCTAGAACTGTTCCAGAAACAGCCTCTGAGGAAGAGATTGCCACCATTGTAAAGTGGCAAGATGATGCATCTGTGGCTCAATGCATCATGCTCGCATCCATGAATAACGAGCTTCAGCGTCAGCACGAAAACATGGATGCTCCTACTATGTTGATTCACCTCAAGGAGTTGTATGGTGAACAAAGTAGGACTGCTAGATATGAGATATCTAAGGAGCTCTTCCGATTTCGGATGACCAAGGGCAAAGTGAACATAAAGGAACAAAAGAAATCTGATCCAGCTAGCAAAGGAATGTGCTTCCATTGCAACGAGCCGGGTCATTGGAAGAGGAACTGCAAGAAGTTTCTGGCAAAGAAGAAGCTTGGAGAAGCTTCGACTTCCAATCAAGGTTTGTTCATGATTGAAATTAATTTTTCAGAAAGTCAAAATTCTACTTGGGTATTGGATACCGGCTGTGGTTCTCACATATGTAATAATGTGAAGGGACTGGTCAGAAGTAGAAAGCTGAACAATGATGAGGTGATCCTACGAGTGGGGAATGGAGCAAAGGTTGCTGCATTAGCTGTAGAAACTTATTATTTAGCAATGCCTTCGGGCAAGTTCATTTATCTTAATAATTGTTATTATGTTCCGAATATTATTAAAAACATTATTTCAATTTCTGTATTGGATATGGAAGGATTTAACGTTGTTATAAAGAACAATAGTTGTTCTATTTATAAAGACGATGTTTTATATGGTATTGGAAATTTGCGAAATGGACTTTATACACTTGACTTACAAGAAAATATTTTTCAAATTGAACAAACTAAGAAATGGAAAAGAGATGATATTAATTATACTTACATGTGGCACTGTAGACTCGGTCATATCAATGAAACAAGATTATCCAAGTTGCATAAAGATGGGCTCCTTGAGTTATCTGATTATGAATCATATCCAACTTGTGAATCTTATTTCATGGGTAAAATGACTAAATCTCCTTTTAGTGGAAAAGGAGAAAGAGTTACAGAGTTGTTGGCATTGATTCACACAGACGTTTGTGGGCCTATGACAACAAGTGCACGGGGTGGGTATTCTTATTTTATTATTTTCACTGATGATCACTCAAGATTTGGATATGTGTATTTAATGAAATATAAGTCAGAATCATTTGAAAAGTTCAAAGAGTTCAGAAGTGAAGTAGAGAAACAAACGGGCAAGAGTATAAAGATACTTCGATCAGATCGAGGCGGAGAATACTTAAGCGGTGAGTTTCTCAATTGTCTCAAAGAAAATGGTATAATCTCACAATGGACTCCTCCAGGTACACCACAGTTAAATGGAGTATCTAAAAGGAGAAATCGAACACTGTTAGACATGGTTCGATCCATGATGAGTTTTACCGACCTTCCAATTTCCTTATGGGGATATGCCCTAGAAACGGCTGCATACCTACTTAACAAGGTACCTACCAAATCCGCCCCAAAGACTCCATATGAGATATGGAAGGGGAGGAAACCAAATCTTAAGCATGTTAAGACTTGGGGTTGTCCATCTTATGTCAAAAAGTTTGAAAACGATAAGCTACAGACTAAATCCGATAAGTGTAAATTTGTGGGATACCCTAAAGAAACTTTAGGGTATTATTTCTATCATCCAACTGCTCAAAAGGTGTTTGTTGCGAAACATACTGCCTTCTTGGAAAAGGATTTTATCCATGAAGGGGTCAGTGGGAGTAAGATATATCTTGAAGAAGTTCAAGACCCACAAATTACCACGGATCAAAGTCAGGTACCTGACAAAGTAGAAGAACCTACTATACCACACCCTGTTCGTAAATCTGGAAGAGTACCGAAGATACCTGAGAGATATAGATTCGTTATAGAGGATGACGATGAGGTACACATCATGAATGATGATGATCCATTGAATTACGAACAGACTATGAGTAATAAAGACTCAGAAAAATGGCTTGAAGCTATGAAATTCGAAATGGACTCCATGTATGAAAACAAAGTATGGACTTTGATTTCACCACCTGAAGGCATTAAGCCTATTGGGTGTAAATGGGTCTTTAAAAGAAAGACTGGAGCGGACGGCAAGGTGGAGACCTATAAGGCCCGACTGGTTGCAAAAGGTTTCAAACAAAGACAAGGAGTTGATTATGATGAAACCTTTTCACCAGTAGCTATGCTCAAGTCCATTCGGATTTTACTTGCGATTGCAGCTTATAACGACTATGAGATCTGGCAGATGGACGTGAAAACGGCCTTCCTCAATGGGAAACTTGAGGAGGATGTGTATATGACACAGCCAGAGGGATTTGTTTCAAAGGTTGGAATAAATCAAGTCTGTAAGCTGCAACGATCCATTTATGGATTGAAGCAAGCTTCTCATAGATGGAACATTCGTTTTGATGAGACAATCAAAGAGTTTGATTTTATCAAAAATGACGATGAACCATGTGTGTACAAGAAGGTTAGTGGGAGCGCTGTTTCATTCCATGTATTATATGTTGATGATATATTACTGATAGGGAATGAAATTTCTATGCTAAAATCGATCAAAATAAAGTTGTCTAAACATTCCTCCATGAATGATTTCGGTAGAACATCCCACATTGGGGATATAAATCTGTATTAATAGATTTAAAAGGATGTTCGGCTTAACCCATGGAAACGTATATTCATTAGATGCTAAAGGCGTTTAGCATGGCAACTCCAAAAGGTGCCTCATGATGATGAGCCATGGAGTGAATCTCTCTAAAATTGTCCTCAGTAAAAGAGAGATCGCATAAGTAACTATTATGTATGCAATGAAATATACAAGACTTGATGTTGATCAGTCATATTCTGGAGAAGATCTCTGCGAGACAGTGATAAACATCTCAAAGTACTTAACTGACACTAAGGATGTCATCATGACACATGATGGGTCTGAATTAAACTAGAAGACTAAATAGACTCAAGTTTTCAGACTGACCAAGACGACAGCAAAATCCACTTTATGGTAAGTCGTTACCTTAAAAGGTGGTGCAGTAAATTGGAAAGGTTTCAAACAGCAAAAGTTGCTGGGTTAGTGACAAAGACAAAGTATATAACTGTAAGTGAAGCTGCAAGTTGATGTTTCGGATGAAAAGTTCATTACAGAACTAGGAATAGTTCCTAAGTCTCATCTTGAATCTAAACATGTGTTGCGGCACTTTGATTAAAAAAAAATCATTAAAAGAGGAGAGTGTAGACTCTCAAGACAACATTGCAGATCCATTTACTAAAGCTTTAACACAACAGCAGTTTGATCGTCACTTAGAGAAGATGGGTATGAGATACCATGGCGATTGGCTTTAGTGCAAGTGGGAGATTGATAGTAGTGTGCATACAAGCCAATCATGTATGATGATAAAGCACGTACTTTGTAAACAATCTTATTTATTTATTAATAAAATATTCATTTATTAAAGGCATTTAATTATCTACATGTTGCTGTTTTTATAATATATAAATAACCCATAGTTTTAAGCAAAGCTTTTAGAATCATGATGATGATCATGCTAATGAGATCTAAATTCTTAGAAAGTTTTAAAACTAAAATAGTTCCCAATCGTGGGATTACTAAAAAGGGGATTAGTAAATCCGGATAGATTGGTACATATGTTGCTTGCTCATTGGATGAGGATGATTGATCTCATGATCATTTGTGTGGAGACACTAAAGCAAGTATGTAGGTGCTTATTGGAGAATAAGTTCACTGAACGTGATTCGCTATGGAATACCTAATGGAGTTTTACTCGCATGTCAATAGGAATTCCTAATGTGATAGTAGTACAAGTGATCCTTGGACTTGAGATCATCATAGTATCTTGTATGTAACAAATTATACTTTGACTTATTCCTTAAGACCTTTTAAGGCATATATAGGGTATGCTTGGGTATAATGAGTTACATATGGAGATAATGAATGATCAATAAAGAATCTACCACCTCTAGTAAAAGAGGAGATATGTCCTATGTGATTCGTTAAATGACAACCCAGGAATCCTTGGCCAAGGTGAAATGAAATTAGAAAGGAGTTTCTAATTTGCATTATTTGGAGTTGTGCATTTTCTAATCGAAATACATATAATTAAATAAAATAAGACTTGACAGTAAATCCATGTCTTATATTTAATTGGGACATTGTATGGTGGAAGGATTGAATTGTATGGTAACTATTAACTCACAGGTTCTTTTATGATTAATGTTGAAATCTATATTATCTGGAAAGTCGTTGATCGCTAGGGAGGCTTATCCCTATTGTAGAATAAATATTATTTATTTAAATAGATTATTAGTTTAATTTATTTATTTAAATAAGATTAAAATTGTTTTAATTGATTTATTCACAACCGGTTTAATATGGAGAACCTAAAGGGTCACACCATAAAAGGAAGAATAAATATTTAAGAAGGTAATGGCATAATCGTAATAATGCATTAAGTATAATTAATTTAATCTATGGTGATAGAATAAATTAAATAGCTTAATGTTTATTATTTAATATTTTGGAAATATTAAATATAAATTAATAAGAGGAGTCTTATTAATATTATTACAATTATTATTATTTTAATTTCTAAAGGAGTTTAGTAATTAATTTAATATTTAGTACTCTCATTTATTCCTAATAAGATTAGGAGACAAATTAATTAAATGAATTAATTAATTATTTCCCATGTGGTGGGAAGCCTAAATTAATTAAAGGAGTTTAATTAATTAAAAGAAATCCCATGTCTAATAGGATTAGAAGGGTTGACCAATATCTATATAAGAGGATTCTTATAATAGATATTACATGATGCAATTTCAATTGTTGGAGAGTACTCCTTTTCTATAGAGGATAGAAAACTAAGCCAACCACCCTCCTTCTTGATAATTCATCTTCCTTGGTGGATCACCTCTAGAGGCCAAACACTTGGGTGGCTAACGTTGATCAAAGGAAGGAATCTAATCCGGAAATTCGAGGAGATCACGAAGAACAAGGAGTTGAACTAGTACCTGTGGAAGCTTCGTTCTACAAAGGTATGATTCCATAACTTCTTATTTATCGTTTTAAATTAATAATTTGCATAAAGGATGATCCGGGTAATGGTTTTGTAGAAAATTTTAAACTCTGATATACCATGCTTCTGCTAATTTTTGCAATTTGATTGCGTCACGATTTCGTACAAACCCAACACGCTATATAAACTACCAACTCTCGACTCATAGTGTGTAGAGTCTGTCCCTATTCTGCCGGGTAGTGGTACACACCATCAAGTACCCTCTCAAATGCCGAACGGAACACATACCCATCTTGTTCATTTTCCTCTTCTTGCATTTGACCTCATCTTCCAGGTCATCTGCTCTCTCATGGGCAACCTCCCACTTCTTCTCGAAGTGTATCCTATCCATCACTTCTAATTCTAACTGAGTACGGAGTGCTTCCTTCTCAGTCTTCTCACTAAGCTCCTTCTGTTCTACCTCTTCTAGCTTTCCTTCCAGATCCACGTTCCTAGCTACTGTCCCTGTGAAACAGAGTCCCCATCTGGATCCCTGCCTCCCTACGGTAGGCAATCTCCACCTCTAACTCCTGTATGGCCAGCTTCCTCTGGTGGTCCTCATCCCTCAGTTTCTGGAACTCGGACTCTCTCTCTTGGGCCTCTGCCTCCAGCTCTTGGACTCTGCAGTCTAACTCTAGGATCCGCTCCTCATACTAGCCTAACATCTGCTCCTCAAGATTAGGCTCGTAGGAGTCCTCCATGGGCTCCTCCTCTGAAGGCTCGTCCTTAATAGGCTCCTCCTCGGGGTCGAACTCTACCTCGATCTCATCCTCGTCGTCAAACTCGGATGGTGCAACCGCTTGCACTGGCACATCCTCTAAGGGTGCCTCATACACTACATGAATATCCCTGGGCTCATCCTCAGCCACTCTAGTGGGTACTCCCATATCTGCCATCTACAATCACAAACAAAAGACAAGAACAGCAACTCCATTAGAATGTTAAATAAAACATAAGTTCATTGTATAAAATGAAGTTACATTTCATAATAGATTAGGCCTCGCAAGGAAAACTCTACATGAGTTTTATCTCCTTCCTAACTTCTAAGTTCGCCTAAGTTATAGTCTAAGGACACTCGTTCCTAAGGTTTATAACTACAGCTTTGTTAACAATCTAGGATGCCCCCAAATTCCAGGACCGTCATGGGGTCGCTCGAATTCGGTTCGTCACGTGTTCATGGTAATACATCATAATAATAATACGACTAACTGTCGCATCGCACATCAGAATAATACACAGCTAATATCGAATAAATTACATTTAAATAATATAATTATTCTCGTCCTAAGGTCTTGTAACTTAAACAGTGATTACATAGCTTAGACATATCTTAAGCAATAATAACCTTAACTAGTACATAATATCATAAGTTCTTTATTACAATCATAAAGTCCTACATAAACAAAGCTACTCAGTAGCCTTTCCCTTGCCCTTGTCGGTACTCGAGGGTCCGCACTGCTCGACCTTAACTGAAATATTTTTAGGGAAAGCAAGAATGAGCACAAATTGCTCAGCAAGTAATATACAATAGGGTAATTAATATAATTCTTAATTCTCGAAAGGGTATAGCAAGGTTTGATAGTTCAAGGATAACAAGAATATCAACAGTTCTCAATAACAGTCGCTAGGGACAGAATAATATCAATGTGATTCAATAATAAATCAATTCAAGATTTCAAGATAACTGAATACTAAGCAGTCACTAAGGACTATGAACTTCCACAGGAATTGACAATAATAAACTACAAATCCAACAAAAATAAGTACAACAGGTGATCAGCCTAAAGTACCTTATGTTATGCATAACACTCAATCATACTAATGTGTGCGCGTCGGTTCTCCGATAATTTATATTTTGTTCTTCTCAGTCAAATACAAGATCCCGCACCAATCAATTTGTTTGGGTCGCTTTTTAAATATATAAGTCTAGCCGAATCAAATGGCATAGACACTTTCACAATATTCAAGAACAATACCAAGTTCAACATGAATAATAGCTTTAATGAAATAAGAGTTCAAGTATGCTAATTCAATTCAAACGAGTAAGTAAAGAAACTAGCTCGCAATATACAAGGATAGAATACTTGCACCGTAAAAGAGTGTAAGTTAGAAAACTTGCCTTAAGCGTAGTTTATCCCCGTAAATTAATCAACATTTTTCGAATCCTATCGTAATATAGTTATGTATATATATGATATTCATTAGTCATATAATTTAACTTCACATTTTATCTTCGAATATACGATCAACACATAAGCTAAGTTTTAACCTAGCTACACAGTTATATAGAATATAATTTCTATCCTTAACGTTCCTCGTTTTGAGTTTAAACACATTCTCATATCATATAAGATCGCAACAATTAGCAAACATGCTTTCATATTATTAATATCACATAAGACCACAATTAATACTAAATATATTTCATTTTAGCAAGTTATGGCATTCTCATAAGTTAACCGTCAAAATCGGGTTCAAGTAACATCATATAATATCACGTAGCATGTATACATTTTAAAGGATACTTTTATGTTTGTATAACCTTCCCTCGTTCCAAACATATGTGATATAGCTTCTAAGTCAACCCTTTCGACAACTTACGGTCATTCAAGGTTATGGAATTCACAAAGCCTATCATGCTTTGTTATACGAGGTGATCACATAACTTGTTTTAAGCATGCTTGCAAGAATCTATATTATACAAATATAACTAGCACCGTTACTTAATTCATGCTTCACTTATACCTAACTAGTTCTCATGGCATCGGACATGGCATGTGTATGTTTATAACATTTTAATGAGGTTATGAGCACTACCAAACATGTTCATAAGTATCGGAATTCAAATCTCAATGTAACATGTCGACGTTCACGTTCAAAACTTATACTTTCATTAGTAAAGTTTGCTAATAAGGCCTATCATGTTCATGCTATCTAGATTCATATGTTAATATATCCGACACGCATTTCTAGGCCACGTAGACATGCTTGCAAAATCAGAATGTATGTTTGATATTTACACACCAAGGTTCACCTTTGAAACTTACATTTTTGTTAGTAATTATTCACTAACGAAGTCCAACATGCTCATGTTATATTGCGAAACATATATACGCAAGACAACATGCATTTCATGTGTTTCTGGGTCATACTAATGTGCCTCAAAGTCAGAATATAACCATGGTGCCTATATATCAAAGTCCCTTTTTGAAAACTCTAAGTTCACTTTGAAGAACATAAGTTATTTTGTCAAAAGGTACCATCATGGTTTAAACATGCTTATGTTAGGTTTATGTACCCATATATACGTACTACCCATGTTAACATGTTCGTTTAAATCAATGCAAGAAACTATCACATAGCAGAAAGCAAGCAGAAAGCAGAAACTGGAATCAGGTTCCTGCGCAGCTGCGCTGCGCCTGGGCATAAACCCGGCGTAGCTGCGCCGTGTACAGTTCGATTCAAGAGGCAGCCTGCATCGACAGACTTCTAGGCCAAATGCCAATTTACTTCACGAAATCAGTCCCAAGCAGTTACATTATGCTTTAAAAATACTACTAAGGCCATATAACAATCAAATAAACATTCTAACCTCCAATTGTCATCCAATTTCACCAATTCAAGAATTCAACAATTTAGAAAATCTCAGAGAATATAATATGAAGAATATGGAATTGTTATATGAATTTGATTTCTAGCAAGCCACATTGCATTCTAAGATGTTACTAAGTTTATATAATAACTAACAAGTATAACTCAATCAATTTATCATGATGACCAAGCTTAATTCAAGAATCAGTAAATCTCAGAGAACATGAGATGATGAACATCGGAAGGAGTATACTTCTGCTAATGTATAATGAACTTGCTGCTAATTCTTACTTCCTCTTCTGATAAGTATACAATTACTCACTCTCTGTATGCTCTCAACTCATACTAAACAAGATTCTCAGCAATGAAAATATAAAGGAGAAGAGTTCCTATTTATAGAAAAATCCTTACACAGGAAATGAAATTATACCACAAATCAAACCAACGTAAATTTGAATTGTATAAAGGTTAATGGAGAGTTGGTAGTTGGTTGGTGAATCAAATCATTATTCCCACTCCCCATTGCATGATTGCTAGTCTACATTGCTGAGTTTAAGGAATAGAGAGCTATGAATGTTTGTTGAAATTGAGAATATGGAGTAGACATAGGCTTAAGTTTAGCACATGAAGGAGAATGGGTCATATATAATGGGACAAGCCAATTGCAATCTCAGCATTCTAGTAATTTGTACAATAAAATGTTATAACATATGTTATACACTTAGGCTAGCACATATATATTCATACTATATATTTAGGTTATAATTAATTACAATGTAATCCCAATAATACTACATGTAATTCACATAATGTAGTAAAAGCAATTTGAACACATATAATCCATGTATATTATTTTACTACCGGATATAATTTAATCGAGTATTATCATACCACATTATGTTCTTTATTAAATTCTATTATTCCATTATAAATAGAAGAAATCATCAATGATACTTTATTTTAATGTACTCTTCACTTACAATTGCCACATAAATACTTTATGTAGCCCTTTCAACTTAATAAACTTTACTACATAGTTTATGTATATATAACATAGTCACATGCTTGCACATAACAATTAATATAATCTTATTATATTAATAACTTTACTTATTTGTTTCATTATTTGTAATGTCAAATAAATAAATTATTCATCTTATCAAATAATTAATAATATTAATTAATCCATTCCTTGTAATTATTAATAACACTTAATTAATAATCGTAGGATTAATTATCACCTTAACAACTATAAATCTCAGCATATTTATAAACAAGTGGTTTATTATTATTATATTTCTTGCAATAATAATAATCACATATTATTAATCAATCACAGTTAATATTCCACAACAATTAATTAATATTCTACGATAACAATTAATAATATTCTACAATTAACAATTAATATAGATTAATTGTTCGCTTAAATTAATATAATCATTCTTATATTGCGTCACTGTGCCACACAAAGCTATCAACGAGTTTATCGCAAACTCCATAAGTTTCTCAATTATTATTATAATTATTCAATTTTATATAATTGAATTAATCCTTCTCATAACACAAAATCATTTATATTCAAATAAATTCTCATTTTCATTAATATATTTATCTAATAATATTAGAAAATTCTCGGGTATTACACTCACCCCCACCTCTACCCCCTACCCCCTACCCCCTAAAAAAATAATATTTACTGATTATGTATCCACCCCCACTCCCACCCCGTCCACCCCCATCCCCCCCATTCCTCAAAAAAATTAATATTTACTGAATAATATAACCACTTATTTAAAAATTTTAATTAATTGTTCATTATTTTGTGATGTATAAATAAGTTTAAATTATAGTTTAGAATATGTTATTATTGGTAAGGGTATAATAGTGTAAACGATATTTTTTAATTCAATCTTTAAATTAATTCTGGAAAAAACAAACATAACGTGAGATTATTTTAAGTTATCCCATAAATAATCTCATAAAAAATAAATTTATGACTATGACTATTTAATCTTAGGATTAATAGTCTTGAAATTATAATCCTTATAATCCTTGCAAACAAACATGTCTCTAGAGTTTTCGAAAATAAATCAGAAGAACGAGCCTCCAAATCAAATTCTGCAGATTTTTCGCCTATGTCGTTGGATACCGAGGTCGGTAACCCCTTTTTTTCTTCTTGTCATTATACTTTTAGGTTTGCTGAAGCAGAGTCTTTTCTTTTTTTTGTTTCTTTTCTTAAGCTGAATTGAAGTTGATTGGGTTGAATTAGGTTGAACTGGGCTGGCCCAATTCCTGTTCTAAAAAAAACTCACTCCTTGGGCCTTCATATGTGCTGAGTATAGCAGCTCATGTGTTTAAAATTAAACTTTCATTTTCTTTAAATATATATCGTAGAAGTTGAAACTAGTCACTTCAGGATCCGGAATGGGCAGTCCAAATGTAGACATAATCTTCACTTTCTTCCCTTTCTTTCCATTACTTTTCCGGTGGCTTGTCCAAGTTCTTCTGAATTCCAGGTTCCAATTTCATTCATTGGAGCCAAGGGCGGAGCTAGGATTATGATTTGGGGTGGATTAGAAAAAAAATTTCGTGAACGCTCACTACATACATTTTCTTTTTAAATTAAACTATATATTAAGATAACTGTATATGTCATAAAATCACATAGCTAATTGAATAATAAACAAAACCATCACTAATTCACTATAACATTAATAAAATTTTGATAACAAACGTTCGTCCAAGACATAATAACATACCTAGTCAAATTGCACTCTTCGCTCTTGAATAGAAGCAAATTCTGTAATTATTTAGTTTGCATCGTAATTCTCAATTAACTCCTTTTCGATGTGGACAATCATGTTATCAGCTAAAAAGTCATTCTCCATCTTGTTGCACAACATTGTTTTGATACATTTCATAGCAGAAAATGATCTCTCTATAGTTGCTGTGAAAACCGACAAAGTCAAAACAAGACGAATTAACCGATCAATCATTTGATATGTCGTTGATTTTTTTTGTTTTAAATAATAATTGGCATAACTCAGCAAGAGTAGTAACATTCTTGAGCACATCATCATGAGGTACATCAAACTCATAAATTGTCAGCTCGCTTCTTAAGCGATGCAACCCTTGTTTAGAGAAATCTCGAGAATAAAACTTCTCTGCAAGTTTGCAAATATTATCAATATTAAATGCCTTAAAACCATCCCAAAGATGAGCTAAGAATAAGAAGTTCCTTTGTTCTTTCACTGAACCTGCCATTCAATTCCACCAACTCGAAATCTATTGCAGCATAAAATAGGCCAACACGATAATGATGCTCAGTTTTTATGTTTCTTTGTTGACAATTACGGTGACGTGAACTCATACTGAATTGACCGTCCATATCAGGAATATCTATATCATGCTTTCTGCAAAAATACATCACTTTTTCAAGAAAATCTTCCCAACCGTCTTTTCTTAATTTCTGAAGAGAATTCACTGTAATTTCCACTAGATTCATAGCATTCAAAATATCTTAAGATTTTTGCTGCAACTTTCGACATAAGACATCAGTAAGTCCCATCATGTCTTTCAACAAATGCAAGGTGAATATGAATTGAAATGATCTAATTGCATTGTAAGCACCATCAGTCCGCACGTAAAGACTCTGTGGTTTTATCATCCATAATAAATTCAAGAACGGTACAAGTTGCATCATATTTATCTATCAAGTCACAAACTGAAGTAAAATGAGAACTCCAACGAGTAGCTCCAGGTCTATGTAAGGTACCAATCTGATTGAGTCCTCTACCTGTTCCACGCTCACCTGCTATAACCAATTCTGTAATATGCATAACTTGAGCAACATGAAATTCAGTATGACATTTTGGAGAAGCGCAAATGACATTGACAATAGAACTCAAGGAAGAAAAGAATTTCCAAATAGGATCAATTTTTTTTGAAGCTGTAACCAAGACTAATTGTAACTGATGGGCGAAACAGTGTACATAATATGCATATGAGCAATCCCTCATAAATAATGCTTGTAACCCATTCCATTCACCTCTCATATTACTAGCACCATCATACCCCTGACCTCTTAATCTTTCAACTTGCAAATTATGATGGAGAAGAACTTTAGATATCTCTTGATGAAGTGTCTCGGCAGTAGTGTCTTCAACCATCACAATATCAAAAAATCGTTCTCTTATAAAACCCTCTTTGTCTACAAATCTCAAAATAATAGCCATTTGCTCTTTATGAGCTGAGTCTTGTGCTTCATCAACAAGAATACAAAAGCCAGAATCCCCAACTTCTCCTCGAATATGCATTCTCACTTTGTTTGCTAGAATATTCAAAATCTCCTTCTAGATTGTGGGTGAGGTGTATGTAGCATTTTTTGGGGCATTTCCTAAAATAACTTTAGCAACTTCCGGACTAAACTTTGCTGTATGCTTTATAAGTTCAACACAATTGCCACAGTTTTTGGAATCTAAAGACTCGTCATGACCCCGAAAAGCACACCCTTGATATGCAAGATAATGAATAGATTCAATGGTTGTCTTGAGTCTTAGCCGGTTCTTCAAAATCTCATCTCTGCTTTGTCGGTTCAGAATTATGTCTACATGTTGAGGTGCTTTCATCAAATCCGCAACGCATTTCTCACAACTATTATGTAATGAGCATGGACCTCCAATGTGATTTAAAAATACACAATTCTTTCCATCTCGAACTCTTTTCCAGTTATTAAATCCATCAGTAGTCAGTGCAGGATTAACTTTTGGACCCTTTGCAAAAAGAAAGTAGGGGAAGCAAAATACTTTATGCTTAAGAGATGAATACTCTAACTATGGCCAATCTTTGAACCAAGAATAATTGAACCGACGATATTGGTTTCCTGACCGAACTCTTGGATACTCAAAAAGTTTATAATGATATGGCCCCAAGTTTATATAAGCATGTCGAATTCAGTCACGCTGATTAATAGGATATTCATATATTTGCTTTCGTTTCCCCAGATCTCGTTCTAAATCACCAACATCAAAATCTGTATCTTCAAGAGTCTCAGATATAACATCAGGTTGCTCATTGACCATTGTATTGTTAACATTGCATACTGGCATAGTAGGAATAAATTCTCTAGATGTTCAATCAAAAGTAGGGACACTCTCTCTAGTCTCTGATATTGTTGATTGACTTGATTCAACTATAGGAACAGACTCTCTATCAGTATCTGATGCAAGTCCAGACTGTCCAGTAGGAACAAACTCTCTAGGCTAGAGTATAGAAGAAGGAACATGTTGATGCTTATCAGATGCAAGAGGTGCACTGCTATTTGACCTATTCCGTTCAATTGACTGAGCTGAATCTTTTTTCTTGTACCATGTACTAAAATTTTTTGCTTTCTTGGCTTGTCGATCATGATCATACATGTTTTGAGTACCTAATCATTGTTAATTTTCAATCAACCATGTATTATATAGCATACAAGTAAATCATATAGTATAACAACAATTCACAAATCACAAACGTATAGAGCCTGTGACCCATATGGCTATATATTGATATATAATCCCAATTCAACTAGCAATGAGAATCAATGAATCATGATATCTTATTAAATTTAAATCAAATTAATCAATTTCACTTAAGGCCATCAATCAATTCGTACCTGGTCACTGAAGAGAGAAGAGCAGCCGTTTTAGAAAGGCAACGGGTAAAGAAAAAAGAAGAGAAAACGTTGACCTAATTCTCTATAAAAAGCAAGCCCAATTATTAACTAAATTACTTAATAAAAAGAAATAGTTTATATTTGATAAAAATATAAATGAACTAGAACAACATATGGGCTAACTGCTAAGTATTTAAATTTAGGGTGGGCTTACTAGGCTAATTTTTAATTTGGGGTGGGCTGTAGCCCAATGTAGCCCGTGTGTAGCTACGCCCTTGATTGGAGCTACATTTCCTTTCTTGAATCGTGGAATTGGCTGTTTTCAAAATGAGTTCATTTTCTTCAATTTTGAAATAAAATTTAAAGGCTTAAATATAATTTACTATCCTAAACTATATGTCATATTCCACTTCGGTGATCCACCTTTCAATTTTGTCAATTAGGTTATTGAACTATTAATTTTTTTCAATTGCAACAAATTGAGTCTGTCACATTAGAAATTGCTGACGTGGCTATCTGGGTGGGCCATTAGTCAGCTGATGTGTCTAAAAAAAATACTTTTTTAATTATGGTTTAAATAATTCTGATATAATGAAGGGTAAAATGGTTACATCAAAATTGATTTAGACAAATTAAAATCTTCAGATCAATAACAATCGATCTAAACCAAGCCCCAAAGTCGATAGCTAGCCCCAAACTCGATCGAAAAAAACCCTACCTCAAGAATTGAGAAGCAATAATTCCGGTGAAGAAGGACTGAGAATCACAATCAATGGTTCAACGGTGTTTATACTGTGGTTCGATGAAGTAAGTATTTGAACCCCCAAAAAGCCCTAACATCATCGATCGACTGAAAAGATTTAACGAAAACACACGAGTTGGGGTTTCAGTTATTTGCCCTCCAAAAAATCCCTCACTGAAAATTGAATTGACTGGTATGGAAGATGAACTGGAGTTAGGCGAGTCTCTTGTTTCGATGGGTGAGTCTCCAAGGTGCTACTGTGGGTATAGAGCTCGAATGAAGATATCTTGGACTAAGAGTAGTCAAGGAAGAAGGTTCTTTGGTTGTCCACAATGGAGCAAGGTACTAGTATACTGTAGTTTTTGGTTGGCCGAGTTTTCTCTTATTTTATAAAAATAATAAAATACACTTGTGTTGGAATTGTATTAATTTTTTATGTTTTGGATTGGTTTTTATCATCCACCATGCACGACAAATTGACAAGCAAACACTGCAACTTCTTTTGTTGGTATGATGAACAAGAGATTTGTAAAAGGTCTAAAGAAGTTTTACTTGAGTTGAAACTTATGATAAGTGCTCTGAATTTAGAAATAGAAAGGAAAAAGTATGAAATTGAGAGAGGCACTGAAAAAATAATTGAATTGGAAAAAAGCAATGAAAGCTTCAAATTAAATGTGCAAAGCAAAGTGAAGAGATTGGAAGCCTGAGAGAGGTGATTGCATTGTTGAGAAGGAAGGATAAAATGTGTACTGCTTCAATTAAAGCCATGTTGTTAGGCATGATATTTGTATTCATGTTAGGACAGCTGTATGTGAATGATAGTGGTGAATGATTGTAATTTATAGTTTAAATTATGTATAAAAGAACAAGTTTGCAATGAATGGTGCAAGTTAGTTTTAACCTATGAAATTAGCTAGTTAGTTTAAATTATGTTAGTGTTTGTAAGTTTGCAATTGTTTGGAATGGTAAAAAAAATTGGAATTTTTTGTAAGTTGTTGTGCCTCTTAAATTTCATTGATGACAAAAGTTATTTTGCAATGAATGGTGCAACTCAAGCTGCAAACGTTAGTGGTGCAATTTGCAGTGATTGCAGTGACTCATTTTTGGGACAGTTTACCAAAACACCTAAAACAACTATTATTTTCATTAACACCAAACACCAACAGATGCAAAATATTAAAATCACCAAACAGATGCATAAAAATACAATAATTATTGGAAAAATAATGACTTTTGCATTAAAGCACTCTGTTCAACATATACATACAATGCCCCATAGCTGTCATAGATAATGTGCACCACTTACATAAAGTAACCCAAATGTCACTGTGACGCCCCCAAAATAGGTCCACACAAATCATTTTGAGTCGCCAAATACATACTACAGAATTTAAATACAAATATTAAACTGTCGTGCAAAATATGACAACACATATATACTGTGAGTTTTAATACAACTATTGTACGTATATAATACGACAATATCTACAGTCAAATTAAGTCCTCATTATTGTCACACTATTGTCGACGTTGGTTTAAAAAATCCGCGGGTCGGGTCACAACCCGGATCTTTTAATCTCTTTTCCTAAGTTCTCTTTACCCTCACTCTTTTTATTTAGGAAAAAAGTTTTGAAGGGTTTTTTAGGAGAAAGGCCAACATGTATCATGTCGACGATATGAACGTTTTCAGAGTCGCCAGTTGTTAGATTTGAAATGGTTATACCAACTCAACCAAGTTTTTTTTGAAAGAGGCTCAATTGCTAGACACTATCGAAACTTGATCTTTGAAGACAAAGTTTTGAGCTCAGGGGCTTGGTTAAGTGTGGAGAAGGTGTTAGGCACCCCACGACTCCCGTGTAAACACGGTACCGCATATTTTCAATATTTCCCTTTAAAGCTGGAATGCGTGAGTGAATGATGTTTGAAAATTGGGCCTATTGATTTGATTGATTGAAAGTAATGCTTTGCTTCGTTGAACCTATATACGAAGGGTTTGATTTGATTTGAAAATCAGTCTTTGATTTGATTTGCAAAAGTATTTAATTTGATTTTCTTTGAAAAGCTTTTTGATTGATTTGAAAATAATGTTTTGAAAGCTGGTTTATCAAACCCGTACGCTGCTATAGGAATTGAAGCCTGTTGATACTTCTAATTTTATCTTCATAGCTTTAAGGCTGCATGTGAATGGTGATTTATCGGGCTGCGTGATAGTAGTGTGCATACAAGCCAATCATGCATGATGATAAAGCACATACTTTGTAAACAATCTTATTTATTTATTAATAAAATATTCATTTAAGGCATTTAATTATCTATATGGTACTGTTTTTAATAATATGTAAATAACCCATAGTTTTAAGCAATGATTTTAGAATCATGATGAGATCATGCTAATGAGATCTAGATTCTTAGAAAGCTTAAAAACTAAAATAGTTATCAATTGTGGGATTACTAAAATGGGGATTAGTAAATCCGGATAGATTGGTACATATGTTGCTTGCTCATTGGATGAGGATGACTGATCTCATGGTCATTTGTGTGGAGACACTAAAGCAAGTATGTAGGTGCTTATTGGAGAATAAGTTCACTGAACGTGACTCGCTATGGAATATCTAATGGATTTTACTCTTCTGTCAATAAGAATTCCTAATGTGATAATAATACAAGTGATCCTTGGACTTGAGATCATCATAGTATCTTGTATATAACAAATTATACTTTGACTTATTCCTTAAGGCCTTTTAAGGCATATATAGGGTATGCTTGGGTATAATGAGTTGCATATGGAGATAATGTATGATCAATAAAGAATCTACCACCTCTAGTAAAAGAAAAGATATGTCCTATGTGATTCGTTAAATGACAACCCAGGAATCCTTGGCCAAGGTAGAATGAAATTAGAAAGAGGTTTCTAATTTGCATTATTTGGAGTTGCGCGTTTTCTAATCGAAATACATATGATTAAATAAATTAAGACTTGATAGTAAATCCATGTCTTATATTTAATTGGAACATTGTATGGTGGAAGGATTGAATTGTACGGTAACTATTAACTCACAGGTTCTTTTATGATTAATGTTGAAATCTATGTTATCTTGAAAGTCGTTGATCGCTAGGGAGGCTTATCCCTATTGTAGAATAAATGTTATTTATTTAAATAGATTATTAGTTTAATTTATTTATTTAAATAAAATTAAAATTATTCTAATTGATTTATTCACAACTGGTTTAATATGGAGAACCTAAAGGGTCACACCATAAAAGGAAGAAGAATTATTTAAGAAAAAAATGGCATGCTAGTAATAATGCATTAAGTGTAATTAATTTAATCTATGATGATAGAATAAATTAAATAGCTTAATGTTTATTATTTAATATTTTAGAAATATTAAATATAAATTAATAAGAGGAGTCTTATTAATATTATTATTATTATTATTATTTTAATTCTAAAGGAGTTTAGGGATTAATATAATATCCGTACTCTCTCTCATTCCTAATAAGATTAGGATATAAATTAATTAAAAGTGTTTAATTAATTAATTAAATAAAAAAACCCTATTCTAATTGGATTAGGAGGGTTAACCTAATATCTATATAAGAGAGTCTTATATCAGAAATAAGGTACGTGAATTTTTCCAAAGATTGGGAGTACACATATTCTATAGAGATAGAAACAAGGGTTAAGCCAATAACCCATCTTCCTGAGTTCTTCATCTTCCTTGGTGGATCACCGTTAGAGGCCAAACATTTGGATGGCTGACATTGATCAAGGGAAGGAGCCACTACAGAGGAATCAAAGGAATCAAAGGAGTAGAACTTGTACCTGAGGAAGCTTGGATCTTCAAAGGTATAATTCCATCCTCTCCTTCTATGTATTGACTGATAATTGATGCACAAGTAAGATCATGGTTAAGGGTTTGTAAGAAAATTTTAAAATCTGGGTTTTCATCCCTTCCGCTGCGTTTATGTAATTTGATTGCATGCTTATGTTTCTAGCAAATCCAACAGTTGTATCAGAGCCAATCTTGTGCTAATTATCAGTTTATGTTATTCCATACATGTATGATATGCAATTGGATCGAGTTATTGGGCAATAATTATTTTTCAGATTCTGCGAAGCTGCGCAGCTGCGCCAGTGCAAGGCCTTATTGCTGCGCAACTGCGCTGGTGTCTGTTCCTGGTTTTCATGCTGCGCAGCTGCGCCGGTTCACTTTGCATTTCTGGCGCAGCTGCGCCACTGGACAAGAACTGGAAAATTTTTCTTTTGTTTTGATTAATTAAATAAATGGTTTATTTAATTAATAAATATTTAAAATAAATATGTTTATTTTATATGAAATATGATTTCAGAATTGCTAAAATTAAAGAGTTTAATTTGGAATTATTTTTGAATGAAATAAAGGAATTTATTTTTCCAAAAACAAAGTTTAGCAAACTTTTGCCCATTAACTGATATTAATACATATATGGAATGAATTTACTTTCATGAGATGAATAAGTTTTATTGATACGTATGTTAATAAAAGGGATTGATTATGGACTATGACCAATGTGATTGGATTTTATTTTGGATGAATGCTTGAATGTATGGGTTTTAAAAAATGGGGTTTGCGTACCTCGTCTTTTCTGTTTTTTTTTCTTATTGTAAATTCTATCTCTCTCCTATGTACTTCCCCTTGACTGTTGATCAAGGTTTCTATTTAAATGAAATAGTTTATGTAGTAGGATTAGTTAGAATTTTTGAAGAACTGGAGATCAAGGAGCAAGGAGCGCTTGAAGACCCATTTGTATGGAGCCCGGGTTTAAATATAATCGTTATGTTTAAATTTAAATTCTTGCACTCCTAGGTTTGACCTTTTTGGTTCATTTGGTGGCTCTAGTGAACCAAATTAGAATAAAAGTCCATAATCAATCCAGGTAGAATATAGTATTCTATATTGCATGCTAAATATTATATATATTATATTTTATGCAAACATGCTTCGCATGTTTAATAAAATGACGCGTATTTTATATATATATGTGCATGCGCGCTAAACAAGATGAGACAAATATAACAAACTCCTCAAAGAAATAATATTAAGTCCGAAGCGTTCAAATGATATTTGGAATATTGAACGTCGCCTTCTAGCATGATTAATTAATAAAGTATTAAATATTTAATATGAGTTTGTTGTGCTATCCACAAGGCGAGTATTGAGTATTTAAGATGTTAATTAATCACATTTGATGCTTATCAAGAAAATTGAAAGATCTAGTCTTGTTGTGCTATCCACAAGAACGAACATTTTTCTTTTTTGAATTTATGAAAGTGCTAGGTTGGACTTAGCTTAAATCATTTTAGTTCGGATGTACATACACATGACCATTATGATTTAAGAGGCAAAATAAAAGGAGTTACATGGTGATGTAATTGACAAGAGTTGTCTACCTATTTATTTGTATATCGCTTGTTGTGCTATCCACAAGGTTATATACATTTGAAATGGGATCCTTAATCTCACTAGCAAATCTTTAATTAGATGTTGTCAAACTATATAAGTGAGGGTAATATAGTTTGATGAAAAAAGTGGGAGATACCAATTTAAAAGAAAGACCTACATTTATTTTGGTATGCAAAGTTAATAAAATGAATGTTTGCTAAAAATGTTATCTTTTCACATGCAGAATTTTAAAAATGTCAAAATCACTAATCTCACTACGAAGTATACTTGATGCAAATAAGCTTACGGGGCCGAGTTATGAGGACTGGCTAAGAAATCTGAGAATTGTTCTCACTGCTGAAAAGATTTCTTATGCCCTAAATTCAACTATCCTTGAATCTGTTTCGGAAACAGCCTCTGAGAAAGAGATTGCCACTTTCAATAAATGGCAAGATGATGCATCTGTGGCTCAATGCATCATGCTCGTATCCATGAATAACGAGCTTTAGCGTCAGCACATAAATATGGATGCTCCTGCTATGCTGCTTCACCTCAAGGAGTTGCATGGTGAACAGAGTAGGACTGCTAGATATGAGATATCTAAGGAGATTTTTCGATCTCGAATGACCGAGGGCACTGCCGTCGAGACTCATGTTCTTAAGGTAATCAATTTGATTAAACGCCTTGGACAGCTTGGGTTCGTCATGGATGGGGAGTTGAGTCAAGACTTGGTCTTGCAGTCACTCCCTGAGACCTTCTCGCAGTTTGTGGTTAATTTTCACATGAATAAGCTAGATGTCAGCTTGCCTGAGCTGCTTAACATGCTGAAAACTATAGAAGGTCACTTCTCATTCAAGAAGAACCATATCTTGATGGTGGATTCTTCTAATAAAAGGAAGAGGCCCAATGTGTCTTCTAAAAAGAAGAAATCCAATAAGGCTAAGGGAAAGGGGAAAGAAAAGGAACAAAAGAAACCTGAACCAGCTAAAGGAATGTGCTTTCATTGCAACGAGCCGGGACATTGGAAGAGGAACTGCAAGAAGTTTCTAGCAGAGAAGAAGCTTGGAGAAGCTTCAACTTCCAATCAAGGTTTGTTTATGATTGAAATTAATTTTTTTGAAAGTCATAATTCTACTTGGGTATTGGATACCGGCTGTGGGTCTCACATATGTAACACTGTGCAGGGACTGGTCAGAAGTAGAAAGATGAACAATGAAGAGGTGATCCTACGAGTGGGGAATGGAGCAAAGGTTGCTGCATTAGCTGTAGGAACTTATTGTTTAGCAATGCCTTCGGGCAAGTCCATTTATCTTAATAACTGTTATTATGTTCCGAATATTATTAAAAACATTATTTCAATTTCTGTATTGGATATGGAAGGTTTTGACGTTATTATAAAGAACAATGGTTGTTTTATTTATAAAGACGATGTTTTATATGGTATTGAAAATTTGCGAAATGGGCTTTATATACTTGACTTGCAAGAAAATATATTTTAAATTAAACAAACTAAGAAAAGGAAAAGAGATGATATTAATTATACCTACATGTGGCACTGTAGACTTGGTCATATCAATGAAACAAGATTATCCAAGTTGCATAAGGATGGGCTCCTAGAGCTATCCGATTATGAATCATATCCAACTTGTGAATCTTGTCTCATGGGTAAAATGACTAAATCTCCTTTTAGTGGAAAAGGAGAAAGAGTTACAGAGTTGTTGGCATTGATTCACACAGACGTTTGTGGACCTATGACAACAAGTACACGGGGTGGGTATCCTTATTTTATTACTTTCACTGATGATCACTCAAGATTTAGATATGTGTATTTAATGAAATACAAATCAGAATCATTTGAAAAGTTCAAAGAGTTCAGAAGTGAAGTAGAGAAACAAACGGGCAAGAGTATTAAGATACTTCGATCAGATTGAGGTGGAGAATAGTTAAGCAGTGAGTTTCTCAATTGTCTCAAAGAAAATGGTATAATCTCACAATAGACTCCTCCAGGTACACCACAGTTAAATGGAGTATCTGAAAGGAGAAATCGAATACTGTTGGACATGGTTCGATCCATGATGAGTTTTACCAACCTTCCAATTTCCTTATGGGGATATGCCCTAGAAACGGCTGCATACCTACTTAACAAGGTACCTACAAAATCCACCCCAAAGACTCCATATGAGATGTGGAAAGGGAGGAAACCAAATCTTAAGCATGTTAAGACTTGGGGTTGTCCAGCTTATGTTAAAAAGTTTGAAAATGATAAGCTATAGACTAAATCCTATAAGTGTAGATTTGTGGGATACCCTAAAGAAACCGTAGGGTATTATTTCTATCATCCAACTGATCAAAAGGTGTTTGTTGCGAAATATGCTGCCTTCTTGGAGAAAGAGTTTATCCATGAAGGGGTCAGTGGGAGTAAGATATATCTTGAAGAAGTTCAAGAACCAAAAATTACCACGGATCAAAGTCAGGTACCTAACCAAGTAGAAGAACCTACTATACCACACCCTGTTCGTAAATCTGGAATAGTACCGAAGATACCTGAGAGGTATGGATTCATTATAGAGGATGACGATGAGGTACACATCATGAATGATGATGATCCATTGAATTACGAACAGGCTATGAGTAATAAAGACTCAGGGAAATGGCTTGAAGCCATGAAATCCGAAATGGACTCCGTGTATGAGAACAAATTATGGACTTTGGTTTCACCACCTGAAGGCATTAAGCCTATTGGGTGTAAATGGGTTTTTAAGAGAAAGACTGGAGCAGACGGGAAGGTAGAGACCTATAAGGCCTGACTGGCTTCAAAAGGTTTCAAACAAAGACAAGGAGTTGACTATGATGAAACCTTCTCACCAGTAGCCATACTCAAGTCCATTCGGATTTTGCTTGCGATTGCAGCTTATAACGACTATGAGATCTGGCAGATGGACGTGAAAACGGCCTTCCTCAATGAAAAACTTGAGGAGGTTGTGTATATGACACAGCCAGAAGGATTTATTTCAAAAGTTGGAACAAATCAAGTCTGTAAGCTACAACGATCCATTTATGGGTTGAAGCAAGCTTCTCGTAGATGGAACATTCGTTTTGATGAGACAATCAAAGAGTTTGATTTTATCAAAAATGAGGATGAACTATGTGTATACAAGAAGGTTAGTGGGAGCGAAGTATCATTCCTTGTATTATATGTTGATGATATATTACGGATAGGGAATGACATTCCTATGTTACAATCAATTAAAATCTGGTTATCTAAAAACTTCTCCATGAAGGACTTGGGTGAAGCATCCTATATTTTGGGGATAAAAATCTATAGAGATAGATCTAAAAGGATGGTCGGCTTGTCCCAAGGAATGTACATTGATACGATGCTAAAGAGGTTTAGCATAGAAGATTCCAAAAGAGGTCTCATGTCGATGAGCCATAGAATACATCTCTCTAAGAAACAGGCCCCAAAGACACTTGAGGAGAGAGACCGTATGAGTAAGATCCCCTATGCTTCTGCAATAGGATCTATCATGTACGGTATGATATGTACTAGACCGGATGTTGCTCACGCACTTAGTGTAAAGAGCAGATACCAGTCGAATTCAGGAGAAGAGCACTGGAAGGCAGTGAAGAATATCCTAAAGTACTTGAGAAGGACTAAAGATATTTTTCTTGTCTACGGTGGGTCTGAATTAAAACTCGAGGCATTCACGGACTCAAGTTTTCAAACAGACCAAGATGACAGTAAATCTATTTCAGGGTATGTGTTTACCTTGAACGAAGGTGCAGTGAGTTGGAAGTGTTCCAAGCAGTAAACAGTTGCTGATTCAGTGACAGAGGCAGAGTATATAGCTGCAAGTGAAGCTGCAAAGGAAGCTGTTTGGATGAAGAAGTTCATAACTGAACTTGGCGTGGTTCCTAGCATTGGAGAAGCAGTTCCCGTATACTGTGACAACACCGGAGCGGTTGCACAGGTTAAGGAACCCAGGTCTCATCAGAAATCCAAACACGTGTTGCGGCGATTCCACTTAATCAGGGAGATCATTGAAAGAGCGTGTGGACTCTCAAGACAACATTGCAGATCCATTTACTAAAGCTCTAACACAACAGCAGTTTGATCGTCACTTAGAGAAGATGGGTATGAGATACCATGGCGATTGGCTTTAGTGCAAGTGGGAGATTGATAGTAGTGTGCATACAAGCCAATCATGTATGATGATAAAGCACATACTTTGTAAATAACCTTATTTATTTATTAATAAAATATTCATTTAAGACATTTAATAATCTACATGGTGCTGTTTTTAATAATATGTAAAGAACCCATAGTTTTAAGCATTGATTTTAGAATCATGATGAGATCATGCTAATGAGATCTAAATTCTTAGAAAGCTTAAAAACTAAAATAGTTCCCAATTGTGGGATTACTAAAATGGGGATTAGTAAATCCGGATAGATTGGTACATATGTTACTTGCTCATTGGATGAGGATGACTGATCTCATGGTCATTTGTGTGGAGACACTAAAGCAAGTATGTAGGTGCTTATTGGAGAATAAGTTCACTGAACGTGACTCGCTATGGAATACCTAATAGAGTTTTACTCGCCTGTCAATAGGAATTCCTAATGTGATAGTAGTACAAGTGATCGTTGGACTTGAGATCATCATAGTATCTTGTATGTAACAAATTATACTTCGACTTATTCCTTAAGGCCTTTTAAGGCATATATAGGGTATGCTTGGGTATAATGAGTTGCATACGTTAAATGACAACCCAGGAATCCTTGGCCAAGGTAGAATGAAATTAGAAAGAGGTTTCTAATTTGCATTATTTGGAGTTGTGCATTTTCTAATCGAAATACATATGATTAAATAAATTAAGACTTGACAGTAAATTCATGTCTTATATTTAATTGGGACATTGTATGGTGGAAGGATTGAATTGTACGGTAACTATTAACTCACAGGTTCTTTTATGATTAATGTTGAAATCTATATTATCTTGAAAGTCGTTGATCGCTAGGGAGGCTTATCCCTATTGTAGAATAAATGTTATTTATTTAAATAGATTATTAGTTTAATTTATTTATTTAAATAAAATTAAAATTATTCTAATTGATTTATTCACAACTGGTTTAATATGGAGAACCTAAAGGGTCACACCATAAAAGGAAGAAGAATTATTTAAGAAAAAAATGGCATGCTAGTAATAATGCATTAAGTGTAATTAATTTAATCTATGATGATAGAATAAATTAAATAGCTTAATGTTTATTATTTAATATTTTAGAAAATATTAAATATAAATTAATAAGAGGAGTCTTATTAATATTATTATTATTATTATTATTTTAATTCTAAAGGAGTTTAGGAATTAATATAATATCAGTACTCTCTCTCATTCCTAATAAGATTAGGATATAAATTAATTAAAAGTGTTTAATTAATTAATTAAATAAAAAAAAACCTATTCTAATTGGATTAGGAGGGTTAACCTAATATCTATATAAGAGAGTCTTATATCAGAAATAAGGTACGTGAATTTTTCCAAAGGTTGGGAGTACACATATTCTATAGAGATAGAAACAAGGGTTAAGCCAATAACCCATCTTCCTGAGTTCTTCATCTTCCTTGGTGGATCACCGTTAGAGGCCAAACATTTGGATGGCTGACATTGATCAAGGGAAGGAGCCACTACAGAGGAATCAAAGGAATCAAAGGAGTAGAACTTGTACATGAGGAAGCTTGGATCTTTAAAGGTATAATTCCATCCTCTCCTTCTATGTATTGACTGATAATTGATGCACAAGAAAGATTATGGTTAAGGGTTTGTAAGAAAATTTTAAAATCTAATTTTTTATCCCTTCCACTGCGTTTATGTAATTTGATTGCATGCTTATGTTTCTAGCAAACCCAACACTGCGAAGCATCCTCGGCCACATAATATACAAGTGTTGGTCTCCTCATGGGTATGAAAATCATAGGAGGTACGCTGACTCGACAATCAACATTTTTTATTATATTGAGACCTTAAATCCAGATAACCGTTTTAAGGTCTGTTTACATATACATTTTTTGCAAAAAAACTGGCAGGGTACATTTGTAAACTGGAGTTTGTCCATCGTGGGAATCACATTCCGATTGTTTTGATCGTGAATCCCACGATTCCTAGGCTCACATATGAGTAGCCAAAACCTGCACAGTTCAAATTTGTACAGAAATAGATATATATCCCAATATTATCAGAATCGAGGATTCATTCAGTAAATCCTGGTCCGCATGGCCGAAGCATCTCGTTTCCACTAATTAGTGATCTAAGGGACGCGGGGTTGCTTTTGAAGCTGAAACTAGAAAGAAAGCTAGATTTAAGGAAATCTCAACCATTCTAGCTTCCCGATTCAGTCTGGAGGTTTTGAACCGTTTGAAAACTAGAATTGGCGAGATTTAAATAAATCTAATCCGCCTGCAGATATGTCAATGCCAATTCATATAAAATGAATATTTAAAGCAGCAGTTGAATAAAAAGCGAGTAAAGCAATATATTTATAAAAATATATATAAAAGCTGTAAAGGACGATGGGTTTTCACGCCGGTGCCCGGACTGGAATTGAAATATATATATATATATATATATATATATATATATATATATATATATATATATATATATATTGACAGAAACGTAGTTAACCAAGACTGGGAAGAGGACCAGTGATGGTGAAGGCTTCTTATATATGTATAAATATATATAAATGCAGTAAAATGGCCACAGAATGATCCAGGCCGAACTGGAATGTAAATGTACAAAAAAGTAGTCAACTAGGGACTGAGAAGATAACCCAATAATGGTGAAGTGTGCAAAAATAGTATAAAGGCCACGAAATAGTCCAGGCCAGACTGGAATGTAAATTGCAGAAAAGTAGTCAACTAGTGACTGGGGAGAGCACCCAGTATGGCGAAGAGTGCAAAAGCAGTATAAAGGGCGATGGGTTTTCACGCTGGTGCCAGGACTGAATTGAAATATATATATATATATATATATATATTGATAGAAATATAGTCAACCAAGACTGATACGAGGACCAGTGATGGTGAAAATCGCTCATGTATGCTTAAATATATATAAAAGCGGTAAACTACCTCGAATTTGACATCCGGGCTTGACAGAATTGAAATGTTAGTATATAAACAGTTAAATATATACAAAAAAGGTCCAAACCCGAACTGGGAAGATAACCCAGTCTGGCGAAATTGCCAGAACGTGTGTGCTAGTGTATTAAAGCTACTGGAGCTGACAGATCGTCAATCCGAGTTGTAAAAATGCCAAAAAATTAGTTTATGTACAAAAATATACCAAATTTTGACGAAAACGGCCACGAAAATAAGTTTCGGGCATTTTTAGAAAACGAAACTTAACGTGCAAGTGTATAAAAGTACGAAGAAGTAATATTCACTTTCTAATCGTGAAAATACTTACAATGGACTGCTACACGGGCTTTTTGCCAAATCGTAGGCTCTATAAGTCCAAATCTACCGGTTATTTTCTGATACGTGGTAGTATATGGGTATATCTACGTGTTAAAGTGAAAATATTTGGGTTTGGAAGAGGTGTAAAAGTCAACAAATTGAACTGGCAGTGCTTCGTTGCGTTTATAAATTATAAAATACGAGAGGGGGTGCACGTTTATTTATAGTCTAGGGAGCCTCCACTCTACCTGTTGCTGCCATAGGTAGAGCTGCAGCTCCCCAAGGTGGGGCCCACATGCCCGGCTTTGCCGTCTCGAAGTGCACGCATGCCGAACAATGCGATGTCAGGTTCAAAACTTCATAACTTTTAATCGGAGCGTCCGTTTGAGGCGTGCTATATCTTTTCGGAAAGTCCTCGTCGAGAGTGTTTCAATGACATGGGAGTTAACCCTTTTAAGCCCAAAAAGATGGGTTCATGTTAGGGTCTTTATTTTCCCGCAATTTATTCGTCGAGCCATCTTGTGCTGTTTACACTCGGGATCATTGTTGTGGTTCATTCTGACTTTGGCGACATCAATTCGGTTTGATTTTGACCGAATTGGCTGAGAGTTTGGTAAAATAATCGTTTTTCCCCTCCCTGGGTTGCCTCTAGTGTCGGCATGGCCTCTGGTTGACTTTCGGGAGCTGTTTCCAAGACTTGGATCCCATTCGAGTATATTTGTCCTCAGTGTGACGTGGTCATTCCAAGTTTTCTTCTGGAGTTGTTGTGATGGTTCAGATTTATGTTTAAAATTGACCTGACTTCCTGGACTGATGCCGGGGCTGACGTGTGCCTCCCGGGTTGCTACCGGGGCTGACCTTGACTTTCCGTGTTGCTGCCGGGGCTGAATTGGTTGACTGATATTGAGACCGAATTTGCATTGCTTAATTAATATTGGGGGTCGGATTTAAGTTGATCTATATTGGGGATCAAATTTGAGTTGACCGATATTGGGGATCGGATTTGAGTTGACCGATATTGAGGATCAGATTTCAGTTGAAGGACCGGTATTGGTGACCGGATTTGACTTGAAGAGACAGCCTTGCCCTCCTACAGTGTTAGTAATAGGAAAACAAAATTTTGAGTGTCTACAGATGCCCCTCTTTATCATGTTTATGTAATGCAATGGAATGAACAGGATAAAGATTGCTAGACACTTGAAATATGACAAGATATTAATGATACAAATCGCAATGCAATGAATGTTAACATGTTTTTGCAAATTGCATTTTGCACTTCGTATATCGCATCATAAATCGCATCGCAATCGCATCGCATCGCATATTGCATCGCAGATCGTATATCGCATAGCAAATCACTTACCTTTACCGGTGTCTGTGTTGGGGCTGATCTCAACGGTTGACTTTCATCAATGTAGCTGATAGCTATGCTGGTGTTGACTTGAACGGTTTGATTTTTATCAGTGTTTCCGATGCTTTGTTTGATGAGGATGAACTAAAATGTTTCCCACATTTCTGTTGAGGATGACGTTCTTTATGATAGCCTTTGTTGTTATCTTGGTTTTAAGACGAATGGTTCCCCCAATCTGTCGATACTATCAGGGGGTAGATTCTCTCTTGGCTGATGCCGTTGTATATTTCTAAAGACTCCTCTGATGGGGATATATCTCTTTTGCCGAGTTACCTCAGTGGGTGCTCCCAATGCCTATCCTGATGATAACTTACACCGGTAATTTGCAACAGTGCCTACCCTGATGGTAGGGACAATGGTTGATCATTGGACTGTGTCGATGCCTACTCGAGCGGTAGCAGACTTTTTCATCGAGTTTGTGTGTTTAATGTGTACGCATATTTAACTCTACTGGGTATGCATGCCTAACTTTTTAATGAAGATGTGTGCTGATGTAGCGTTTGTTGCACATGTGCAGACCAGAAATGATATGATTATCTTAATTTATCCTAGGTTGATGCATATGCTTAATTGAATTGATGTAGAACCATACCTCACCCTTTCTGAGGTGATTTGGAGTTTTTTTTTCAGGCATGGATTTTGATAGGCTTATCAGCTCTAACTCCCGTATGGCTCCTTTTATCATTCGTCGAGCAGATTTGGATGTTCCCCTTTCATATGCCGTCTTTGATGAGGATCTCGCAAGGGCTGCTATTTTCTAGATCTGGATTTGGTGCTAGTCCCTCTGGTGGTCCATACACTGATGGCTTTATTAGGAGATATCCTGATATCTTTGCTGAAGTAGCGTTCCACGGCCTACATCACCGGATCCTTCTCAATGCCCCTTCTAAGTATTTGTATAACAGATTCCATCATTTACCCTCTGTGGGGATGGATTGATATACTGTTTCCGCCATCGGACCATTCCTGATGTTTTGATGGGGATGTGTCAACGGTTGATAGTGTCATGACAATCTGACCTTCGCTGAAGTACCCTTCAATGGCTGAACGTCATCGAACCATTTCTGATGCTTTGCTGGGTGGTGCCAACGGCTGATCATTGAGTATGAAAAGGGGCAAGCTCTCTATTTGTGACCCTGCTGGGTTAGATGCTGGCTTGGCTGATGACCCAGGTGCTGATGACGTTCTGGAGGATGTAGCCCATTCTTTTATTACTTAGATTTGATCTTCAGTGTAGAAGCCTCGACTGATGAGGACTTGGTGCAGGTTGACATGTTTGATGATGCATATTTCATTTGCCAGGTCTTTTGTCATTGAGCATATGTTCTTCTTTTGAGGATTTTTCCCTTTTTGTGGAGGGACAGCTGATGTCGCCTTGATTTCTTTCAGGAACTCTCCCTTTTCTTTTGATGAGGAACTTGGTCCCGCCATAGATCCTTTCCATTTCTTAGAATCGGTAATGCCCCAGCCCTTTCATAGGTTGTTACTGGGGTTCACAGAAGAAACTCGCTTTGTTGACCATGTCCACGGTGAACAATATCTTGCACATTCAGACAAATAACAATATGTGCCGAAAGCTTGATGGCTCGAGCTGTCGGGGTTAGTATGATCTTGTGAATGAGGCATTTGAAGTTAAAGTTTATGCAATTGAATGCGCGTATTCACCGAGCTCTTATCTTATCGCTAAAGATCTTGAAATTAAGCATGAAAATGAATTTTTTCTAAGGAAATTGAAATTTTCATTTGACAAGTTATGTAATTGCAAGAATACTTTTAAGCGTCCATGGTCATTTTTCACTGGTAAGATCAGATTCAAAAGACTTCATCTCCCTTCATCAGAGACACCTCATCTTCGCTCTAGACACTGCTCTTCACAGAATTAACATCATATGACACGTGCACTATGAATGACGCAACCCTTAACATGGGTTTCTCTTCTACGACTTCTAGATGATCTCATCTTCTTGCAAAAATTTTTTGTTTTCTTCGCTTAACTTCGTCTCATTTTTTTAGGCTATTCAGGGTTACCCATGTAACGAGTTTTGGACCAATGACTCCTAAACCAGATGGCTTTAGGGCACTAGGTGTTAAGACACCCCTTAGGGTTTACTGGCCTGAGTAATAAAGGCCACACTTTGAGACAAGTCAGGCGATATACTCTTTTTGATCCTCGCCTGAGCTTACACAAGATTTGTTTTCTTATGCTCTAAATTACCCATGTAGCGAGTGTTGGCCGATGACTCCCAAACCAGAAGGCTTTAGGGCACTAGGTGTAGAGACACCCCTCAGGCTTAATTACTCGAGTAACCTAGGCCATGATTCAGATCTGCTCACGTTTCAACTTCCTCTTCTTGCAATGCTCGTTTTCTTAGGCACTGAGTTACCTATGTAACGAGCGTTGGGCCGGTGACTCCCAAACCAGATGGCTTTAGGGCACCGGGTGTACAGACACCCCTCGGGCTTAATAACTCGAGTAACCCATTCCACGATTCGAGACATTAGGCTGGCTATTAATTGTAATCCTTGTCGCCATAGCTTCATACCCCACAACTAAGAGTTAGGGTGATCGCAAAGTGCAGACATGCATATGAGGTCAAGTTTGCTCTAAAAAGTGCTTTGAACTAGGACGTCGTGCCTAATTAAAAGGTTGAATAGTCTTAATTCTCTAATCGCTTTCATGATTCTTGCTCCACGGACTCTTATCAGAATTAATCCAATTCATAACAAGTTAAGCAAAAATCTTTTTTTCCTTTCCTCCTTTTCTGAGATTCTAATGCAAGATTTATCTACGCTTAACATGTATACCCCTGCCAATGCATGTAACTGGAAGTTGAAAGCAGATAAAGAGATGAAAGAGTCGTACCTTATCAGTGGATCGAAGTATTCTCAGAAAATTATGACTGGAAAAGACCGATTGATCATACCGAATCGCCAATGATGGAAGCTTGGATGATGATGGACCATGCTGATGGTACCGACTGGTGCATTTTCATTGGATGGTTGATAAATGCCCCAGTGTTGAATTATCGCTATTTTTGAAATTGCCCCAGTCTTGTTGTAAGGGCCCCAACATCGGGTTGTCGCCGATTCTAAAATTACCCTAGTCTTGCTTATCATCTGGGGTGATTGCTTTGTTGTATATTTGACAAATGGGCTGGTAAGATGCTGAGATCGCAAGAGCTTTTGTACAGCATGACCCCTATGGTGAATAGGTAGTGGATTTTGGCTTTAATACTTGGATGCCCCAATCATTATTTTTGATTTGTAGGAGCAATTGGCTTTGATGACCTTTCTTCTGATTTGATGAAGGTTTCAGATTGAGGGTGTCAGCTCTTCGAAGGTCCTTGCTGATGATTATGCTTGATATATCATTGTGTAGTTATTTCAACTTTGATGTCGAGATGCCTTTAGATTCCAATGAACTGGACCTAAGAGTTAAGCCTGGTTATTGGTGTGATGACTTTAACCAAATTTTCCTTGATCTGTGAGGTTTAATCCGTGACCTTTTGGCTCAAGGAATATATCGTTGGGTATGAGATAGACTTTGCCACGACGGTAGCTCATGTGCTTCTGTGGGTCAAAGGAGATCCAGTCTTCTCGCACATCAGGAGTGATGAGTTGCTGACAGGTTGCATCTTATGACGATTGTCATTTCTTCCATGTGACTAGTCATTTTGATGTATCCATGTCTCTCCCTTTTGAGACTTGCTTCGCTTAGGACTGAGCTCCACTCACAGCTTTATCACTCATGCAGTCGGCAGTGGATTATTTGCCGCTAGCGGGTTTGAAAGGGGTGACCACATATCATCCGCTGGCAGTCATGGGCCAGTTTGATCAGTTTCAGAGCATTCACCACTTTGAGGGGCTATGGATCAGCGGATATCAGCTTTGTCTTTGTCATCAGCTGACCTTACCAGGTTTTATGAGTGTTAACTCATAGGGTGAGGGCTGATTTATCTACTAGCCATCCAGATCGTTCTCTAGAGTATTTGGCATGGTTGGAGTTCAATATCACATTGGTTGCGGCTGCCCAATCAGCTTCGAGTATTGATTCTGATGAGGAGGAACCTATGGAGGATCCTGATTCTCCCACTGAGGATGATTTATTTATCGTTTGACAGTGGCTTTAGTTAGTGACCCTTTGAGCATCCTTGTCGGGACAGATCCAGCTATCGTTGATTCACTGGCTCGGATGACCTTTGAGAGGTATTAGGCTAGGGTGTTGATGTTGACAGCCCTATCTGGCAGAGATACAACTTTCGCTGCTAGAGACGAGGCTCAACCTACTCGGGATGCAGCATTGAGAAGAGAGATGAGATTCGTTCTATCAGAGATGTAGCCTTTGAGGAGATTCAGGAGGTTTCAGTTGCTCGGGATGTCGCTTTTGCTGAGAAGGATGAGGCCATAGTATGCAGATGGCAGTGGATGTTCTGGCTCATATGGAGACCAAGGGTAAGGAGCTTGCAGCTGCTCCTTTATCTTCAGAGAGATGCCATGTTGGCACTGTTATCCCGCTTGTCCACGGGTTCAGAGTCCAGCTTTGATTTTCCTCAGCAGGGCTTATTGACCAGGAGGTTTGATAGAATTTGAGTTTTAGAAGATTCGGTGTCTTGTGATTGTTTTTTTTTTATTTTTTCCGAAGGTCAGACCGCACCAGGAATGGTTGCCTACGTACTCCCGGGTTGAGGGAGATCAGGTCGTTCGTAGTTCCTGTTTTTATGTGAGAGGCTTGAGAAGGGTTTCTTTTGGGGTTTGAGTTTGGTTTGATAGGTTTTTGAATTTTTGTGTTGGGATTCGAGGGTTTTTGAATTTTTTGTTTGGTTTGACCTCACAAATATGGTTGCCTGCGTATTCCCGGGTTGAGGGAGATCAGGTCTTTTGTAGTTCACGTTTTTGGCTTGAAAGGCTCGATTATTAATTTTTTTTCTTTTTTTCTTTTTTTTTCTTTTTTTAATTTTTTTGGTCTTTTGATTTTGTATGCATGGAAAATAAAGGGCATAATGCTAAGAAAAGGATAATGTCCCAACATCCTCTAGAACTCACAACTTTCCTCTTGATCTACGTCCTCCTGGCTAGCTGAGGCCTAATAGTCTAGTCGTCCTTGGTTATGTTGCCTTCGAGGCTCGTGATAGAGGTTTCCTCTTGGTCAATAATATCGTCAATCACTGCCATAAATTGATCGCATCTTGAATTAGTATATCCCTTAAGGAGGCTCAAACTAGACTCGTCTCAGAAAGGTATGAGCTCTAGGTTCCTCGATGGGTTGGCTTCCTTGACAATTTCACCACCTTTCCCTTTATCTACTCCTTCACCTTTCTCATAGGCTTAAGAGAGTTTGTGTATGAAATTCCCCTCGCACTGATGTTGTATCTCTAGCAAGGAACTTTCCTTTTGGGTTTTTTCCATATGGGGAAGGATCAGTATCTCCTCCTCGTCATCCAGGAGGATAAGTTCAGGAATGTGGTTGCTAACTTCTGGCAATAAGATGTTTGATGATGGTGGATGAACTTCATTGGGAGATTCTTTTATCTCCTCGGTCACTCCTAACATTAGGATCGGTCCACCTTGTGTTCTGCCAGGATTGGTGCTTACAGCCATCACCTCCTTTGAACTGCCTGTCTTATGTGGACATCTTAAGCTCTTTATTTCTGTCTCGCCTTTTTTGGCCATGGGGACTTCTATCTTCAGTTCTCCACTTTCAATGAGATCCTGGATTTTGTGCTTTAGAGACCAGCATTCCTCAGTTGCATGTCCAGGTGAGTTAGAATGATATCGACATATCTTTGTGGCTTCATAACTTTTTATCTCGGGCTTGGTAGGAGGCAGAAACTCAGTAATCTTTCTCTGCGCAACCAATAGTGCTAACGCATTTTCCAATGAGTCCCCCAAAGGTGTGAATACCCTTCTCCGCCTACTCTCCCCGACTCTCGGTGCTGTAGGATTTCGAGGGTTTGCCCAGTGTTTGGAATGTTGCTTGATATTTTCTATTTGGGAGTTCGTACTCCTCCGGACGATTTTTCCTTTGGTGAGATCTTTTAGTAATTTCATCATTCCCCCTTTCTCGTCTACTCAGCATGCTTTGATCTTCTTCATTTAGCTGGCTGATCTTGGAGGGAGATATGCTTACATTTTGAATAACCTCCTCTTTCCCTTGACTTCCTGATAGTTGAGTGAAAATCTGCCTCGTATCTTGATGTTGGCGCTCTACCAGATTAGCCAACAGAGTTACTTGATGCTGGATTACACCAACTTTTGCATCACTTTCATACCCTCTGCATTTTCCAGTTCTAGGACATTTGTTCTGTTCCTTTGGGGGTATTCCTCCATCCTTCGTATGTATTTATAATTTGGATATATTTCATCGCTTCCTGACCCGATCATGTTTACTCCCTCTGTATCATGCTGCATCAAAAGGTCAGGGTTGTCATTGGGATGGTCAAGTTGGTGGACCACAATATCGCCACTTTCGATCAGGTTTTGGATTTTATGCTTCAAGGACCAACAATCTTGTGTATCGTGTCCTGGAGATCCTGAATGGTAAGCACATCTTTGACTAGAATTGTATCTTTTGCTTTTTGGATCTAGAGGTGGAGCCAGTTCGGTAATTTTCTTGTGATCTATTAACATCACCAACATGTTTTCAAGAGAATTGCCTAATGGAGTGAACACCCGATTTTTCGTTCTTTCAAATTTTCTCTTTTTTTCCTGGTAATTGTTGAATGCAGTTTGTTGTGACGAGAGATTACCTTCCCTCTTCCAAATGGGGGGACTACGATTGAGTGTCCTTGACTGCCCCTGTATAATGAGGGATACATCTTCATCTCCTTCCTTGGGTACCCTTATGGGATCACTTGTATAGTTGTTCGACTGTATATGATCGACGACTACTTTCAAGGTTGTGAGATCTTTAATCTTGCCTGCTTTCAGGCCCATCTCTGTCATTTCGCCATGTTTGATCATCTCTGAGAATGGCTTTCCTATTCTGGCCAGGAGCCTCTCATAGTAAGGTGCCTCTTGGATGTCTATAAAAGTCATCACCATTTCAGCTTCGGTCATAGGCAGGCTGACTTGTGCTGCCAGATGTCTCCATCTTTGGGCATACTCACGGAAAGACTCGGTACTCTGCTTTTTGACTTTGGACACTTGATACAGATCCGATACCATCTGATACTGGAAGCTGTATTGAGCTAGGAAGGCATGAGCTAGCTCTTCCCAACTGTGGATTTTTGCATTATCAAGTCGGGCATACCATGTCCTAGCCTCTCCAGTGAGACTCTTTTGGAAAGCTGCATTCTGAGGTTTTCATCTTCAGCATAAGACCCTAGCTCGCCAATGTATACTTTCAAGTGCGTATAGGGATCGCCTGCCCCATTGTACTTTTCAAACTCTGGGACATGGAATTTGTCGGTATATCTAGCCCCTGGGAATATGCATAGATCTAAATATGTGACACTTCCAAGGTTTCCAGTCCCTTTAATTGTTCGGATGGTTTCTTCCATTTGTTGGACTTTCTTTTGGATATCTCCAGTTTCCCGATCTTCTCTGAGATTTGTGATTTCAGGGGTTTTGTTGGTTCTTTCACTGTATCGCGGTTCAAGGATCTGCATTTCTCCCTTTTTGTCAGCACTTTGATTACCACCCTTTGAGGAGGTATCTGTTTGATTGAGTGTTGGCTGGCCCTGAGTGTTTTTATTTTGTTATCTTAGGAGGATAGCCAACTCTGCTATTTGATTCTTAAGTCCTTCAAACTCTTTTCGAGATACGGAATCCGACTCATATTGGCTACTTTCAGCCATGTCGGTTGGATAGGCTTTGTGCCTTTTCAGATTATGATCTTTTAGTGAGACCACTTTTTCACCTACAACAAAACGTAGGCGCGTCAATTTTCTGAGGTAGGTAAGGATAGGATGCATGATGTGTTTTTTTAGATTTTATCTTGCAAAACAGAGGTTAGTTGTTTTGATGGCAGGATGACATGGTATTTTGACAGGGAAAGTAAATCTTTATGATATTTACATTGTGCTCCTCAGTAATTGGAGACTTAACATGGAATTGAAAGAGGAAGGCATGAAGAAGCTTCCCTTTAGATTTGGTTAATCAGAGGCTGACCTATCTTAGGTTACTCTCTCGGCTTTTGTTTCGGCATGAAGGTTCGTAGATCATCGCAATCTACTAGAGGGGAAATTAATCCGATCTTTCAACTGGAGCGAATCTGGGTGGTGCATTTTCTTGAGCCCCAGAGACTTAGTCGTCCCCAGAGACATTACTTATCACCGACAAAGTTTTCCTCCTTGTGAGAGGGACACACAACATACATTCACATACATCGTGCCTCACCATTGTGCATATGATGACATGGGTGCGAAGCACTAAATATGGGTGCGAAGCACTAAAAAGTAGAAAAAGCATTCATTCAATGTAAAGACGTGGTATTCATACATTCAATAAAGACGCAACATTCACTCATTCATTGACTGTGGAGACACAGAATTTCACGCATTCAATAGTTTTGAAAGGGAAATGTTTGAAAAGATTTGAAAGCGGCCTAAGCCCTCTACTTTCCCCATGAGAGTCGCCACCTGTCGACGTTGGTTTAAAAAATCCGCGGGTCGGATCACAACCCGGATATGTTAATCTCTTTTCCTAAGTTCTCCCTACCCTCACTCTTTTTATTTAGGAAAAAGGTTTTGAAGGGTTTTTTTAGGAGAAAGGCCAATATGTATCATGTCGATGATTTGAACGTTTTTAGATTCTCCAGTTGGTAGATTTGAAATGGTTGTACCAACTCAACCGAGGTTTGTTTGAAAGAGGCCCAATTGCTGGACACTGTCGAAACTTTATCTTTGAAAACAAAGTTTTGAGCTCGGAGGCTTAGTTAAGTGTGGGGAAGGTGTTAGGCACCCCAAGACTCCCGTGTAAACATGGTACCGCATCTTTTCAATATTTTCCTTTAAAACTGGAATGCGTGAGTGAATGCTGTTTAAAAATTTGGCATATTGATTTGATTGATTGAAAGTAGTGCTTTGCTTCGTTGAACCTATATACGAAGGATTTGATTTGATTTGAAAATCAGTCTTTGATTTGATTTGTAAAAGTACTTAATTTGATTTTCTTTGAAAAGCTTTTTGATTGATCTGAAAATGATGTTTTGAAAGCTGGTTTATCAAACCCTTACGCTGCCATAGGAATTGAAGCCTGTTGATACTTCCAATTTTATCTTTATAGCCTTTAGGCTGCATGTGAATGGTGATTTATAGGGCTACGAAGTATCCTCAACCACAAAATATACAAGTGTCAGTCTCCTCATGGGTATGAAAACCATCGGAGAGACGCTGACACGACAATCAACATTTTTATTATATTGAGACCTTAAATCCGGATAACCGTTTTAAGGTCTGTTTACATGTACATTTTTTGCAGAAAAACTGGCAGGGTACATTTGTAAACCGGAGTTTATCCATCGTGGGAATCAGATTCCGACCGTTTTGATCGTGAATCCCACGATTCCTAGGCTCACATATGAGTAGCCAAAACCTGCACAGTTTAAATTTATACAGAAACAGATATATATATATCCCAATATTATCAGAACCGAGGATTCATTCAGTAAATCCTGGTCCTCGTTCCCACTAGATAGCGATATAAGAGACGCGAGGTTGCTTTTGAAGCTGAAACTAGAAAGAATGCTAGATTTAAGGAAATCTCAGCCATTCTAGTTTCCCGATTTAGTCTGGAAGTTTTGAACCGTTTGAAAACTAGAATTTGCGAGATTTAAATAAATCTAATCCGCCCGCAGATATGTCAATGCTAATTCATATAAAATGAATATTTAAAGCAGCAGTTGAATAGAAAGCGAGTAAAGAGAAATATATATAAAAATATATATAAAAACTGTAAAGGGCAATGGGTTTTCACGTCGGTGCCCGGACTGGAATTGAAATATATATATATATATATATATATATATTGACAGAAATGTAGTCAACCATGACTAGGAAGAGGACCAGTGATGGTGAAGGCTGCTTATATATGCATAAATATATATAAAAGTAGTAAAAAGGCCACAGAATGATCCAGGCCGAACTGGAATGTAAATGTACAGAAAAGAAGTCAACTAGGGACTGGGAAGATAACCCAGTAATGGTGAAGTGTGCAAAAATAGTATAAATGCCACGAAATAGTTCAGGCCAGATTGGAATGTAAATTACAGAACAGTAGTCAACTAGTGACTAGGGAGAGCACCCAGTATGGCGAAGAGTACAAAAGTAGTATAAATGGCGATGAGTTTTCACGCCGGTGCCCGAACTGAATTGAAATATATAGATATATATATATATATATATATATATATATATATATTGATAGAAATGTAGTCAACCAAGACTGATACGAGGACCAGTGATGGTGAAAATCGCTCATATATGCGTCAATATATATAAAAGCGATAAACTACCTCGAATTTGACATCCGGGCTTGACAGAATTGAAATGTTAGTATATATATAGTTAAATATATACAAAAAAGGTCCAAACCCAGACTGGGAAGATAACCCAGTCGGGCGAAGTTGCCAGAACGTGTGTACTAGTGCATTGAAGCTACTGGAGCTGACGGATCGTCAATCTGAGTTGTAGAAATGCCAGAAAATTAGTTTATCTACAAAAATATACCAAATTTTGACGAAAACGGCCACGAAACTAAGTTCCGGGCATTTTTAGAAAATAAAACTTAACGTGCAAGTGTATAAAAGTACGAAGAAGTAATATTCACTTTCTGATCTTGAAAATACTTACAATAGACTGCCACACAGACTTTTTGCAAAATCGTAGGCTCTATACGTCCAAATCTACCGGTTATTTTCTGATATGTGGTAGTATATGGGTATATCTACGTGTTAGAGTAAAAATATTTGGGTTTGGAAGAGGTGTAAAAGTCAGCAAATTGAACTGGCAGAGCTTCGCTGCGTTTCTGAATTATAAAATATGAGGGGGGGGGGGGGGCTGCACATTTATTTATAGGCCAGGGAGCCTGCACTCTACCTGCTGCTGCTATAGGTAGAGGTGCGGCTCCCCAAGGTGGGGCCCACATGCCCGACTTCATCGTCTCGAAGTGCGTGCATACCTAACAATGCGATGTCAGGTTCGAAACTTCATAACTTTTGATCGGAGCGTCCATTTGAGGTGTGCTATATCTTTCCAGAAAGCCCTCGTTAAGAGTGTTGCAATGACATAGGATTTAACCCTTTTTAAGCTCAAAAATACGGGTTCATGGTCGGGTCTTTGTTTCCCCGTAGTTTGTCTGTCGAGCCGTCTTACGCTGTTTACACTCGGGATCATCGTTGTGGTTCATTCTGACTTTGGCAACATCGATTCGGCTTTAGTTTGAATGAATCGGCTGAGAATTTGGTAAAATGACCATTTCGCCCCTCTCGGGGTTGCTTCTAGTGTCGGCATGGCCTCTAGTTGACTTTCGGGAACTATTTCCAAGACTTGGATCCCATTCGAGTCTGTTTGTCCCCAGTGTTGCCTTTGTGGCTGACGTGGTTGTTCTAGGTTTTCTTGTAGAGTTATTGTGATGCTTCAGGTTTATTTCTAAAATCGACATGACTTCCCGGACTGATGCCGGGCTGAACTTGACTTTTCGGGTTGCTGCCGGGGCTGACATGGTTGACCGATATTAAGACCAGATTTGCGTTGCTTGATCGATATTGGTGGTCGAATTTATGTTGATCGATATTGGGGATCGAATTTAAGTTGACCGATATTGGGGATCGGATTTGAGTTAACCGATATTAGGGATCAGATTTTAGTTGAAGGACCGGTATTGGTGACCGAATTTAACTTGAAGAGACGGCCTTGCCCTCCTGCAGTGTTAGTAACAGGAAAACAAAATTTTGAGTGTCTACAACTATTTTACAATATAGTGAAGACTTCTATAGTAAGTATCTCGTACCATTACTCCACTCCCCGACTAATCCCAGCCACACTCTCATTTCTTGATAAGAATAATGGAACAAAAAAGAAAAAGGTGAGCTCAACTAGCTCTGTAAAGAATATTATGACTAAGATAATGTAGAATAAATTATCGTTAGCCTTCAACAATGATAATTCCGATAACATATAATGGACAACAAGTTTTAGATCAACAACTGCAGCGGAACAAATAATCCATTAGAAGAGACAAGTAGAGAATGATATCCACTATCTTCTACGATTTAAAAGTCCATCATCAATACTTTATCCTTGTAACACCAATCAATAATTATTCAAATCAAAATTTTATCTTTGCAATACGGGTTAAAGATATTCATTTGTATCACCAGTGGTCATGGTCATTCCAAACACCTGTCCATCTTTGCACTACGGGCCAAAGATAACTTTCACCACAAGCCTTTGTCTGTAACACTAAAGGTCATGATTATACCAATACACAGTTCCTGGTCATAATCATATCAATCAACAGTTCATCTTTGCACTACGGACCAAAGATAACTTCCACCACAATTTAAGTCTGAGGATGATGACAATGATATAAAGAATAAGTATAAAGTGAGATCAAGGATAAATATTAAAGATTTGTAATTTAATTTATCCAGAGTTCAAGAATGTCCAAATTGTCAACATAATAACCAACTGTGGAGTAAAAATCAAAAATGATATTTAAGATTTATATTTCAAAGATAATGATAAGAAAAGAAAACTAAATGCTGTCGTGAATAGTACCCCAGATGAATAGTACCCCGATATGAAAAGATTAAAATTTAATAAGAAAGTTTAGACAAATATTCTAGTGAAATGATATTAGATGAAGCGCAAACCTCAAGGAATTTTTAATTATTTTAGGAATTATAGAAGCAATACTTACCATAGTAAGTTTAGAGATTTAGGAATATGAAATAAAATAATATCACTTATATAATATGGAGTATGAAAGAAAATTATATCCTTTACGAGTATTGAAAGAAAATAATATCCTTTACCTTAGTAAAAATCTAGATCTGACTGGTATAACAGATATTATCCTGAGAAAATATTGCACTATAAGCTACACTCAAAGTATTCTTATACTCAAAAGAAATACTCATAATATTGCAGTAGGAACACTTGTATTTTTTTTTGGTGTGTTTTGGATGAAGGGTTACCTCCCCTTTTATAGTGCAGCACGGAGGAAAAAAATAAATAAACCTGCCTAACTTTTCTCTACCTAATTTTCTCTGTCTAACTTCCTGCCTAATTCTCACATTTTCTTATTGGTTGAGGGTCCACAATTTAGAAAATGATTTTGCAGGAGGAATTCTCAACCAATCAACTTGAAAAAAGGACAATTAATATACTGATTTTGAAAACAAAGCATTCAAATACAATTTGCTCACCTCCGTCCCTTTTATCACATGCTTATATATATATATATATATATATATTATAATATTACTACTATTTAAAAAATTAAAATTATACTATTATATTATCACATTATACTATAATAAAATATTATAATAATATATTTGAATGAATATTTTATCGGAGAAGATAATTATGGTTTCATAGAAAAATATGTCAAACTTTCAACAAAAGCCTCATGCTAAAATTCCTCCATTTGTAACAAAAATTGGACAAATATCCATCACATAATAATTATTCACAATTAATATTATAAGCTCACAATATTGACAACCAGATAATTCCCAGGAAAGAGCGGGCTTTCTGATAAGGATGTATCCTTATTGGCGCGCAATTATATAATCTAACCCTTTTTCTCAACAAAACTTTCTAGACATTGTCAATAATGCTAACTAATAATATCATTCAAATAATATAAGTTACCGTGTCGTATTAATAATATAAAATATTGTGCAGATGTTATTGAACAATTATTGAATCAATAATATAAGATACTATGCAATATCTAATGTGACAATTATTGAATGAGTTACTTCTTACGTAAGAATCAATAATCAGAGATACTGTACAATACTGTGTGTTACTGTGTAATACTGCGTATTACCTGTACTTTTATCAATGGGTATTTCAACAGTTAACGGTAAAAGTTCTGTCATTAATTTTAATTTTTTTTGTCATTTTCTATATTCGACAGTTATTCCGTTATAGGGCCCACTAATGATAGGTTATTTCTACGTCGTCGTACAAATATTCTCCGACAAAAAGAATATTCCTTGACAAAACGAATATTTTTCGAAAACTATTTAGTTAGTATAATTTGCACATATCACCCGTAACTATCATATTTATCAATCAATACCTTACTATTTAAAATAATATATAGAGAGAATTAAATCTTATTCATAAAAAGTTGGGGTCTTACAGTTACAGTTTGCCAACAGTTTGCCAAAACATAAAGAAAAAACATTACTTAGTTTGCCAACAGTGAGCACTTAGTCTATTTAAAACAAATACTACATAATAATTACTTGGTTAAACTCCTACATAATCTAAATAATACTAATAATTCCCATCATGCACAACTTGAACTAGATATCCACAACTTTCGCTTTTGCCTTTGCATCCTGTCTTGCATTCCTCCCATTAATTAGTTGATTTCCAGAAATCCAATTTTTTCTCCTAGATTGGAATGTAGATGGCCTCATGGCTGACATGGATGTTATTGAACCTTGAGTATTCCATTGGCTTTGAGGATTCATTGTGGCTAGATTACTTGTTTGACTGAGAGGATTTCCTTGACTTACATTAGAACCAGTTGAAATCTAAAAAGCATTAAACAAAAATAATTAGTGGTGAAGCAGTGTCAATAAAATATGTAATGTATGCTTTAATAAAGTAAACATGCTAGACTTGTCAAAAGTATTTACCCTAGTATGTTGTGCCCACTTGATATGTAAGAATCCCCACTTGCAGATGTAATACTCGAGAATTTTTGAATATTATTAACTGAATATATTAACGAAAATAAATATTTAGTTGAATATAAATATGTGTGTGTTATGAGATGAGTTAATTCAAGTGAATTCGAATTGAATATATATAATAATTGAGGAAACTTTGTAGTTTATGATAAGCTCATTGAAGTGCCTTGTGTGGCACGATAATAGATTCGATGATGAATTAATTAGTTCATGGACGAAGGAATTATTAAGTGAATAATTAATCTATATTAATTATTATTATAAGAAATATAATAATAGTATGTTGATTTATTGCAAGTAATAGTAAGTAAATTGTTTATAAATATAATAAGATTTATATTTATTAAACTATTGAGAAATGTGATAATTTATCGTATAATGATACGTAATTAAAAGAACAGATTAATGAAAGAAGAATTAATTAATATTATTGTTAATTAATCGATAAGATGGATAATTAATTATTATTGATTTATCTGACATTGTGAATAATAAAATAAACAAGTAAGTTATTTATATTAATTGCATTGTGCAATGTTATGAGATATTAAACATATAATATAGCGGTTACAACTATATTATATAATGCAATGTGACTAAACATATTGAAACTATATGTTATGACTAATTAAATGAATACATCAGAGGCTTATGTGACAATTGTGTGTGAGTATACATTAAAATAGTACATCATGAATATATAGTGGACAATTGTTGATTAATAGAATTTAATAATAAAGGAGACAATGTAATGTTATAATATCCGATTAAATTATATCGGTATGATAAAATGTACCTGGATTATATATGTACAAATTACATTACTACATTGAAGTAACATTTAATTGAATTATATTGTGACACTAATTTATAACCTAAACATATATTATAGGCATGTAACTTAAGTACATGGTATGTGCAAAGTAACATAAGTATTGTATTCATGTTGCTATAATGATGAGATATATTGCTTGTCCCAATATAAGAGTCATTCACGTGTGCACTCGTTAAGCCTATAGCCTTAACTTCAGCAAACTTCCATAGCTTCCTAGCAATGATCAATGAGGGAGTGGGATTCATGATTGCCTTCAACAACTAATTACCTACTCCTTCTTAACCAACATGCATATCTTCAATCCCTTAGTTTGATTCAATGGAGGAATCCATTGGCTGGATTATGGTTTTCCTATATATATAGCCCTTCCTCTTCACAAACTCATTTGCTGAGATTTTCTTAAGTGTTGAGTTGAGAGTGAGAATACATTGGTAGTATAGCAGCATTGTGAGTTTGGAAGATTTCAGCAAGCTCAATTAGTTAAAGAGGTATAATCTATATTCCATGTTCTTCATTTTAAGTTTTTTGCAAATTTATTGGATTATTGATTTTGTGGAATTTGATGACAATTGAATTATGAAATGCTTGTTTAGTTGTTATATAGACTCACCAACATATTTAAACTACAATGTGGCATGTTTAGAAGAGATTTCATGAAGAAAATTTAGGAATTGGCTTAGCCTCTGTCGAAACAGAAGCACTTCAGTTCTGGCCAGGAACTGGTGCAGCTGCGCCAGTTGTATACTAGGGCGCAGCGCAGCTGCGCCGGTCTCTGATATTTGTTTTCTGCTTTCTGCTACAATCTGCTAAGTAATAGCATGTCCGTATTGGTTAAACAAGCATGGGAACAGTACTGTCACATATATATGAGTGCATTAGCCCAGTGTGAACATGTTTCAATAGGATTGCATGCACGATTGATGAAACGACCTATAGCTTTCAAAATGAACTTAGAATTTTAAAAAGGGCTTGACATGTTATATCCATTTTGACATTCTGACTTTGCAAGCATATTAGTATGACTTAGAAATGTATGAAAGGCATGTTGACTTATGTATATATGTTTTATAATGTAACATGAACATACGGACCTCACTAGTGAACATTTCTAACGAAAATGTAAGTTTTGAAGGTGAACCTTGGCATATATATGCATTCTGATTTTGCGAGCATGATTATATGAGTTGTTAAGCATGAAAGGTTAGTCTAAGGTATTGTAATTACAATAGCATACACTGTTTGCGTTTAAAGTGATTTCAAAGACTAAAACTCAAAAGTTTTGGAAAACTAAAGTGGTATGGACCAAGGCCTTAGTGTTTTGATATTCGAACATGTTTGATAGAGCTCTTAACCTCACTAATGTATCATACATGTATATATACTATGTTAGATGCCATGAGAACTAGTTAGGCACAAGTGAAGCATGATTTAAGCTTGTAACGATGCTAGTTATATGTGTATGATATAGATACTTGTGAGCATGCCTAAAAAAAGTTATGTGAACACGTCATATATTTAAAATGACAAGCATGATAGCTAATGTGGTTTCATGACCTTGAATGGCCTTAAGTTATTAAAAGTATTAACTTAAAAACTATATCATGCATGATTGAACTTGGAAGGGTTGTACAAGCATGGAAGGACCTTTAAAATGTTTATATGCTATGTTGTATTGTATGCTTGTGTGACGGACAAAAACCTTAAGGCAGCAGCCCAGCCTTGGCTTGGCCAGGGGGCAGCGCAGCTGCGCCAGCTCTAGGCTTAGCCATGGCGCAGCTGCGCCAGTCTGGAATCTGAGATGGACAATTTTGCTTAATCTAATTTTGATAGACAACCTATTATGATGCCTAAACTGTTAAAACTTGGACAGATCTCTACTGATATATGTTTACAAGTATTGGTAGTAAAAGCATGGTGATATTTAACTTATAAAAGGAACTTTAGGGATCGTAAAGGCATAACCAACGTAGTGTTATAAATTGCCAAAATGACATACGTGATACAACTAAGTTACATGATTTCATAACTTCTTACATACTGATTTCATAATACATGTGTATAGGTAAGTAATGACATACGTATAAGGCTATATAATTGAGCTAGAACCATATGTGTACACTTATCGAACTTGTGTATCGAATGTGTTTCACTAATGAACATCCTATACACATTATATACTATAAATAGGATTCGAAAGTGTTGGACTAGCTTTACATGAGTAAACTACGCATAAGGCAAGTATCCTAAACCCTTGCATTACTTTATTCAACGGATATTGTAAGCAAGTACTTGAACTCTATTCTTATTGAATTCGTATTAAGTTTATTGTTGTACAAGTGAGTTATTCAAATTATGACTTATTGCGTCATAGTTATAATAAAGCTAATTATATTCTTCGAACTTTAATGTCAAGTATTGAACTTATAAAGAGTGGTCTATGCCATTTGATTCGGCTAGACTCATAGCATGATTAGAAAGCTATCCAAACCAATAGATTGGTGTGGAGTCTTATATTGACTGAGATGAACAACCCTCATTGAGGGGAAACTATAAACTGTCGAAGAACCGACGCGCGCACTTAAGTACGATTAAATGTTATGCATAATATAAAGTACTTTAGGCTGATCACCTGTTGTACTTATTTTTGTTGGATTATCAGTATATTACTGTTAATTCTAGTAAGAGTTCATAGTCCTTAGTGACTGCTCAGTATTTAATTATCTTAAAATCATGAATTGATTTAGTATTGAATCTTATTGATATTCTGTTGTCCTTAGCGACTGTTATTGAAAAATGTTGATACTTCTTGCTATCCTTGAACTATCATACCTTGCTATACCCTTTTGGATTCAAGAACTATATTACTCACCCTTGTCGTTATATTACTTGCTGAGCAAACTTGTTGCTCATTCTTGCTTTTCCTAAAACATTTCAGTTAAGGCAGAGCAGGGTGGACCGTTGGATGCCGACAAGGGCAAGGGCAAGGCTACCGACTAGCTTGTCCCTTTTATGTTTAAAATTTCTGGTGTTGTATTAAGACTATTTTAGAACTATGTTTAAGCTTAAGTAGGGTTATGTAATAAGTCTGTATTTGATATTATTATGTAATCTATTAAGTACCGTAGGTTGCGAGACTTGGGGAAATAATTATAATAAATCATTGTATATTATTCTAGATTAGATCTTTTGTTGTGAATGTATGTTTTAGATATTATTATTGTATTATCCTGAGAACATGATGAACCGAATTCGGAAGACCAGTGGCGGTCCAAATTTGTGGGCGTCACAACAGATACATAAATACCAAATCCACTTCTACCTCCACTTCTCCCTCTCCCTCTCCCCGGTAGCTTACCTCTTCCTCTTCCTTGACCTCCAGTGCCTGGGGGCCTACCTTTTCCTCTTCCACCTATTGCAACTGTAACATCTCCACCTCTCTCTGTATTACTTGAAGTTCCTCTACCTGATCCACCAACTGCAGCTATTACATCTCCACCTCTCTCTGCACTACTTGATGCTCCTCTACCCGATCCACCTTCTGCAGTTGTAAGAATGAAATTGCCAAATGTTAGTTGCTTTGCAAACACAAGGGAAAAAATTTATCTCTTGATTGTTAGTTGTAGTTACCTTTTTCTTTTTGAAGCCTTTGAACTGGTGTGTTCTTGCAAGTTCTCATGTTATGACAAATCTGATTGCACCTCCGACATGTCATCAGTATTCCTTTTTTTGACAGTCTTCCACTTGCACCTAACTTATGTTCCTCATGTGGATCTTTAATCCTTTGTTTCTTTGGCCTTCCAGGAAGCACTTTAAGCTTTGGGGATAATAACTTCTCCTTGCCTAAAGGTTCCCATAGATCTGGCCCATTTATTCCTTTCAATAGAAACTGGTAAGATGCCAAGTAAGTATCTCTCTTAAGCATTAGAGAGACATATTCCTCTGGCTCCTCCCTTTGGTCATAAATGGCAGCAACTACATGCCTACAAGGGATACCATCAAGATCCCAAGCTCTGCAAGCACAAGTCTTGTTCAACAAACTTACTGTCCTACCTTCAAGTCCACCATCCTTTTTCACTTCATACCCCTCTAAACCATCCCACTTAGCTTCATACAAGAAACTATCATTCTTCGCATCCTCTATTTTTTTTTCTAATTCTAGGAGGCAGTACATCATCACTTCTCAGCATCATTGTCTTGTTTCTTACCAATCTCTCCATAATATTCTTTCTCATATCCTCAAGCATCACAATTATGGGCTTTTGTCTTGCGCTAACTATCCAACCATTGAAGGTTTCTGACAATTTATTGGTGGTGATATCACACTTGCACATGTCACTGAAGAAAGCTTTGCACCACTGCTTTGCAACTTATTTTGACAACTGTTCATGTGCCTCTAGACTTAATTTTTTTAGTTCTTCCATTTTATCCATGTAATGCTTCCTAATAGTGCTCTTAGCTATTTTCCAAAATGCAGTCTTCAACTCAAATCCTTTGTTCTTTTTCCTCCAGTTTGCGTAGATGTGTCTAGCACAACATCTATGTTCTGCATGAGGTATAATTGTCTTGATTGCATTATCTAAACCCTACATAAAAACATGATTGCATTAGCTATATATGAATTCATATAACAAACATTTATAATATAGTAAATGAAAAAAAATAATACACTTCATACTTTTTGTTGGTCTATTATCACTGTGCGACCATATCCTCTGTGACACCCCCAAATTCGGACCGCCACTGGTCTCTCGAATTCAGTTCGTCACGTTCTAATAATAATACAATAATAACCAAAATCATACAATCATAGCGGAAGATCTAGAATAATATACAATGATTTATTATATTTATTCCCCAAAGTCTCGCAACCTACAATATTTAATAGATTACATAATAATATCAAATAACGACTTATTACATAATCTAACTTAAGCTTAAACATAGTTCAAAATAAGTCTTAATACATCATCTTAATAGACATAATACAACATTATAATATTTAGAACATAAAAGGGGCTAGCTAGTCGGTAGCTTTGCCCTTGCCCTTATCGACTCCCGAAGGCCCACCCTACTCTGCCTTAACTGAAAATATTTTTAGGGAAAACAAGAAAGAGCAACAAGTTTGCTTAGCAAGTAATATAACAATAAGGGTGAGTAATATAGTTCTCGAATCCTAAAAGGGTATAACAGGATATGATAATTCAAGGATAGCAAGAAATATCAACACTTCTCAATAACAGTCGCTAAGGACATAATAATATCAATATGATTCAATGCTAAATCAATTTAAGATTTCAAGATAATTGAGTACTGAGCAGTCACTAAGGACTATGAACTTCTACTAGAATTAACAGAAATATACTGATAATCCAATAAAAATAAGTACAACAGGTGATCAGCCTAAAGTATCCTATATTATGCATAACATTCAATCATACTCAAGTGCACACGTCGGTCTCCCGACAATATATATTTTCCCTTCAAAGAAGGTTGTTCATCTCAGTTAATATAAGACTCCGCACCAATCAATTGGTTTGGATAGCTTTCTCATCATGATATAAGTCTAGCAGAATCAAATGGTATAAACCACTCTTTATAAGTTCAATACTTGACATTAAAGTTTGAAGAATATAATCGACTTTATCATAACTATGACGCAATAAGTCATAATTTGAATAACTCACTTGCACAACAATAAACTTAATACGTATTCAATAAGAATAAAGTTCAAGTACTTGCTTACAATATCTGTTGAATAAAATAATGCAAGGGTTTAGGATACTTGCACCATAAAAGAGTGTAAGTTAGAGAACTTACCTTAAGCGTAGTCTATCCACGTTAAGTAAATCAACATTTTCAATTCCAATCATAATATAGTTATGTATATATGATATCTATTAGCTAAGCACATTCAGTATTCAAGCTTGATATGAAAGTTAGATATTCACATACTGTTCTAACTCAATCATATAGCGATATACGTATGTTATTATAACAATTCATAACACTGAGTTGGTTATGCCACTACTATCTCTAAAGTTCCTTTTATAAGTTAAACGTCTTCATATATCATCATTAACACATAAGACCACAACCAATACCAAACATATTCTATTTAGTAAGTTATAGCATTGTTATAAGTTAACTGTCAAAATCAGATTCAAGCATCAACATACGATATCACATAGCATATATACATGTTAAAGGGTCCTTCCATGCTTGTTCAACCTTTCCAAGTTCAATCATACATGATATAGTTCTAAATCACGGTTTCTAACGACTTAGGGTCATTCAACGCCATGAATTCACATAAGCTATCATGCTTGTCATTTAAACATATAAGGTAGTCATATATTTTGTTGATAAGCATGCTCACATGTTTCTATGTCATATATGCATAGCTAGTATCGTTATTGGTTTGAAAACATGCTTAATTCATGTTTCATTCATACTTAACTAACTTTCATGGTATCTACATAGTGTGTGCACATGCATGATATATTAGTGATATTTTTAAAGCACCCTCATGTATGCTCAAAATATCAGAACACTATAACTTTGGTTCATGCACTTTAGTTTTCCAAAACTTTCAATTTTAGTCTTCGAAATAGTTTTAAACACAAACCATGTATGTTAGTGAAATCACAACACTTTAAATAATCTTTTCATTCTTTAGCAAACCATATAATCATGCTCACAAAATCAGAATGTAGATATGATACCTACATATCAAAGTTTGCCTACAAAACTTATATTTTCCTAGTAACATTCACTAATGAGGTCCACATGCTCATGTTATATTATGAAACCTATATACATAAGTCAACATGTCTTTCATGAGTTTCTAAGTCATACTAACATGCTTGCAAAGTCAGAATATTAACATAGTTCGTATACGTTAAGTTCGTTTACAAAACTTTACGTTCATTTTGGAAACTATAACTTTTCGTCAATCATGCATACAAACATAGTAAATCATGTTCATGTTAGGTTAATGTACTCATTTATACGTGTTACCCATCCTAGCATGCTTGTCTAAGTTATATTAACCAACTAACATCTAACAGCTTAAAGCAGAAATTAGAAATCTGGTTTCAGAGACTGGCGCAACTGAGCTGCGCCCCAGTTCAAAACTGGCACAGCTGCGCCGAGTCTCGACCAGCATTGAGCAGGTTCTACTTCGGCAGAAGTTAAGCCAGTAACCAAATTTCCTCACGAATTCAATTATAATCATGCCACGTTGTATACTAACATGTTACTAACTTAGATAGTAGCTAACAAACATAACCCAATCAACTTCTCACAATAATCCAGCTAAGTTCAAGAATTGAAATTTTCAGAAACAAGAATGAAGAACAAGAATGTAATTATACCTCTGCTATCAGTTTATGATCTTGCTGCAATAGACTCTCTACAATGTTGCTCTGCTAGTTCTCACTTCCCTTATAATCAATATCTCAACAAAGAAATTTAGAAGGGGAAGAGCTCAATTTATAGATTTTTAATTACCCAGACCATGAAATCTCCCAATGAATCAAACTAATGGATTGATGAATTATTTGATGGCTAATGAAGAATTGGTGATTGGGTTGTTGGATTACACTATTTTACCCACTCCCCTATTGATTATGAGCTATGAAGCTATGGAAGTCTTTTGCTGAGCTTTGTGGATATAGGCATAGGCCTCATAATGTTATTCACGTGAGGAAGGGGACTCTTATTGTGGGACAAAGCAATTCAACTCAGCATTTGGAAATAAAGGTATTAACACTAAGGCTTTGTACAATTTCATGCAATATATACATAGGTTATAATTTAAATGTCACAATGTAATTTTGATAAATAATACTTCGATGTAGTAAATGTAATTTGCACATATATAATCCATGTACATTTTATCACACCGGTATAATTTAATCGGGTATTATCACATTACATTACCTCATCTATTATTCAATTAACTATTGAAATAATCATCAATTAGCAATTGTTTAATATATATTCAGGAGGTACTATTTTAATGTTTACTCACACACAATTGTCACATAGGCATTAATCATGTAGTTTCACAACTTAATGGGTCTTACTATATAGTTTATGTATAATTGTATGGTCACACTTAAGTGTTGCACTACACTTTATATAACATATGTGTAACTACTATATGTTATACTTTTAATTATCGCATGCTTTGCACATAACAATTAGTTGAGCAAATATAATCTTATTATATTAATAATTTACTCGCTTATGCGTTATTAATCACAATGTCAATTAATCAACAATAATTAATTACTTATCTTATCAATTAATTAACAATAATATTAATCCTCCCCTCATTAATCTACTCTTTTAATCAAGTATTATTATACGATAAATTATCACATTCCTCAATAATTTAATAAATATAAATCTTATTATATTTATAAATAATTTACTTATCAACATAGTATTATTATATTTCTCATAATAACAATTAACAATTATATAGATTAATTGCTCACTTAATAATTCCTTCATCCTCGAATTAATTAATTCATCATCGAATCTATTCTCGTGCCACACAAGACATTCCAACGAGCTTATCATACACCCCATATTCTTCTCAATTATTATAGTTTTAATTTGAATTCATTTGAATTAACTCATCTCATAACACATAAATATTTATATTCAAATAAATACTTATTTAATAATATTCAAAAATTCTCAGGAATTACATCCTCCCCCCTTATAAAAATTCTAACCTCGGAATTGCTACAAGGTTACACAAATAAATGGGGATAATCCCTCTTCATCCTATCTTCTAATTCCCACGTAGACTCCTCGACATCGTGGTTACGCCAAAGTACCTTTATAGATGAAATAACTTTATTTCTTATGGTTTGCTCTTTCCTATCTAATATTTGGACAGGAATTTCTTCATACGCTAGGTTCTTCTCCACTTGAATGGCTTATAAGAAATCACGTGCTTATAGTCGACCTTGTACGGTCGCAACACGGAGATGTAGAACACGTTGTGGATGTGCTCCAACTTGGGTGGTAATGCAACTTTATATGCAACTTCGCCCACTCGCTTCAGTATCTCGAACGGTCCTATGAATCTTGGACTCAATTTTCCTTTCTTGCCGAAATGGATTTTTTCCTTCCATGGAGATACCTTCAAAAATACGAAACTGCCGACTTTAAATTCCCGGTCTTGTCGATGCAAGTCTGCGTACTTTTTTTGGCGGTCTCGAGCTGCTACTAGTCTGGCTCTTATCACTATCACCACGTCTGCGGTTTGTTGTACTAACTCTGATCCGAGTATTCGTCGTTCTCCGACTTCGTCCCAACATAACGGCGTTCTGCACTTTCTCCCATAAAGAGCTTCGTACGGTGGCATGCCGATACTTGCATGGTAACTATTATTATATGAGAATTCTACTAAGGGTAGGTGGTCATCCCAATTCCCCTTGAAGTCCATCACGCAAGTCCTAAGCATGTCCTCCAGCATTTGTATTGTTCGCTCACTCTGTCCGTCTGTTTGAGGATGATAAGCGGTACTCAACCTCAATTGTGTTCCCATTCTCTCTTGCAAGCTTTTCCAAAAATTTGACGAGAAGCGCGGATCTCGATCAGAGACAATCGACAACGGCACTCCATGTCGTGAAACAATCTCCTTTACGTACAGACTCGCTAACTGATTCAAACTATAGCGGATCTTGATCGGTATAAAATGTGCGGTCTTCGTTAGACGATCCACGATAACCCAAATGGCATCATAACCTTTCTGCGTGACTGGAAGTTCTACTACAAAGTCCATCGTAATGTGCTCCCATTTCCACTCTGGTATTTCCAATGGTTAAAGTAAACCACTCGGCCGCTGGTGCTCCACTTTGATGCGTTGGCAAGTTAGACATCTACTAATGCATTCTGCGACTTCCCGTTTTAGATTGGGCCACCAAAAATGTTACCTCAAATCTCGGTACATCTTTTTGCCTCCCGAATGTACGAAATACGTCGTATTGTGTGCCTCGTGCAAAATTTCTTCCCTTAACTCGGTTACTGCTGGTACCCACTCCCTTCATTCGAATCTTAAGATACCGTCTTTGTCCATTCAGAATCTTTCCTCTTCATTCTCTGCGATCCTCTTCCTGATTTTCTCGCACTCTTCATCCTTCTCTTATGATTCCTTCACTTTATCCATCAAAGTTGGATGAGCTTCCATGACAAACAATTTTTCTTTAGACTTCTCCAGTCCCTCTTTACCTCTATTTCTAATTTTTCCATTTCTCTTATCAATTCCTCCTGAGTTGTCAAGTGAAACAATTTCTCTCTTCTTTTTATGCTCAGAGCGTCGGCAACCACGTTTGCCTTTCCCGGGTGATAAAGAATATCACAGTCGTAATCCTTGATCAATTCTAACCACCTCCTCTGACGCATATTCAACTCCTTCTGTGTGAAGATATATTTTAGACTCTTGTGGTCTATGTATATCTCACATTTCTCTCCGTATAAATAATGCCTCCAAATCTTCAACGCAAAAATTACTGCCGCCAACTCTAAGTCGTGAGTAGGGTATCTTTTTTCGTAATCCTTTAATTATCGTGATGCATATGCAATGACTTTTTCGTGCTGCATTAGCACACAACCAAGTCCCTTGTGCGATGCATCACTATACACCACAAAATTTCCCGCATCATCTGGTAGTGATAACACAGGCACCTCGCTTAATCTCTTCTTCAACTCTTGAAAACTCTCTTTGCATTTGTCTATCCATGCAAATTTTACCGTCTTCCTCGTCAAATTGGTCAACGGGGTTGCTATCTTAGAAAAATCCTAGATGAATCTTCGATAGTACCCAGCTAACCCTAAGAAACTTCTCACCTCCGTTGGTGTTCTAGGCTGCTCCCAATTACTCACTGCCTCGACCTTTGCAGGGTCTACTGAGATTCCATTCTTATCCACGACGTGACCTAAGAATTGAACCTTCGCCATCCAAAATGCACACTTAAAAAATTTCGCATACATCTTCTCCTTCCTTAGTGCTTCCAAAACAATCTTCAAATGTTCAGCGTGCTCTTCTTCTGTCTTCGAGTAGATCAAAATGTCATCGATGAAAACTACTATGAATTTATCCAAGTATGGCTTGAAAACTCGGTTCATCAAGTCCATGAATGCTGCCGGAGCATTAGTCAATCTGAATGACATTACCAAAAACTCATAATGTCCATAACGGGTTCGAAACGCAGTCTTTGGTATGTCCTCATCCCGTACCTTTAGTTGGTGATAACCTGTCCGTAGGTCTACCTTCAAAAAACACTTCGCTCCTTTCAGTTGGTCAAATAGGTCGTCTATCCTTGGTAATGGATATCTATTCTTGATCGTTACTTCCGTTCAATTCTCGATAATCGATACAAAGCCTCATCGATTCGTCATTTTTCTTAACGAATAACACTGGTGCTCCCCAAAGAGACACACTCGGTCGCACGTAACCTTTATCTAATAACTCTTGCAGTTGTATCATCAACTCCTTCATTTCTACTGGCGCCATACGATATGGGGCTTTTGAAATCGGTGCTGTTCCCGGTGTTAAATCTATTATGAATTCGATTTCTCTGTCTGGCGGAAAACCAGGCAGACTGTCTGGAAATACATCTTGAAATTCATTCACTATGGATATATCCTTAATTTTTACTCCCTTTTTCCGAGTATCAACAATGTAAGCTAAGTAACCTACATATCCTTTCCTTAATAATTTCTTGGCATGCATCATCGTAAGGAAACACGATTGCTTAAGAAATGAGCCACCATAAAACACTACCTTAGACTTACTCGAAGTCTGAAGGTTCACACATTTGTTCTGATAGTCACTTATTGCAGTATGGTTATACAACCAATCCATTCCCAGTATTACTTCAAATTCTCCCAATCTAACTTGAATCAAGTCTACACTCAGTTCATGTTCTGTAATGTTTGCGCGATAATTTTGATAAACGTATTCTACAGGGATTACTTCCTTATTTGCAACTTCTATGTTCAAGGGATCTTTTAATCGTTCTCGGGGTGTATTATGTCTACTAGCAAATTCTTCAGATACAAAAGAACAGGTGGCACCCGAATCAAATAATATATATGTATTTATATCATTGATTGGGATTACACCTGACGCCACGTGCTTCGCAGCCACTGCGTCCTGGACGGTCATGTTAAAGGTCCTAGCGATTGGGCGGTTGGATTGTGCCGGTCCGCTGATCATCAGTTTGTTTCCCCCTTGTTGGCTACCTCCGCTACTTCCCTTCTTCGGGCAGTCCTTAATCCGGTGCTCCATTGAGCCACATGCAAAGAATCCTTGTATCTTTTTTGGTTTCGGGCTGTTGGGCGAAATATGCCCCTCCTGACCGCAGTTGTAGCAAGTGTCGCGTCCCTTCCAGCACTCGCCCTGATGATTCTTCCAACATTTTGGGCATCCCTCTACCCTCTTCTTGAAACCTCCACAAGTTTCCCGACTAATTGTTGTTGTTGTTGTTCTCCCACTTTCTTTTTTCCAAGTTACTTCCCCCACTGCTACTTCCCCCAGCACGGTTTTCTCCTCTGGCATTCTTTCCTTTCTTCTCCTTGTTATACAGACTTAAGGCCTCACTGCCACCTTCTGCAATGATCGCCTTCTCTAGCAACGTGGCAAAGGAATTAATTTAAAGAACTGATACCTTGTTAAACAGCCACGGCTTCAGCCCTTGTTCGAATCGTCTCGCCTTCCTTTCTTCATCTCCTACTTGGTGCTCCGCAAATCGCTTTAGTTCATTGAACTTAGCTGCGTACTGCGCCACCGTCATATCACCTTATTTTAGCTCTAAGAACTTTACCTCCATTCGGTTCTTCATACTCTTTGGGAAATAATTCTCAAATAATAGTGTTTTAAACCTATCCCATGTTATCGTCCCTTCTCCAGCTCTTTGCTGATTCGCCTCCCACCAGTAGTTCGCTTCGCCTCTCATCATGTACGTATCAAATACCGTCTTCTGGTCTTCACCCACGCGAGCTATAGTGAAAGCCTTCTCTATCTCTTTTATCCAGGTTTGCGTAATTATCGGGTCAGTAGTACTCTCGAACTCTGGGGGTCCAACACTCCTAAATTCTTTAAAGTTCGTCACTGGCACTGCTTGAGGGTTTGGGCGAACGTGTTCGTTATTCCTTCCCCTAAGAGCTTCTCCTAGAAAATCTACTAACTTCTGGATCGGGTCTACTTGTTCCCTCTCATTATTAACTGATTCCTCACGTACAGTCAATCTACGTCTTGGTGCAATTATCTGCATCACAAATTTTTATTTTATTATTACTCAGTCATATTACTTAAGTATTTCTTTTAATATTAAAAAGAATAAAATTATAACACGTTTCTGAAATAAGCTTCATTTATATTCATATGCCAAATCGTTTCATTACATGATCATCCCTAGCATATTTCTATAAATGTTATCACATATATCCCCTAATATCACAAAAGACGGGGAACACTAACATATTATCATACTACCCCTCTAACAAAAGCTTACTCGGGGTTTACATCACTATTCCATATCTTACACAAAAGACTGGGATTACATCACAGTATATACATCACATAAAGTAAATACTACTAATACTACGACTATACATATTAAGGAAATCTCATCCCATTATCCCAGGCTCCACAGCGCTCTTGTACTCCATCTGTGCTATGTACGCCACCAACTCTCGGCTCATAGTATGTAAGGTCTGTCCTTGCTCCGCTGGGTAGTGGTATACACCATCAATCATCCTCTCAAAAGCTGAACGGAACACATACCCCGTCTTGTTCATCTTCTTCTTCTTGCACCTGACCTTATCCTCTAGGTCGTCAGCTCTCTCGTTAGTCGCTTCCCACTTCTCCTCGAAGTGGATCCTATCCATAACCTCCAACTCTAGCTGAGTACGGAGTGCTTCTTTCTCAGTATTCTCACTCAGCCCCCTCTGTTCTACCTCTTCCAGCCTTCCTGCCAAATCCAAGTTCCTTGCCACCGACCTGTGAAATAAGGTCCCCATTTGGATCCCTGCCTCCCTGCGGTATGCGATCTCTACCTCTAGCTCTTGCATCTGTAATAGACGAAAATTTTTTTTTGTGTGATTCTGGGGACAGAATCCTTTTAAGGTGGAAAGATTGTAACGATTGAGATTTTATATAATAATTTTAAATATTTATTGAGTGAATAAAAATTTTATGTGATTTATTTATTGAGTGGAATAAATAAATTATGTGATTTTGTGGAGTGATTAGATTAAGTGTTATATATTAATTAAATAAAGGTTTAATATTTATTTAATTGATGTATATTAATTTTATGGTATAGTTCTAATTTAATTGAGAGAATTAAATTAGATGAATTATGTGTTAAGTGTTAAATGAATTATAATTAGCGAGTAATTATAATTATGTGGCAAATTTTTATGTGGTTAATTGATGTTAGATTTTAATTGATTAAATTAGAGGATTATTATTTAATTAATTAAAAGGTGACATTAAAATATGTGTTAAATAATTTGTTAAAATAAAAGAAAAAGGATTTTAAATGATTTTAAACAAACAAGGCCTTGCATTTGTTTTTAAATCTATTTTCCAAACAAGGCCTTAGCTAATAATCCATTTTTAAATAAAGGGTTTGCCAAACATGACCTTATGGCTATTCAAATTCAACTTTTGTAACTTACGTAATTAGTAGTAGTTAGTGTATATAATTATTATATGGGAGTTATATATTCTATTATATGTATATTGTATATACACTTAGTACGTTAGTTTTATAATCCTAAGTTAGTCTAAAGCTAAGAAAAGAGAGCAGAGAAGAATTTAAGAAGAAGAGAAGGAAAGCAAGGAAAAACGTAAGGAATATACCATATTCTTCTTCAAACATCTAAGCAATAAGGGTATGTTTCATTTTCCTTAAATATTTTATGTATTTTCCTTATGATATCCATGGGTATGAACTCTCTGTGTATATGATTTAGCATGAAAGTTATACATGTATGATGTACATATATAAATTTTGTTTATAATTGTTTATATATGAGTTGTATGCCATAAACAAGGATTTTCAGAAATCAAAGTTGTCAAAACATGTTTTAATGAATAATATATGTTCATATGGAGTTCATATATTTGGTTGAGTTTTAGAGTAAAAGTTATGATTTAATTGTTTTTAATATGCCTATTGGAATTGTTAGGATGATATATCCTCAATCATGAAAAGAATACATGTGTTATAAGTAGAATTGATTTAGAATCGAATTTAGAGTGAATTATTTTGTAGAATATATGAGTTTTATAAAAATGTCAAAATTGAGTTCTTAAAATCTTTAATTCTTGATGAACAATTGAATTATGGTGATTTGAGTAATGCTATGCATGTGTAGAGTTGCAATACATGTTTTTACATTGTTTGCATTGCTTGGTATTGCCGGTTGTTGGATTGTTGGGTTAAGCAGTGAAGCAGAGTGCCGTTTCTATCTGCTTTTGTCCTCGTTCCGGAGCAGCTGCGCCGGAAACAAGGGCAGATGTGGCGAAGCTGCGCCGGCTGAGCTTTCCCAGATTCGACCCCTGCGCAGCTGCGTCAGTGCCAAGGCTGCTGGCTGCGCAGCTGCGCCGTGCCCAGTACTGAGGCAGTAAAGTTTAAGTGTTGTGCAGTTTATTTTTTTAGCCATAGTTTAATTGTTGCTAGAATAATAACCATGTATCAAGTGGAATTACCATATCATTAACATGAAATTGATAATTTCATAATTTGGAAAAGAAAGGAGATTTTGAAAACCTTAAAGTATTATGTGGACTATTGGTTAATTGTGAATTAACTAATGTGACATGTAGTTATAATGTGAATTGTTACAATTAGAGTAAATGTTGAATCTAAATTATAATTTCGTAATTATAATGAATATTTGTTGATTTATTAGATGTTAATTTAAATTATAATTTATGTAATTGTAATTTAATAAATGCATGATTATTATAGATTATAATTGATAAATACATGATTAATTATAAATTGTGTAATTATAATACATGATGTAGTTTAATTGATTTTAAATTATAATTGTTTATAATTTAAAAGGTAATTATAATTTAAGTAATTATAATTTGATTAAATGTTTGAATTGTAATTGTTTAATTATAATTTAGTTAAATACATAATTAATTTAATTATGTGAATATGTAAGTGATGTAATTATCTATGTGATGATTGATTATTATTATTTATTTAGTTAGAGTGAGTTAACCATGAGGTTTAACCACTTATGTGAATTAGTACGTGTTAACTAATTTAGGTTATTGTGATTGAATATGTATGTATGTAGGAATTGTTAAAGTACGTGATTGTGTTAAGTAGCTTACGCTTAAGGCAAGTCTTCTAACCCTAAACTTGTTAATTCTATAAAATTTCTTGAGTTCATATATTCATTGTTGAGAATGTCCGTTTCATTTCTGTATTGGACAATTGTTTATTTAATTGAAAAGATCTTAACTTATTGTTCAAGTAAGATCCAGTTTATTATTTTAAATGCTTTCAGTTTACTTCTAAAGCATATGTTAGTTCGTAGTTCTTTCACTTACGAATTATTCTAAGTTATTAAAAGTCGATTTAACTAATCCTTAGTTGTTGAACGTGAATTCTAAATTACCCTTGTAAGCTTATCCAAACCAAACTTTCTTTGGTGCGGACTTGAATTCAAATTACTGAGTTGAACAACCCTTTTATTAGGGGAGGTTACTACGCATAGCGTTAAGATGTTTGTGCACAATACATGGTACAAAGGGCTGATCCCCCTTAGTACGAGTTCAGGTCCATAGTTTTATTGACTGTTAAAGGTTTAAATAGAAATATTTATAACCTAGGACAAGAGTTCAAAGGTCTTATGACTCTCAGATAAATTCTATATTCGAATTTTAATGTTGATAGAAAATTATTATTCAATTATTTATTATTGTTAAACTCCAGTGAGCTGTTGTTTGCTCACTCTTGCATTAAATAACAATTGTAGTTAAGGTTGATAACGTTGATGCCTCGTCTACAAGTAAAGGCAAGGGAAAGATAAACAAGTGAAGACTTGCTTAATTATTTTGAAGTGATTGTAATAAGACTTTTATGTCATGTTTTTGTTTCGCACCTTATTGTTTATGTCAAGGTTAGAGTAACCCCGGGATTGTTTTTTTTAAGGTTGTAACCTATGCTTTAAGGGAGATTTTATATAAAGATTGTAATTTATTTTGAGATATATTGGGTAGATGTTTGTTATAGTTAGAAAGTGAACACCAAATCATGTGAAAACGAAGTACTCGAATTTGGGGGTGTCACAGGTTGGTATCAAAGCTATAGGTTATGAAACCTTAGGTGGGAAAAAATCCTTAGGTAGTAGCCTTATGGTAAGATCGAAAAGATAGTGATGCTAGGTAAAGATAATAAACTACCTTATGTGCCTATGTGTGTACGTTTTAGTATTCGAAGAGTGTCGATTCGATGTCACGTAATAATGAACTTTAAAATTCTTTTATCAGGATGTCGAACGTTGGAGAACCTAGTCAGGCCAGAGAGAATGTACCTCAGGTGCCTAGAGAGGAGTAGCCCCGTGACATACATATTGTCTGAGAGCAGCTGGTTAGGAGAGAGCCATCTCTAGTGATCACCGTAGCTGGTCGGGAGTGTGAGCTGACACCTATTCCAGAGGATGAGGACGAGGACGAGTTTGAAGAGGAGGAAGAGGATGCCGAAGAGGAATTCCCACCTCACTCTACTAGTGCTAAGATGTACGAGGTAGTCTACGATAACAACGTGGAGCTTCATGGACGAGTAGGAGATCTCAGGGAAACCATCCAGCAGCGAGACGAGACGATCGAGGAAATGGCAAGTGACCTAGGAGATGCACAGTGGAACCTGATACATATGGAGGTTGATAGAGATGCTGCTCGATTTGAACTGGCAAAACTGAAGCAAGACATCCAGGAGGAGTCGAGGAAGCGAGCCAGAGCTAAAGAGATAAGTTTGAGGGCTAATCAACAAGCCGATCGAGCTGAAGGTGAAGCTGAAGCCAAGAGGGCCAAGCTGAGGGAAACAGAATATGCTTTTCAAACAGCGATAGAGAGAGCTCAGGACCGTATTTTCTACTATCGAGCTCAGTTCCAAGGTTTATCGTGGTATGTGGTGGACCGAAGAACGGTGTTTCGGGTAATGGAAGAGGAACGCAGAGAGGCTGTGCGACGTATTAATATGACTAGGCAGTAGTAGTAGAGCTTTTGTTTATGTGTTGCTTTTTGTAGTAAATAAAGTAAATTACATAATTTAAGATAAGAATGGGATAAGTTAATAATGTAATCCTGCAACTTTTCCAGTTCAGGAAGGATGATGTAAATGGCAGAAATGCTATCTGATTGATGTTTTTAAACTACGACTAATGAATAAAAGAAGTTTATTGATGTGCTATGTGTTCTATGTGAACTGAATTGTTTAAAACATTTAAGTATGAACTTGAATATTTAAAAATTGAATAAAGGATCTAATAATAATATTTTCTGCACAAAAAATGCCTCTTAGAAGAAGACCAACACGTCAAAACCCCGAGGGTTTGACGAACAACAACAATAGCGATGGGACGAATCCCAACTCGATTCAGCAGTTGGTGAACCTGTTGACAGGAGCTTTTGCGAATCAGCCGCAAGTGCAGGGTACTACGTTCAAGGAATTCAAGGCAGCAGGACCGCCTGACTTCAAAGGATCGACCAACCCTATTGAGGCTCAGACGTGGGTTATGGAAATGGAGAATGTATTTGACGTAGCCCGAGTAGGTGAAGACCAAAAGACAGCATTCGCGGCTTTTATGTTGAAGTCAGATGCTAGCTTCTGGTGGCAGGCTAATAAGACCCGGGAAGGAGAAGGAGTCATAACGTGGGAACGTTTCAAGGAAATGTTCTACAAAAAGTACTTCCCAGTGAGTTCGGAGGACCAGATGGAGGTCCAGTTCCTAGAGCTTAAGTAGGGAGGGATGACGGTGTCTAAGTATGCCTCTAAATTCAACGAACTGGCAAGGTTCGCTGCTTACCAGGTCAGCACTGACGCTAGGAAGGCGAGAAGGTTTGAACGGGGACTGAATCCCTAGCTCTACAGCAAGGTTTCCATGTTCCAGCTGAACACATTTGCGGCTGTGCTAGAGAAGGCCATACTTGCTGAGGGAGGAAGCGAAGCGGTGACGAAGTTCGACTAAGATAAGAAGAAGAAGAATGAGGTAGAAACCAAGATTAGGGGTAGCAGCGCTGTGAACCAGAAGAGGAAATGGAATGACAACACCTCTGCTAGGAGTCAGCAAGGAAGCCAGCAGAAGAGGAAGTTTGAAGCATGTGCTACATGCGATAAGAATCACACTGGCGTGTGCATGAAGGGGAAGCGGGTGTCCTTCAACTGTTGTCAGGAAGGCCACATTGCACCTAATTACCCAAACCCGAAGAAGGGAGCTTGCTTTACATGTGGATCCAAGGGTCACATGGCTCGCAACTGCCTTAAGAAGCTGACGGCAGGGTCAAAAGGGAACGGAGGGAATGGAAGCGGCCGTACCGTTACTATCGCTGCACCATTGCAAGCTATTCTACCCACTGCACGGACATTCAATATGACGATGCAGGATGCTGTGCAATCAAAAGACGTGGTGTCAAGTATTATTTCGGTCAATAGTATAAATACAAATGTATTATTTGATTCGGGTGCTACTTGTTCATTCATATCTGATAATTTGCTAAGACCCTAGACTTACCTGTAGAAGAGTTAGTTTACCCTTTGAACATAGAGATTACGAATAGGGAAGTTATTCTTGTTAGGTGTGTTTATAAGAACTGTATACTGGACATTAAGGGTCAGGAGCTGAGAGTAGATTTGATTTCGACGTCATACTGGGTATGGATTGGTTGTTCAACCATGGGGCGATAATTGACTATCAGAAGAAGTCGGTAAACCTTATGACTCCGTCGAAGTTAGTGTTCTATGGTAGCAAATCACTTAGACAAGCGAGTTGTCTGACAGTTATGCAAGCCAAGAAACTTCTGACGCAAGGCTATGTGGGATATCCAGCCTATATAGTAGATACGCGTAAGGAAAGTCCAAAGGTGGAGGAGATATCGGTAGTTAAGGAGTTTGTGGACGTTTTTCCTAGCGAATTGCCAAGACTTCCGCCAGATAGGGAGACAGAGTTCATGATCGATCTAGCGCCTGGGAACTGCTCCAATTTCGAAGGCTCCGTACAGAATGGCTCCAGTTGTGATGAAGGAATTGATGGTTCAACTACAAGAATTACTGGACAAGAAGTATATTCAACCAAGTGTTTCACCGTGGGGAGCGCCAATTTTGTTTATGAAGAAGAAGGATGGATCGATGCGTCTTTGCATTGATTATAGGGAGTTGAATAAAGTTACAATCAAGAATAGGTATCCTTTACCTAGGATCGATGACTTGTTTGATAAACTGAAGGGTGCGAAGTACTTCTTGAAAATCGATTTGAGAAGCGGGTATCATCAGTTGAAGGTGAGAAGAGAAGATATACCTAAAACGGCTTTTAGGACTCGATATGATCATTACAAATTCTTGGTGATGTCATTTAGTCTCACGAATGCCCCAGCTGCATTTATGGACTTAATGAACAGGGTGTTCAAGCCATTACTGGACAAGTTCATGGTAGTGTTCATAGATGACATCCTGGTTTATTCCAAGACCGAGGAGGAACATGCTGAACACTTACGACAAACCTTAGAAGCCCTGGGACGAGAGAAGCTTTACGCTAAATTCTCGAAGTACGAATTCTGGTTGGAACGTGTGCAATTTCTTGGCCACGTAATCGACAAGGATGGTATTTCGGTAGATCCGTCGAAGGTTGAAGCGGTAATGAATTGGGATCAGCCAAAGACGCCGTCTGAAGTGAGGAGTTTCTTGGGATTGGCAGGTTATTACCATATATTTATCCAAGACTTTTCTAGAATCGCAACTCCGTTGACGAATTTGACTCGTAAAATGATAAATTTATTTGGACAGAGAAATGTGAGGAAAGTTTTTAAGAGCTGAAGAAGAGGCTGAGTACTGCGCCTGTATTGTCTTTACCGGATAGTTTGGGGAATTTTGTAGTATATAGCGATGCCTCACATAAAGGATTAGGCTGTGTGTTGATGCAGAGCGACGAAGTCATTGCCTATGCGTCATGTCAGCTGAAGGATTACGAGAAGGGGTATCCGACCCATGATTTAGAATTGGCGGCAGTAGTGTTTGCCCTAAAGATTTGGAGGCACTACTTATATGGAGAGAAGTGTGAAATATACACAGATCACAAGAGTCTGAAGTATATATTTACCCAGAAGGATTTGAACATGCGCCAAAGAAGATGGTTGGAACTGATTAAAGACTACGATTGCGAGATACTTTACCATCCGGGTAAAGCTAATGTTGTCGCCGATGCTTTGAGCAGGAAAGGTCGGGAGAAGCTGAACGTGTTAATTGATCAGGATCGATTAATAGAACAGATGGCTAGATTGGAGTTGGAGGTGAAGCTTCTGAAGGAATCGGATGAGATGTTGTTTCAAGTAACCACTGGTTCTACTCTATTAGACAAAGTGAAAGAAGCACAACTTCACGATGAAGAATGTGAGAAGATTTGGAGGAGGATAACCGGTGGCGAAGAGTTCAAGTTCAAGATAGATAATGAAGGTCTGTTATGGTTTGAAGGTAGAATCTGGGTACCCCCAGTACCTGAGGTCAAAGAGGAGATTCTGAGCGAATCTCATAGTTTTAGATATTCTATTCACCCCGAGAGTACGAAGATGTTCCAGGATCTCAGGCATCATTTCTGGTGGCCGAATATGAAGAAAGACGTTGCTGAATGTGTTGCAAAATGCTTTACGCTCCAGAAAGTTAAAGTAGAACACCAAAGATCGAGTGGTTTGCTACAACCATTAGAAATTCCAGAGTGGAAGTGGGAACACATCACGATGGATTTTGTGGTAGGTCTTCCAACGACTCAGAAGAGATTTGATGCGATATGGGTTATAGTGGATCGACTGACAAAGTCAGCCCACTATCTACCAATCAGGGTTAAGTACAACTTGGATCAACTAGCGAAACTGTATGTGAAGGAAATTATTTCTCGACACGGTGTTCCGGTATCGATTGTGTCTGACATAGATCCACGTTTTACGTCTAATTTTTGGAAGCGATTGCAAGAATGTCTGGGAACGCAATTGCGAATGAGTACAGCGTATCATCCTCAGACTGAAAGACAGAGCGAGAGAACAATTCAGACGCTTGAGGATATGCTGAGAGCTTGTGTGATGGACTTCAAAGGAAGCTGAGAGGATCATCTGCCGTTGGTGGAGTTTGCCTACAACAATAGTCATCATGCGAGTATTGGCATGCCGCCTTATGAAGCATTATACGGCAGAAAATGCAGAACTCCTTTGTGCTCAGATGAAGTTGGTGAACGTCAATTGTTGGGACCAGAATTGGTACAACAAACCACCGAAATTGTGAAGCTGATCAGAACGAGATTAGTTGCTGCTCAAGACAGACAAAAGAAGTATGCCGATCTTCATCGACAAAACTGAGAATTCTTACCAGGAAGTTTCGTGTTCCTGAAAGTATCTCTCTGGAAGGGAAAGATTCGATTTGGTAAGAAGGGAAAGCTGAGTCCCAGATTTATTGGACCTTTCGAGGTACTACGAAAGGTGGGCGAGGTTGCTTACGAAGTGGCATTACCTCCGGAGCTTGAGAATATACATAACGTCTTTCATATTTCTGTGTTAAGACCTTACAAGCACGATTATAAACATGTAATAGAATATGAACCTTTGCAATTTGATAAAGACTTAACTTATGAAGAAGTGCCTATTCAAATAGTTGATAGAAAGGAACAAGTACTTAGGAATAAAGTGATACATTCTGTTATGGTAATCTGGAGGAACCACAGTGCTGAAGAAGCTACGTGGAAACTCGAAGATGTTATGATAAAATCTTATCCGTAGTTATTTGCTTAACTTTTGTGTGTAACCTCTTATGTACCGATTCTGGGGACAGAATCCTTTTAAGCAGGGAAGATTTTAACGATTAAGAATTTATATAATAATTTTAAATATTTATTGAGTGAATAAAAATTTTATGTGATTTATTTATTGAGTGGAATAAATAAATTATGTGATTTTATGGAGTGATTAGATTAAGTGTTATATATTAATTAAATGAATGTTTAATATTTATTTAATTGATGTATATTAATTTTATGATATAGTTCTAATTTAATAGAGAGAATTAAATTAGATGAATTATGCGTTAAGTGTTACATGAATTATAATTAGCGAGTAATTATAATTATGTGGCAAATTTTTATGTGGTTAATTGATGTTAGATTTTAATTGATTAAATTAGAGGATTATTATTTAATTAATTAAAAGGTGACATTAAAATATGTGTGAAATGATTTGTTAAAATAAAAGAAAAAGGATTTTAAACAAACAAGGGCTTGCATTTATTTTTAAATCTATTTTCCAAACAAGGCCTTAGCTAATAATCCGTTTTTAAATAAAGGGTTTGCCAAACATGACCTTATGGCTATTCAAATTCAACTTTTGTAACTTACGTAATTAGTAGTAGTTAGTGTATATAATTATTATATGGGAGTTACATATTCTATTATATGTATATTGTATATACACTTAGTACGTTAGTTTTATAATCCTAAGTTAGTCTAAAGCTAAGAAAAGAGAGCAGAGAAGAATTTGAGAAGAAGAGAAGGAAAGAAAGGAAGAACGTAAGGAATATACCATATTCTTCTTCAAACATCTAAGCAATAAGGGTATGTTTCATTTCCCTTAAATATTTTATGTATTTTCTTTATGATATCCATGGGTATGAACTTTCTGTGTATATGATTTAGCATGAAAGTTATACGTGTATGATGTACATATATAAATTTTGTTTATAATTGTTTATATATGAGTTGTATGCCATAAACAAGGATTTTCAGAAATCAAAGTTGTCAGAAACATGTTTTAATGAATAATATATGTTCATATGGAGTTCATATATTTGGTTGAGTTTTAGAGTAAAAGTTATGATTTAATTGTTTTTAATATGCCTATTGGAATTGTTAGGATGCTATATCCTCAATCATGAAAAGAATACATGTGTTATAAGTAGAATTGATTTAGAATCGGATTTAGAGTGAATTGTTTTGTAGAATATGAGTTTTATAAAAATGTCAAAATTGAGTTCTTAAAATCTTTAATTCTTGATGAACAATTGAATTATGGTGATTTGAGTCATGCTATGCATGTGTAGAGTTGCAATACAAGTTTTTACATTGTTTGCATTGCTTGGTATTGCCGGTTGTTGGATTGTTGGGTTAAGCAGTGAAGCAGAGTGCCGTTTCTGTCTGCTTTAGTCCGCATTCCGGAGCAGTTGCACCGGAAACAAGGGTAGATGTGGCGCAGCTGTGCCGGCTGCGCTTTCCCAGATTCGACCCCTGCACAGCTGCGTCAGTGCTAAGGCTGCTGGCTGCGCAGCTGCGCCGTACCTAGTACTGAGGCAGTAAAGTTTAAGTGTTGTGCAGCTTATTTTTTTAGCCATAGTTTAATTATTGTTAGAATAATAACCATGTATCAAGTGGAATTACCATATCATTAGCATGAAATTGATAATTTCATAATTTGGAAAAGAAAGGAGATTTTGAAAACCTTAAAGTATTATGTGGATTATTGTTTAATTGTGAATTAACTAATGTGACATGTAGTTATAATGTGAATTGTTACAATTAGAGTAAAGGTTGAATCAAAATTATAATTTCGTAATTATAATGAATATTAGTTGATTTATTAGATGTTAATTTAAATTATAATTTATATAATTATAATTTAATAAATGCATGATTATTATAGATTATAATTGATAAATATATGATTAATTATAAATTGTGTAATTATAATGCATGATGTAGTTTAATTGATTTTAAATTATAATTGTTTATAATTTAAAAGGTAATTATAATTTAAGTAATTATAATTTGATTAAGTGTTTGAATTATAATTGTTTAATTATAATTTAGTTAAATACATAATTAATTTAATTATGTGAATATGTAAGTGATGTAATTATCTATGTGATGGTTGATTATTATTATTTATTTAGTTAGAGTGAGTTAACCATGAGGGTTAACTATTTATGTGAATTAGTTACGTGTTAACTAATTTAGGTTATTGTGATTGAATATGTATGTATGTAGGAAGTGTTAAAGTACGTGATTGTGTTAAGTAGCTTGCGCTTAAGGCAAGTCTTCTAACCCTAAACTTGTTAATTCTATACAATTTCTTGAGTTCATATATTCATTGTTGAGAATGTCCTTTCCATTTTTGTATTGGACAATTGTTTATTTAATTGAAAAGATCTTAACTTATTGTTCAAGTAAGATCCAGTTTATTATTTTAAATGCTTTCAGTTTACTTCTAAAGCATATGTTAGTTCGTAGTTCTTTCACTTAAGAATTATTCTAAGTTATTGAAAGTCGATTCAACTAATCCTTAGTTGATGAACGTGAATTCTAAATTACCCTTGTAAGCTTATCTAAATCAAAGTTTCTTTGGTGCGGACTTGAATTCAAATTACTGAGTTGAACAACCCTTTTATTAGGGGAGGTTACTACGCATAGCGTTAAGATGTTTGTGCACAATACATGGTACAAAGTGCTTATCCCCTTAAGTACGAGTTAAGGTCCATCGTCTTATTGACTGTTAAAGGTTTAAATAGAAATATTTATAACCTAGGACAAGAGTTCAAAGGTCTTATGACCTTCAGATAAATTCTATATTCGAATTTTAATGTTGATAGAGATTTATTATTCAATTCTTTATTGTTGAAGTAAGCTAAGTTATTCAGATCTTTTTAAAGATATCTTTTCATGTATTTGTTATTGTTAAACTCCAGTGAGCTATTGTTTGCTCACTCTTACATTAAATAACAATTGTAGTTAAGGTTGATAACGTTGATGCCCCGACTACAAGTAAAGGCAAGGGAAATATGAACAAGTGAAGACTTGTTTGATTATTTTGAAGTAATTGTAATAAGACTTTTATGTCATATTTTTGTTTCGCACTTTATTGTTTATGCCAAAGTTAGAGTAACCCTGGGATTGTTTTTTTAAGATTGTAACCCTTGTTTTAAAGGAGATTTTATATAAAGATTGTAATTTATTTTGAGATATATTGGGTAGATGTTTGTTATAGTTAGAAAGTGAACACCAAATCATGTGAAAACGAAGTACCCGGATTTGGGTGTGTCACAGCATCGCTAGCTTTCTCTGATTGTCCTCATCCCTCAGCTTCTGGAACTCGGACTCTCTCTCCTGGGCCTCAGCCTCTAGCTGTTGGACTCGGCAGTCCAACTCTAGAATATGCTCCTCGTATTCTCCCAGCATATGCTCCTCCAGGTTAGGCTCGTAAGAGTCCTCCATGGGCTTCTCCTCTGTAGGCTCGTCCTTAATAGGCTTGTCCTCCATAAGCTCCTCCTCTGGGTCAAACTCCACCTCAATCTCATCCTCGTCGTCAGACTAGGATGGTGCAATTGCCTGCACGGGCACAGCCTCTGGAGGTGCCTCGTATACTACGTGTATCTCTCTGGGCTCCTCCTCGGCCACTCTAGTAGGTACTCCTGTGTCTGCCATCCTACAATCCCAAACACAAGACAAACAAATAGTAACTCATTAGAATGTTAAATAAAACATAAGTTCATTGTATAGAATGAAGCTACATTTCATAACATACTAAGTCTCTCAAGGAAAACTCTACATGAGTCTTATCTCCTTTCTAACTTCTAAGTTCTTCTAAGTTATAATCTAAGGACACTCGCTCCTAAGGTTTATAACTACAGCTCTTATACCAACCTGTGACGCCCCCAAATTTGGACCGCCACTGGTCTCTCGAATTCGGTTCGTCACGTTCTAATTATAACCAAAATCATACAATCACAGCGGAAGATCTAGAATAATATACAATGATTTATTATATTTATTCCCCCAAGTCTCATAACCTACAGTACTTAATAGATTACATAATAATATCAAATAACGACTTATTACATAATCTAACTTAAGCTTAAACATAGTTCAAAATCAGTCTTAATACATCATCTTAATAGACATAATACAACAACATAATATTTAGAACATAAAAGGGGCTAGCTAGTCGGTAGCCTTGCCCTTGCCCTTGCCCTTATCGACTCCCGAAGGTCCACCCTGCTTTGCCTTAACTAAAAATGTTTTTAGGGAAAGCAAGAATGAGCAACAACTTTGCTCAGCAAGTAATATAACAATAAGGGTGAGTAATATAGTTATCCAATTCCAAAAGGGTATAACAGGATATGATAATTCAAGGATAGCAAGAAATATCAACAGTTCTCAATAACATTCGCTAAGGACAGAATAATATCAATATGATTCAATGCTAAATCAATTTAAGATTTCAAGATAATTGAATACTAAGCAGTCACTAAGGACTATGAACTTCTACAAGAATTAACATAAATATACTGATAATTCAATAAAAACAAGTACAACAGGTGATCAGCCTAAAGTATCCTATATTATGCATAACATTCAATCGTACTCAAGTGCGCACGTCGGTCTCCCGACAATATATATTTTCCCTTCAAAGAAACTTGTTCATCTCAGTCAATATAAGACTCCGCACCAATCAATTGGTTTGGATAGCTTTCTCATCATGATATAAGTCTAGCCTAATTAAATGGCATAGACCACTCTTTATAAGTTCAATACTTAACATTAAAGTTCGAAGAATATAATCGACTTTATCGTAACTATGACACAATAACTCATAATTTGAATAACTCACTTGCACAACAATAAACTTAATACGTATTCAATAAGAATAGAGTTCAAGTACTTGCTTACAATATTTGTTGAATAAAGTAATGCAAGGGTTTAGGATACTTGCACCGTAAAAGAGTGTAAGGTAGAGAACTTGCCTTAAGCGTAGTCTATCCACGTTAAGTAAATCAACACTTTCAATTCTTATCGTAATATAGTTACGTATATATGATATTTATTAGCTAAGCACATTCGGTATTCAAGCTTGATATGAAAGTAAGATATACACATATTGTTCTAACTCAATCATATAGCGATATACGTATGTTATTATAACAATTCATAACACTGAGTTGGTTATGCCACTACTATCTCTAAAGTTCCTTTTATAAGTTTAACGTCTTCATATATCAGCATTAACACATAAATACCAAACATATTCTATTTAGTAAGTTATAGCATTGTTATAAGTTAACTGTCAAAATCAGATTCAAGCATCAACATACGATATCACATAGCATATATACATGTTAAAGGGTCCTTCCATGCTTGTTCAACCTTTCCAAGTTCAATCATACATGATATAGTTCTAAATCACGGTTTCTAACGACTTAGGGTCATTCAACGCCATGAATTCACATAAGCTATCATGCTTGTCATTTAAACATATAAGGTAGTCATATATTTTGTTGATAAGCATGCTCACATGTTTCTATGTCATATATGCATAGCTAGTATCGTTATTGGTTTGAAAACATGCTTAATTCATGTTTCATTCATACTTAACTAACTTTCATGGTATCTACATAGTGTGTGCACATGCATGATATATTAGTGATATTTTTAAAGCACCCTCATGTATGCTCAAAATATCAGAACACTATAACTTTGGTTCATGCACTTTAGTTTTCCAAAACTTTCAATTTTAGTCTTCGAAATAGTTTTAAACACAAACCATGTATGTTAGTGAAATCACAACACTTTAAATAATCTTTTCATTCTTTAGCAAACCATATAATCATGCTCACAAAATCAGAATGTAGATATGATACCTACATATCAAAGTTTGCCTACAAAACTTATATTTTCCTAGTAACATTCACTAATGAGGTCCACATGCTCATGTTATATTATGAAACCTATATACATAAGTCAACATGTCTTTCATGAGTTTCTAAGTCATACTAACATGCTTGCAAAGTCAGAATATTAACATAGTTCGTATACGTTAAGTTCGTTTACAAAACTTTACGTTCATTTTGGAAACTATAACTTTTCGTCAATCATGCATACAAACATAGTAAATCATGTTCATGTTAGGTTAATGTACTCATTTATACGTGTTACCCATCCTAGCATGCTTGTCTAAGTTATATTAACCAACTAACATCTAACAGCTTAAAGCAGAAATTAGAAATCTGGTTTCAGAGACTGGCGCAACTGAGCTGCGCCCCAGTTCAAAACTGGCACAGCTGCGCCGAGTCTCGACCAGCATTGAGCAGGTTCTACTTCGGCAGAAGTTAAGCCAGTAACCAAATTTCCTCACGAATTCAATTATAATCATGCCACGTTGTATACTAACATGTTACTAACTTAGATAGTAGCTAACAAACATAACCCAATCAACTTCTCACAATAATCCAGCTAAGTTCAAGAATTGAAATTTTCAGAAACAAGAATGAAGAACAAGAATGTAATTATACCTCTGCTATCAGTTTATGATCTTGCTGCAATAGACTCTCTACAATGTTGCTCTGCTAGTTCTCACTTCCCTTTATAATCAATATCTCAACAAAGAAATTTAGAAGGGGAAGAGCTCAATTTATAGATTTTTAATTACCCAGACCATGAAATCTCCCAATGAATCAAACTAATGGATTGATGAATTATTTGATGGCTAATGAAGAATTGGTGATTGGGTTGTTGGATTACACTATTTTACCCACTCCCCTATTGATTATGAGCTATGAAGCTATGGAAGTCTTTTGCTGAGCTTTGTGGATATAGGCATAGGCCTCATAATGTTATTCACGTGAGGAAGGGGACTCTTATTGTGGGACAAAGCAATTCAACTCAGCATTTGGAAATAAAGGTATTAACACTAAGGCTTTGTACAATTTCATGCAATATATACATAGGTTATAATTTAAATGTCACAATGTAATTTTGATAAATAATACTTCGATGTAGTAAATGTAATTTGCACATATATAATCCATGTACATTTTATCACACCGGTATAATTTAATCGGGTATTATCACATTACATTACCTCATCTATTATTCAATTAACTATTGAAATAATCATCAATTAGCAATTGTTTAATATATATTCAGGAGGTACTATTTTAATGTTTACTCACACACAATTGTCACATAGGCATTAATCATGTAGTTTCACAACTTAATGGGTCTTACTATATAGTTTATGTATAATTGTATGGTCACACTTAAGTGTTGCACTACACTTTATATAACATATGTGTAACTACTATATGTTATACTTTTAATTATCGCATGCTTTGCACATAACAATTAGTTGAGCAAATATAATCTTATTATATTAATAATTTACTCGCTTATGCGTTATTAATCACAATGTCAATTAATCAACAATAATTAATTACTTATCTTATCAATTAATTAACAATAATATTAATCCTCCCCTCATTAATCTACTCTTTTAATCAAGTATTATTATACGATAAATTATCACATTCCTCAATAATTTAATAAATATAAATCTTATTATATTTATAAATAATTTACTTATCAACATAGTATTATTATATTTCTCATAATAACAATTAACAATTATATAGATTAATTGCTCACTTAATAATTCCTTCATCCTCGAATTAATTAATTCATCATCGAATCTATTCTCGTGCCACACAAGACATTCCAACGAGCTTATCATACACCCCATATTCTTCTCAATTATTATAGTTTTAATTTGAATTCATTTGAATTAACTCATCTCATAACACATAAATATTTATATTCAAATAAATACTTATTTAATAATATTCAAAAATTCTCAGGAATTACATCCTCCCCCCTTATAAAAATTCTAACCTCGGAATTGCTACAAGGTTACACAAATAAATGGGGATAATCCCTCTTCATCCTATCTTCTAATTCCCACGTAGACTCCTCGACATCGTGGTTACGCCAAAGTACCTTTATAGATGAAATAACTTTATTTCTTATGGTTTGCTCTTTCCTATCTAATATTTGGACAGGAATTTCTTCATACGCTAGGTTCTTCTCCACTTGAATGGCTTATAAGAAATCACGTGCTTATAGTCGACCTTGTACGGTCGCAACACGGAGATGTAGAACACGTTGTGGATGTGCTCCAACTTGGGTGGTAATGCAACTTTATATGCAACTTCGCCCACTCGCTTCAGTATCTCGAACGGTCCTATGAATCTTGGACTCAATTTTCCTTTCTTGCCGAAATGGATTTTTTCCTTCCATGGAGATACCTTCAAAAATACGAAACTGCCGACTTTAAATTCCCGGTCTTGTCGATGCAAGTCTGCGTACTTTTTTTGGCGGTCTCGAGCTGCTACTAGTCTGGCTCTTATCACTATCACCACGTCTGCGGTTTGTTGTACTAACTCTGATCCGAGTATTCGTCGTTCTCCGACTTCGTCCCAACATAACGGCGTTCTGCACTTTCTCCCATAAAGAGCTTCGTACGGTGGCATGCCGATACTTGCATGGTAACTATTATTATATGAGAATTCTACTAAGGGTAGGTGGTCATCCCAATTCCCCTTGAAGTCCATCACGCAAGTCCTAAGCATGTCCTCCAACATTTGTATTGTTCGCTCACTCTGTCCGTCTGTTTGAGGATGATAAGCGGTACTCAACCTCAATTGTGTTCCCATTCTCTCTTGCAAGCTTTTCCAAAAATTTGACGAGAAGCGCGGATCTCGATCAGAGACAATCGACAACGGCACTCCATGTCGTGAAACAATCTCCTTTACGTACAGACTCGCTAACTGATTCAAACTATAGCGGATCTTGATCGGTATAAAATGTGCGGTCTTCGTTAGACGATCCACGATAACCCAAATGGCATCATAACCTTTCTGCGTGACTGGAAGTTCTACTACAAAGTCCATCGTAATGTGCTCCCATTTCCACTCTGGTATTTCCAATGGTTAAAGTAAACCACTCGGCCGCTGGTGCTCCACTTTGATGCGTTGGCAAGTTAGACATCTACTAATGCATTCTGCGACTTCCCGTTTTAGATTGGGCCACCAAAAATGTTACCTCAAATCTCGGTACATCTTTTTGCCTCCCGAATGTACGAAATACGTCGTATTGTGTGCCTCGTGCAAAATTTCTTCCCTTAACTCGGTTACTGCTGGTACCCACTCTCTTCATTCGAATCTTAAGATACCGTCTTTGTCCATTCAGAATCTTTCCTCTTCATTCTCTGCGATCCTCTTCCTGATTTTCTCGCACTCTTCATCCTTCTCTTATGATTCCTTCACTTTATCCATCAAAGTTGGATGAGCTTCCATGACAAACAATTTTTCTTTAGACTTCTCCAGTCCCTCTTTACCTCTATTTCTAATTTTTCCATTTCTCTTATCAATTCCTCCTGAGTTGTCAAGTGAAACAATTTCTCTCTTCTTTTTATGCTCAGAGCGTCGGCAACCACGTTTGCCTTTCCCGGGTGATAAAGAATATCACAGTCGTAATCCTTGATCAATTCTAACCACCTCCTCTGACGCATATTCAACTCCTTCTGTGTGAAGATATATTTTAGACTCTTGTGGTCTATGTATATCTCACATTTCTCTCCGTATAAATAATGCCTCCAAATCTTCAACGCAAAAATTACTGCCGCCAACTCTAAGTCGTGAGTAGGGTATCGTTTTTCGTAATCCTTTAATTATCGTGATGCATATGCAATGACTTTTTCGTGCTGCATTAGCACACAACCAAGTCCCTTGTGCGATGCATCACTATACACCACAAAATTTCCCGCATCATCTGGTAGTGATAACACATGCACCTCGCTTAATCTCTTCTTCAACTCTTGAAAACTCTCTTTGCATTTGTCTATCCATGCAAATTTTACCGTCTTCCTCGTCAAATTGGTCAACGGGGTTGCTATCTTAGAAAAATCCTAGATGAATCTTCGATAGTACCCAGCTAACCCTAAGAAACTTCTCACCTCCGTTGGTGTTCTAGGCTGCTCCCAATTACTCACTGCCTCGACCTTTGCAGGGTCTACTGAGATTCCATTCTTATCCACGACGTGACCTAAGAATTGAACCTTCGCCATCCAAAATGCACACTTAAAAAATTTCGCATACATCTTCTCCTTCCTTAGTGCTTCCAAAACAATCTTCAAATGTTCAGCGTGCTCTTCTTCTGTCTTCGAGTAGATCAAAATGTCATCGATGAAAACTACTATGAATTTATCCAAGTATGGCTTGAAAACTCGGTTCATCAAGTCCATGAATGCTGCCGGAGCATTAGTCAATCTGAATGACATTACCAAAAACTCATAATGTCCATAACGGGTTCGAAACGCAGTCTTTGGTATGTCCTCATCCCGTACCTTTAGTTGGTGATAACCTGTCCGTAGGTCTACCTTCAAAAAACACTTCGCTCCTTTCAGTTGGTCAAATAGGTCGTCTATCCTTGGTAATGGATATCTATTCTTGATCGTTACTCCGTTCAATTCTCGATAATCGATACAAAGCCTCATCGATTCGTCATTTTTCTTAACGAATAACACTGGTGCTCCCCAAAGAGACACACTCGGTCGCACGTAACCTTTATCTAATAACTCTTGCAGTTGTATCATCAACTCCTTCATTTCTACTGGCGCCATACGATATGGGGCTTTTGAAATCGGTGCTGTTCCCGGTGTTAAATCTATTATGAATTCGATTTCTCTGTCTGGCGGAAAACCAGGCAGACTGTCTGGAAATACATCTTGAAATTCATTCACTATGGATATATCCTTAATTTTTACTCCCTTTTTCCGAGTATCAACAATGTAAGCTAAGTAACCTACATATCCTTTCCTTAATAATTTCTTGGCATGCATCATCGTAAGGAAACACGATTGCTTAAGAAATGAGCCACCATAAAACACTACCTTAGACTTACTCGAAGTCTGAAGGTTCACACATTTGTTCTGATAGTCACTTATTGCAGTATGGTTATACAACCAATCCATTCCCAGTATTACTTCAAATTCTCCCAATCTAACTTGAATCAAGTCTACACTCAGTTCATGTTCTGTAATGTTTGCGCGATAATTTTGATAAACGTATTCTACAGGGATTACTTCCTTATTTGCAACTTCTATGTTCAAGGGATCTTTTAATCGTTCTCGGGGTGTATTATGTCTACTAGCAAATTCTTCAGATACAAAAGAACAGGTGGCACCCGAATCAAATAATATATATGTATTTATATCATTGATTGGGATTACACCTGACGCCACGTGCTTCGCAGCCACTGCGTCCTGGACGGTCATGTTAAAGGTCCTAGCGATTGGGCGGTTGGATTGTGCCGGTCCGCTGATCATCAGTTTGTTTCCCCCTTGTTGGCTACCTCCGCTACTTCCCTTCTTCGGGCAGTCCTTAATCCGGTGCTCCATTGAGCCACATGCAAAGAATCCTTGTATCTTTTTTGGTTTCGGGCTGTTGGGCGAAATATGCCCCTCCTGACCGCAGTTGTAGCAAGTGTCGCGTCCCTTCCAGCACTCGCCCTGATGATTCTTCCAACATTTTGGGCATCCCTCTACCCTCTTCTTGAAACCTCCACAAGTTTCCCGACTAATTGTTGTTGTTGTTGTTCTCCCACTTTCTTTTTTCCAAGTTACTTCCCCCACTGCTACTTCCCCCAGCACGGTTTTCTCCTCTGGCATTCTTTCCTTTCTTCTCCTTGTTATACAGACTTAAGGCCTCACTGCCACCTTCTGCAATGATCGCCTTCTCTAGCAACGTGGCAAAGGAATTAATTTAAAGAACTGATACCTTGTTAAACAGCCACGGCTTCAGCCCTTGTTCGAATCGTCTCGCCTTCCTTTCTTCATCTCCTACTTGGTGCTCCGCAAATCGCTTTAGTTCATTGAACTTAGCTGCGTACTGCGCCACCGTCATATCACCTTATTTTAGCTCTAAGAACTTTACCTCCATTCGGTTCTTCATACTCTTTGGGAAATAATTCTCAAATAATAGTGTTTTAAACCTATCCCATGTTATCGTCCCTTCTCCAGCTCTTTGCTGATTCGCCTCCCACCAGTAGTTCGCTTCGCCTCTCATCATGTACGTATCAAATACCGTCTTCTGGTCTTCACCCACGCGAGCTATAGTGAAAGCCTTCTCTATCTCTTTTATCCAGGTTTGCGTAATTATCGGGTCAGTAGTACTCTCGAACTCTGGGGGTCCAACACTCCTAAATTCTTTAAAGTTCGTCACTGGCACTGCTTGAGGGTTTGGGCGAACGTGTTCGTTATTCCTTCCCCTAAGAGCTTCTCCTAGAAAATCTACTAACTTCTGGATCGGGTCTACTTGTTCCCTCTCATTATTAACTGATTCCTCACGTACAGTCAATCTACGTCTTGGTGCAATTATCTGCATCACAAATTTTTATTTTATTATTACTCAGTCATATTACTTAAGTATTTCTTTTAATATTAAAAAGAATAAAATTATAACACGTTTCTGAAATAAGCTTCATTTATATTCATATGCCAAATCGTTTCATTACATGATCATCCCTAGCATATTTCTATAAATGTTATCACATATATCCCCTAATATCACAAAAGACGGGGAACACTAACATATTATCATACTACCCCTCTAACAAAAGCTTACTCGGGGTTTACATCACTATTCCATATCTTACACAAAAGACTGGGATTACATCACAGTATATACATCACATAAAGTAAATACTACTAATACTACGACTATACATATTAAGGAAATCTCATCCCATTATCCCAGGCTCCACAGCGCTCTTGTACTCCATCTGTGCTATGTACGCCACCAACTCTCGGCTCATAGTATGTAAGGTCTGTCCTTGCTCCGCTGGGTAGTGGTATACACCATCAATCATCCTCTCAAAAGCTGAACGGAACACATACCCCGTCTTGTTCATCTTCTTCTTCTTGCACCTGACCTTATCCTCTAGGTCGTCAGCTCTCTCGTTAGTCGCTTCCCACTTCTCCTCGAAGTGGATCCTATCCATAACCTCCAACTCTAGCTGAGTACGGAGTGCTTCTTTCTCAGTATTCTCACTCAGCCCCCTCTGTTCTACCTCTTCCAGCCTTCCTGCCAAATCCAAGTTCCTTGCCACCGACCTGTGAAATAAGGTCCCCATTTGGATCCCTGCCTCCCTGCGGTATGCGATCTCTACCTCTAGCTCTTGCATCTGTAATAGACGAAAAAAAATTTTTGTGTGATTCTGGGGACAGAATCCTTTTAAGGTGGAAAGATTGTAACGATTGAGATTTTATATAATAATTTTAAATATTTATTGAGTGAATAAAAATTTTATGTGATTTATTTATTGAGTGGAATAAATAAATTATGTGATTTTGTGGAGTGATTAGATTAAGTGTTATATATTAATTAAATAAAGGTTTAATATTTATTTAATTGATGTATATTAATTTTATGGTATAGTTCTAATTTAATTGAGAGAATTAAATTAGATGAATTATGTGTTAAGTGTTAAATGAATTATAATTAGCGAGTAATTATAATTATGTGGCAAATTTTTATGTGGTTAATTGATGTTAGATTTTAATTGATTAAATTAGAGGATTATTATTTAATTAATTAAAAGGTGACATTAAAATATGTGTTAAATAATTTGTTAAAATAAAAGAAAAAGGATTTTAAATGATTTTAAACAAACAAGGCCTTGCATTTGTTTTTAAATCTATTTTCCAAACAAGGCCTTAGCTAATAATCCATTTTTAAATAAAGGGTTTGCCAAACATGACCTTATGGCTATTCAAATTCAACTTTTGTAACTTACGTAATTAGTAGTAGTTAGTGTATATAATTATTATATGGGAGTTATATATTCTATTATATGTATATTGTATATACACTTAGTACGTTAGTTTTATAATCCTAAGTTAGTCTAAAGCTAAGAAAAGAGAGCAGAGAAGAATTTAAGAAGAAGAGAAGGAAAGCAAGGAAAAACGTAAGGAATATACCATATTCTTCTTCAAACATCTAAGCAATAAGGGTATGTTTCATTTTCCTTAAATATTTTATGTATTTTCCTTATGATATCCATGGGTATGAACTCTCTGTGTATATGATTTAGCATGAAAGTTATACATGTATGATGTACATATATAAATTTTGTTTATAATTATTTATATATGAGTTGTATGCCATAAACAAGGATTTTCAGAAATCAAAGTTGTCAAAACATGTTTTAATGAATAATATATGTTCATATGGAGTTCATATATTTGGTTGAGTTTTAGAGTAAAAGTTATGATTTAATTGTTTTTAATATGCCTATTGGAATTGTTAGGATGATATATCCTCAATCATGAAAAGAATACATGTGTTATAAGTAGAATTGATTTAGAATCGAATTTAGAGTGAATTATTTTGTAGAATATATGAGTTTTATAAAAATGTCAAAATTGAGTTCTTAAAATCTTTAATTCTTGATGAACAATTGAATTATGGTGATTTGAGTAATGCTATGCATGTGTGGAGTTGCAATACATGTTTTTACATTGTTTGCATTGCTTGGTATTGCCGGTTGTTGGATTGTTGGGTTAAGCAGTGAAGCAGAGTGCCGTTTCTATCTGCTTTTGTCCTCGTTCCGGAGCAGCTGCGCCGGAAACAAGGGCAGATGTGGCGAAGCTGCGCCGGCTGAGCTTTCCCAGATTCGACCCCTGCGCAGCTGCATCAGTGCCAAGGCTGCTGGCTGCGCAGCTGCGCCGTGCCCAGTACTGAGGCAGTAAAGTTTAAGTGTTGTGCAGTTTATTTTTTTAGCCATAGTTTAATTGTTGCTAGAATAATAACCATGTATCAAGTGGAATTACCATATCATTAACATGAAATTGATAATTTCATAATTTGGAAAAGAAAGGAGATTTTGAAAACCTTAAAGTATTATGTGGACTATTGGTTAATTGTGAATTAACTAATGTGACATGTAGTTATAATGTGAATTGTTACAATTAGAGTAAATGTTGAATCTAAATTATAATTTCGTAATTATAATGAATATTTGTTGATTTATTAGATGTTAATTTAAATTATAATTTATGTAATTGTAATTTAATAAATGCATGATTATTATAGATTATAATTGATAAATACATGATTAATTATAAATTGTGTAATTATAATACATGATGTAGTTTAATTGATTTTAAATTATAATTGTTTATAATTTAAAAGGTAATTATAATTTAAGTAATTATAATTTGATTAAATGTTTGAATTGTAATTGTTTAATTATAATTTAGTTAAATACATAATTAATTTAATTATGTGAATATGTAAGTGATGTAATTATCTATGTGATGATTGATTATTATTATTTATTTAGTTAGAGTGAGTTAACCATGAGGTTTAACCACTTATGTGAATTAGTAACGTGTTAACTAATTTAGGTTATTGTGATTGAATATGTATGTATGTAGGAATTGTTAAAGTACGTGATTGTGTTAAGTAGCTTACGCTTAAGGCAAGTCTTCTAACCCTAAACTTGTTAATTCTATAAAATTTCTTGAGTTCATATATTCATTGTTGAGAATGTCCGTTTCATTTCTGTATTGGACAATTGTTTATTTAATTGAAAAGATCTTAACTTATTGTTCAAGTAAGATCCAGTTTATTATTTTAAATGCTTTCAGTTTACTTCTAAAGCATATGTTAGTTCGTAGTTCTTTCACTTACGAATTATTCTAAGTTATTAAAAGTCGATTTAACTAATCCTTAGTTGTTGAACGTGAATTCTAAATTACCCTTGTAAGCTTATCCAAACCAAACTTTCTTTGGTGCGGACTTGAATTCAAATTACTGAGTTGAACAACCCTTTTATTAGGGGAGGTTACTACGCATAGCGTTAAGATGTTTGTGCACAATACATGGTACAAAGGGCTGATCCCCCTTAGTACGAGTTAAGGTCCATAGTTTTATTGACTGTTAAAGGTTTAAATAGAAATATTTATAACCTAGGACAAGAGTTCAAAGGTCTTATGACTCTCAGATAAATTCTATATTCGAATTTTAATGTTGATAGAAAATTATTATTCAATTATTTATTATTGTTAAACTCCAGTGAGCTGTTGTTTGCTCACTCTTGCATTAAATAACAATTGTAGTTAAGGTTGATAACGTTGATGCCTCGTCTACAAGTAAAGGCAAGGGAAAGATAAACAAGTGAAGACTTGCTTAATTATTTTGAAGTGATTGTAATAAGACTTTTATGTCATGTTTTTGTTTCGCACCTTATTGTTTATGTCAAGGTTAGAGTAACCCCGGGATTGTTTTTTTTAAGGTTGTAACCTATGCTTTAAGGGAGATTTTATATAAAGATTGTAATTTATTTTGAGATATATTGGGTAGATGTTTGTTATAGTTAGAAAGTGAACACCAAATCATGTGAAAACGAAGTACTCGAATTTGGGGGTGTCACAGGTTGGTATCAAAGCTATAGGTTATGAAACCTTAGGTGGGAAAAAATCCTTAGGTAGTAGCCTTATGGTAAGATCGAAAAGATAGTGATGCTAGGTAAAGATAATAAACTACCTTATGTGCCTATGTGTGTACGTTTTAGTATTCGAAGAGTGTCGATTCGATGTCACGTAATAATGAACTTTAAAATTCTTTTATCAGGATGTCGAACGTTGGAGAACCTAGTCAGGCCAGAGAGAATGTACCTCAGGTGCCTAGAGAGGAGTAGCCCCGTGACATACATATTGTCTGAGAGCAGCTGGTTAGGAGAGAGCCATCTCTAGTGATCACCGTAGCTGGTCGGGAGTGTGAGCTGACACCTATTCCAGAGGATGAGGACGAGGACGAGTTTGAAGAGGAGGAAGAGGATGCCGAAGAGGAATTCCCACCTCACTCTACTAGTGCTAAGATGTACGAGGTAGTCTACGATAACAACGTGGAGCTTCATGGACGAGTAGGAGATCTCAGGGAAACCATCCAGCAGCGAGACGAGACGATCGAGGAAATGGCAAGTGACCTAGGAGATGCACAGTGGAACCTGATACATATGGAGGTTGATAGAGATGCTGCTCGATTTGAACTGGCAAAACTGAAGCAAGACATCCAGGAGGAGTCGAGGAAGCGAGCCAGAGCTAAAGAGATAAGTTTGAGGGCTAATCAACAAGCCGATCGAGCTGAAGGTGAAGCTGAAGCCAAGAGGGCCAAGCTGAGGGAAACAGAATATGCTTTTCAAACAGCGATAGAGAGAGCTCAGGACCGTATTTTCTACTATCGAGCTCAGTTCCAAGGTTTATCGTGGTATGTGGTGGACCGAAGAACGGTGTTTCGGGTAATGGAAGAGGAACGCAGAGAGGCTGTGCGACGTATTAATATGACTAGGCAGTAGTAGTAGAGCTTTTGTTTATGTGTTGCTTTTTGTAGTAAATAAAGTAAATTACATAATTTAAGATAAGAATGGGATAAGTTAATAATGTAATCCTGCAACTTTTCCAGTTCAGGAAGGATGATGTAAATGGCAGAAATGCTATCTGATTGATGTTTTTAAACTACGACTAATGAATAAAAGAAGTTTATTGATGTGCTATGTGTTCTATGTGAACTGAATTGTTTAAAACATTTAAGTATGAACTTGAATATTTAAAAATTGAATAAAGGATCTAATAATAATATTTTCTGCACAAAAAATGCCTCTTAGAAGAAGACCAACACGTCAAAACCCCGAGGGTTTGACGAACAACAACAATAGCGATGGGACGAATCCCAACTCGATTCAGCAGTTGGTGAACCTGTTGACAGGAGCTTTTGCGAATCAGCCGCAAGTGCAGGGTACTACGTTCAAGGAATTCAAGGCAGCAGGACCGCCTGACTTCAAAGGATCGACCAACCCTATTGAGGCTCAGACGTGGGTTATGGAAATGGAGAATGTATTTGACGTAGCCCGAGTAGGTGAAGACCAAAAGACAGCATTCGCGGCTTTTATGTTGAAGTCAGATGCTAGCTTCTGGTGGCAGGCTAATAAGACCCGGGAAGGAGAAGGAGTCATAACGTGGGAACGTTTCAAGGAAATGTTCTACAAAAAGTACTTCCCAGTGAGTTCGGAGGACCAGATGGAGGTCCAGTTCCTAGAGCTTAAGTAGGGAGGGATGACGGTGTCTAAGTATGCCTCTAAATTCAACGAACTGGCAAGGTTCGCTGCTTACCAGGTCAGCACTGACGCTAGGAAGGCGAGAAGGTTTGAACGGGGACTGAATCCCTAGCTCTACAGCAAGGTTTCCATGTTCCAGCTGAACACATTTGCGGCTGTGCTAGAGAAGGCCATACTTGCTGAGGGAGGAAGCGAAGCGGTGACGAAGTTCGACTAAGATAAGAAGAAGAAGAATGAGGTAGAAACCAAGATTAGGGGTAGCAGCGCTGTGAACCAGAAGAGGAAATGGAATGACAACACCTCTGCTAGGAGTCAGCAAGGAAGCCAGCAGAAGAGGAAGTTTGAAGCATGTGCTACATGCGATAAGAATCACACTGGCGTGTGCATGAAGGGGAAGCGGGTGTCCTTCAACTGTTGTCAGGAAGGCCACATTGCACCTAATTACCCAAACCCGAAGAAGGGAGCTTGCTTTACATGTGGATCCAAGGGTCACATGGCTCGCAACTGCCTTAAGAAGCTGACGGCAGGGTCAAAAGGGAACGGAGGGAATGGAAGCGGCCGTACCGTTACTATCGCTGCACCATTGCAAGCTATTCTACCCACTGCACGGACATTCAATATGACGATGCAGGATGCTGTGCAATCAAAAGACGTGGTGTCAAGTATTATTTCGGTCAATAGTATAAATACAAATGTATTATTTGATTCGGGTGCTACTTGTTCATTCATATCTGATAATTTGCTAAGACCCTAGACTTACCTGTAGAAGAGTTAGTTTACCCTTTGAACATAGAGATTACGAATAGGGAAGTTATTCTTGTTAGGTGTGTTTATAAGAACTGTATACTGGACATTAAGGGTCAGGAGCTGAGAGTAGATTTGATTTCGACGTCATACTGGGTATGGATTGGTTGTTCAACCATGGGGCGATAATTGACTATCAGAAGAAGTCGGTAAACCTTATGACTCCGTCGAAGTTAGTGTTCTATGGTAGCAAATCACTTAGACAAGCGAGTTGTCTGACAGTTATGCAAGCCAAGGGTTTAGGATACTTGCACCATAAAAGAGTGTAAGTTAGAGAACTTACCTTAAGTGTAGTCTATCCACGTTAAGTAAATCAACATTTTCAATTCCAATCATAATATAGTTATGTATATATGATATCTATTAGCTAAGCACATTCAGTATTCAAGCTTGATATGAAAGTTAGATATTCACATACTGTTCTAACTCAATCATATAGCGATATACGTATGTTATTATAACAATTCATAACACTGAGTTGGTTATGCCACTACTATCTCTAAAGTTCCTTTTATAAGTTAAACGTCTTCATATATCAGCATTAACACATAAATACCAAACATATTCTATTTAGTAAGTTATAGCATTGTTATAAGTTAACTGTCAAAATTGGATTCAAGCATCAAATACGATATCACATAGCATATATATATGTTAAGGGGTCCTTCCATGCTTGTTCAACCTTTCCAAGTTCAATCATACATAATATAGTTCTAAATCACGGTTTCTAACGACTTAGGGTCATACAACGCCATGAATTCACATAAGCTATCATGCTTGTCATTTAAACATATAAGGTAGTCATATATTTTGTTGATAAGCATGCTCACATGTTTCTATGTCATATATGCATAGCTAGTATCGTTATTGGTTTGAAAACATGCTTAATTCATGTTTTATTCGTACTTAACTAACTTTCATGGTATCTACATAGTGTGTGCACATGCATGATATATTAGTGATGTCTTTAAAGCACCCTCACGTATGCTCAAAATATCAGAACACTATGACTTTGGTTCATGCACTTTAGTTTTCCAAAACTTTCAATTTTAGTCTTCGAAATAGTTTTAAACGCAAACCATGTATGTTAGTGAAGTCACTACACTTTAAACAATCTTTTCATGCTTTAGCAAACCATATAATCATGCTCGCAAAATCAGAATGTAGATATGATACCTACGTGTCAAAGTTTGCCTACAAAACTTATATTTTCCTAGTAACATTCACTAATGAGGTCCACATGCTCATGTTATATTATGAAACCTATATACATAAGTCAACATGTCTTTCATGCTTTTCTAAGTCATACTAACATGCTTGCAAAGTCAGAATGTCAATATGGTTTGTATACGTCAAGTTCGTTTACAAAACTTTACGTTCATTTCGAAAACTATAACTTTTGGTCAATCATGCATACAAACATAGTAAATCATATTCATGTTAGGTTAATGTACTCATTTATACGTGTTACCTATGCTAGCATGCTTTTCTAAGTTATATTAACCAACTAACATCTAACATCTTAAAGCAAAAATTAGAAATCTATTTTCAGAGACTGGACCAGTTCAAAACTGGCGCCGCTGCGCCGAGTCTCGACCAGCATTGAGCAAGTTCTGCTTCGGCAGAAGTTGAGCCAACAACCAAATTTCCTCACGAATTTCAATTGTAATCATGCCACGTTGTATACTAACATGTTACTAACTTAGATAGTAGCTAAGAAACATAACCCAATTAACTTACCACAATAATCCAGCTAAGTTCAAGAATTGAAATTTTCAGAGACAAAAATAAAGAACAAGAATGTAATTATACCTTTGCTATCAGTTTATGATCTTGCTGGAATAGACTCTCTACAATGTTGCTATGCTAGTTCTCACTTCCCTCTATAATCAATATCTCAACAAAGAAATTTAGAAGGGGAAGAGCTCAATTTATAGAGTTTTAATTTCCCAGACCATGAAATCTCCCAATGAATCAAACTAATGGATTGATGAATTATTTGATGGTTAATGAAGAGTTGGTGATTGGGTTGTTGGATTACATTATTTTGCCCACTCCCCCATTGATCATGAGCTATGAAGCTATGGAAGTCTTTTGCTGAGCTTTGTGGATATAGGCTTAGGCCTTATAATTTTATTCACGTGAGGAAGGGGACTCTCATTATGGGACAAAGAAATTCAACTCAGCATTTGGAAATGAAGGTATTAACACTAAGGCTTTGTTCAATTTCATGCAATATATACATAGGTTATAATTTAAATGTCACAATGTAATTTTGATAAATAATACTTCGATGTAGTAAATGTAATTTGCACATATATAATCCATGTACATTTTATCGCACCGGTATAATTTAATCGGGTATTACCACATTATATTTTCTCATCTATTATTCAATTAAATATTAAAATAATCATCAATTAGCAATTGTTTATTATATATTCAGGAGGTACTATTTTAATATTTACTCACACACAATTGTCACATAGGTATTAATCATGTAGCTTCACAACTTAATGGGTCTTACTATATAGTTTGTGTATAATTGTATGGTCACACTTAAGTGTTGCACTACACTTTATATAACATATGTGTAACTACTATATGTTATACTTTTAATTACCGCATGCTTTGCACATAACAATTAGTTGAGCAAATATAATCTTACTATATTAATAATTTACTCGCTTATGTGTGATTAATCACAATGTCAATTAATCAACAATAATTAATTACATATCTTATCAATTAATTAACAATAATATTAATCATCCCCTCATTAATCTACTCTTTTAATCAAGTATTATTATACGATAAATTATCACATTCCTCAATAATTTAATAAATATAAATCTTATTATATTTACAAACAATTTACTTATCAACATACTATTATTATATTTCTCATAATAACAATTAACAATTATATAGATTAATTGCTCACTTAATAATTCCTTCATCCTCGAATTAATTAATTCATTATCGAATCTATTCTCGTGCCACACAAGGCATTCCAACGAGCTTATCATAAACCCCATATTCTTCTCAATTATTATAGTTTCAATTTGAATTTATTTGAATTAACTCATCTCATAACACATAAATATTTATATTCAAATAAATATTCATTTAATAATATTCGAAAATTCTCGGGTATAGCATCCTCCATCAAGATAACATAGATCATCCATTAAAATATGTAAAAATCAAGTCCAGCTGTCTGTGTTCTCAACCTTTGCTACTGCCCAAGCAATGTGATACAATTGATTATTTATTTCCCTCTCGACTGTACATAACAACTCACCCTTGCATATTTCTTTGAGGAAACATCCATCAAGGCCAATTAATGGCCTACAACCTGCCAACCATCCTTTTTTCAAAGCATCAAATCCTATATAAAATCTCTGAAATCTCCCTGGTTCCTTTGGTGACTGCCTATCCACTTTATTTTCAAATGTTGAACCTTTGTTAGCCCTGTTCAATTCCTTCGCATAGTCTCATAACTGTCCATATATATCATCAATTGTTGCATAAGCACGCTTAAGTGCTATTTCTCTGGCTCTGTAGCACTGACTCAGTGACACTCTAACTTTTAAATGTTTCTTCACATCCCATTGGAATTCCTTGAGTTTTTAAAATGGACATGATTTTATTTTATCATAATAGTGGTTGGACAAAAACCTTGCATTTACTTATCTATTTTTCTATTTATTTGTGCACTTGTGAACATTGTTATACCTTTTAACAGTAAAAGTGTTCTCATGTTTCAACAGACTTGCCCATAAATTCCAAGGACAGCCCTGTGCACACTTCGCTTGTACCTTATCCCTTACATTTTTTGAAAACCATACATTGCATTTTTTTCCAATTGCATATTATTTCACTGCCTCTTTAAATTCTTTATGGTTAGTAAATTTCATTCCAACAGAAAATTCAACATTTTTAATGTCAGTCTTTGGATTAAACTCAAGATATTTTTTCTTTCTTATATTGGTTGGTCTCACCTCATCATCTTCATTCTCACTTGTTTCAGGTGTGAGCAGCTCATCAGAATCCAAGTTAATTTATTTCCAAGCTTCAGTTGGTGCTCTTTGCCCACCTTCATCAACAGGTCTCTGCCCACCTTCATCAACATCATTTCCTTCTTCATTTTCTTCTTCATTTTCTTCCTCATTTCCTTCTTCATTTTTTGTCTCTTTTTCTTCTTCTGTTCCTCTTTTTTCTCACTTATTTCCCTTTCTTTTGCTGCTCTCAAATTTTCCCTAGTAGCAAGTAACTCTTCATTACTCTCAACTAACCAGTCACAATTACTACTTATATCAGAGTTGGTATCTCCTTCTCTGTCTCTTTCATACTCTGTATCTTTCTCATTATCAGTCTGAAGCACATCAACCTCAATCTCTTCTACTCCCTCATTATTTGAATGTCCTTCAATGTTAACATCTTTTAAAATTTCAACAAATCCCTCAGTATCATCATCATCTATGTTCTCATCAGTTGTTACTATTTGTTTATGGTCATAGTCTGAGTAGATCTCAACAACATGGTTCTTCTTAGCATACTCACACATGTCAATAACTCTTTTATCATTACCTACTGCCCTAAGCCCTTCTGCTAAACTTTGTTCAGAGATAAGATAATATACATTCTTCACATTCTTGCTTCCAAGTATTGTTGAAACATAATCAATAATCCCAGGCTCAGTTATATAATCAGGATCATATTTAAACAAATCACTAACAGTGCCTCCAACATAATCAACTATATAACCATTATTTACTAGTTTACCACCATGATGAAATCTTAAAGTAATGACATCCATATCTGTATTAAAAAGAATACATATAAATATATATACATATTATATATACATATATATATATATATATATTTGACAAGTACAAAACATAAAGTAAACAATTGGGGACCTCACATTAGTTAGGGAGACAAAACTATGGGAAAATATGGGGGAATAATACTTTACAGTTGGGAGACTACATTTTCTTATCAATACAAGCATAATGCACAGTATCAAAGACGAAATATCACATATATTCAAACCATTTACATAGATATGCGATAGATACACTTACTTCGTCGAAGCTTCGAAAGTGGGGACAAATGTACAATATGAAAGTTGACTCAGCAAATAATGCACGATCACAGTCCTTCTTCGCTAGAATCGTTGAGAAATTTGAGATTCTCTGTCCTTCTTCGTCGGAATCGTTGTCTCTCAGTTCTTGAGCTAGGGTTTTTTCCAACCGAGTTTGGGGCTATCGACTTTGGGGCTTGGTTAAGAATCGATTGTTATTGATATGAAGATTTTAATTTGTCTAAATCAATTTTGTTGTGACCATTTTACCCTTCATTATATCAAAATTATTTAAACCATAATTAAAAAAGTATTTTTTGCCACATCAGCTGACTAATGGCCCACCCAGATAGCCACGTCAACAATTTCTGACGTGGCAAGTTCAATTTGTTGCAATTGGAAAAAATTAATAGTTCAATAACCTAATTGACAATGTCTACGTTGGAAAATTTAAGAAATCCCGCAGGTTGGTTCATAACCCGGGTTTTCTCAAATCGATATTCCTAAGTTCTCTCTACTCTTATTCTTTTTATTGCGAAAAAGGTTTTGAAGGGTTTTTTTAGGAAAGAGGCCAACATGTGTTTATGTCGACGATTTGAACGTTTAGAGTCGCCAGTTGGTAGATTGGAAAATAGTTGTACCAACTCAACCGAGTTTAATTTGAAAAGAGGCCCAATTGCTGGACAATGTCGAAACTTGATATTTAAAATCGGAGTTTTGAGTTCCGGGGCTTGGTTAAGTGTGGGGAAGGTGTTAGGCACCCCACGACTCCTGTGTAAACACGGTACTGCATGTTTTCAATATTTCCCTTAAAACTGTGAATGCGTGAGTGAATGATGTTTGAAAATTGGGCCTATATACGAAGGGTTTGATTTAATTTGAAAATCAATCTTTGATTTATTTTGCAAAAAGCATCATTTAATTTGATTTGCCAAAGCTTTTGAATTGAATTGATAGTGATGTTTTGAAAGCTGGTTTTATCAAACCCTTACGCTGACATAGGAATTGAAGCATATCGCTACTCTCAATTTTATCTTCATAGCCTTACGGCTGTATGCAAATGGTGATTTATCGGGCTGCGAAGCATCCTCAACCACAGAAAGATAAAGTGTCGGTCTCCTCATGTGTATGAAAACCATCGGAGGGACGCTGACACGACAATCCATATTTTCACTATGTTGAGACCTTAAATCCAGATAACCGTTTTAAGGTCTGTGCATGTACATTTTACAAAAAAAAACTGGCAGGGTACATCTGTAAATCGAAGTTTGTCCATCGTGGGAATCAGATTCTGATCAGTTTGATCAGGAATTCCACGATTCGTAGGCTCACATATGAGTAGCTAGAAAACCTGCACAGTTTAAATTTGTATAGAAGGAGATAAATATCCCAAGATAGCCAGAACCAGGGATTCATTCAGTAAATCCTAGTCCGCACGGCCGAAGCGTCTCGTTCCCACTAGATAGCGATCTAAGGGACACGAGGTTGCTTTTGAAGCTGAAACTATAAAAATAACTAGATTTAAAGAAATCTCAGCCATTATAGCTTGCAAGTTCGGTCGGGACCTGTTTGAACTATTGAAAGCTAGAAGTGGCGAGATTTGGATAAATCTAGTTCGCCCGCAGAAATGTCAGTGCAAATTCATATACAAATGAATGTTAAATGCAACAGTTGAATAAATTGAATAAAGCAATATATATAATTATATATATATATATATATAAAAGATGTAAAAGGGCGATGGGTTTTCACTCGCAAGCCCGGCTTGGAATCAATATATATATATATATATATATATATATATACAAAAATTGTAAATAGCCACGAATAATACAGGGTGTGACAGAAATGAAATATATATATATAAACAGTAATAAGGGTGATGGGTTTTCACGTCGGTGCCCGGACTAAATTAATATATATATATATATATATTGACAAGAATGTAGTCAACCAATACTGGTACGAAGACCAGTTATGGTGAAAATCGCTTAGATATGCGTATATATATATAAAAGCGGTAAACTACCTCGGATTTGAAATTCGAGCCTGACAGAATTGAAATGTTAGTACATAAACAGTTAAATATATATAGAAAAAGGCCAAACCCGGACTGGAAAGATAACCCAATCTGGCGAAGTTGCCAAAACTGTGTGTGCTAGTGCATTGAAGCTACTAGAGCTGACGGATAGTCAATCCGAGTTGTAAAAATGTTGAAAACGGAGTTTATGTGCAAAAATATATCAAATTTTGATGAAAACGGCCACAAAACTAAGTTTTGGGCATATTTAGAAGATAAAACTTGATGTGCAGGTGTAAAACAGTGTAAAGTAGTAGTATTGACTTGCTGATAGTAAAAATACTTACAATGGGCTGCACTACGGGCTTTTTTCCACTTAGTGGGCTTCAAACGACCAAATCTACCGGTGGTTTTTTGATATGTGGTAGTATATGGGTTTTTCTATGTGTTGGAGTAAAAATATTTGGGTTTGGAAGAGGTGTAAAAGTCAAAAAATCAGACAGGGCAGAGCTTCGCTGCGTTTCGGAATTGTTGAAAATGAACGGGGGTGCACCTCTATATATAGGCCAGTAAGCCTCAGCTCTACCTGCTACTACCGCAAGTAGAGGTGCGGCTCCCCATAGTGGGGCCCACATGCCCGGCTTAGTCGTCTCGAAGTGCGTGCATGCCGGGCGTCTCGATGTCAGGTTCGAAACTTCATAACTTTTGATCGGAGCGTCCGTTTGGGGCGTACTATAGCTTTTCGGAAAGCCCTCGTTGAGAGTGTCACAATGACATTGGATTTAACCCTTTTTAATTCCCCAAAGATGGGTTTATGACTGGGTCTTTGTTTCTCCACCGTTGGCCCGTCGAGCCGTCTGATGCTGTTTTCACTCGGGATCACCGTCGTGGTTCTTTCTGACCTTGGTGGCATCAATTCAGCTTCAGTTTGACTAAATCAGATGATAGTTGGTAAAATTACCATATTTCCCCTTCCCAGGGTTGCCCTTGGTGTCGGCATAGCCTCTAGTTGACTTCCGGGAGCTGTTTCCATGACTTAGATCCCATTCGAGTTTGTTTGTCCCCAGTGTTGCCTCTGTGGCTGACGTGGTCATTCCAAGTTTTTTTCTGGAGGTGTTATGATGCTTCAAGTTTATTTTTAAAGTCGACCTGACTTCCCGGCCTGGTGCAGGGGATGACCTGTACTTCCCGGGTTGCTTCCGGGGTTGATTTGTACCTCCCGGGTTCCTGTCGGGACTGATTTGTATCTCCCGGGTTGCTGTCGGGGCTTCGTTGACATCCCGATATGGTTAATTGGTGCTGTGGTTATCCCGATATCAGTGACCAGGTTTGAGTTGATGTCCCGATATTGAGATCGGGGATTATTTGACGGTTCCAATTAACGATCAGAGCTGGATCGACTGTCCGATTGACGATCGGAGTGGGCTGGAGTATCAATATTGGTGATCGGATTTGACTGGAGTTGACCGACATTGGTGTCCAGATTTAGATCGGATATTTGGTGTCGGGATCGGGGTTGGCTTGATTGACGGTTTTGCCCTCCTAAAGTGTTAGTATTGGGGCAAGGAAAATTTTGAGTGTCTACAGATGCCCTCTTTATCATGTTTATGCAATGTAGTGGAATGGACAAGATAAAGATTGCTAGACACTTGAAATATGACAAGATATTGATGATGCAAATCGCAATGCAATGAATTTTAACATGTTTTCGCAAATTGCATTTCGCACTTCGTATATTGCATCAGAAATCGCATCGCCATCGTATCGCATCGCTTCGTAAATCGCATCGCATTGCATCTCATATCGCATCGTATTTCATCGCATATCGCATCGCATCGCATATCGCATCGTAAATCGCATCGCATCGCATTACCTTTATCGGTGTTTGTGTTGGTGCCGATATCCATGGTTGGCTTTCATAAATGCTGCTGATGTCTATGCTGGTGTTGACTCCAATGGTCTGATTTCCATTGGTGTTGCTGATGCTTATTTGATGAAGATAAATTGAAATGTTTCCCATATTTCTGCTGGGAATGATGTCGTCTGTGATGACCCTTGGTGCTACCTTGGTTTAAGCCCAATGGTTTCTCACATCTGCTGATACTCTTCGTGAGGCATACTTTCTGATGCCGTTTGTACCTTTTTGAAGACTCCTCTACTGAGGATATATTTTATTCACCAAGTTACCTCAATAGGTGCTCCCGATGCCTATCCTGGTGATAACTTACACCGGTAGTATGCAAAAGTGCCTACCCTGAAGGTAGGGGCAATGGTTGATCATTGGACTGTCCTGATGCCTACTCGGACGGTAGCAAAAAAAATTTCATCGAGTTTGTGTGTTAATTGTGTATGCATTTTTGACTTTATTGGGTATGTATGCCTAATATTTTGATGGAGATGTGTGCTGATGTAGCACTTGTTGCACATGTGCAGACCAAACATGATAAGATGATCTTAATTTGTCCTAGGTTGATGCATATGCTTAATTGAATTGATGTAGAACCATACTTCACTCTTTCTGAGGTGATTTGGAGTTTTTTTTCAGGCACGGATTTTGATAGGCTTATCAGCTCTAACTCCCGTATGGCTCCTTTTGTCATTCGCAGAGTAGATTTGGATGTTCCCCTTTCATATATCGTCTCTGGTGGGGATGGATCAGAGTTGATCTGACGATCTGATTGGAGATCGGGGTTGATATGATTTGATTTACCGATATTGGGGACCGAGTTTGGGTTAAAGGATCGATATTGGGGATTAGATTTGATATACTGTATTCGTCCTTAGATTATTCCCCGATGCTTTGCTGGGGTTGAGCCAACGGCTGATCATTGAGTGTGAAAAGGGGCCAACTCTGTACTTGCGACCCCGCTGGTTTAGCTCTGGCTTGGCTAATAACCCGGGTGATGCTGACGTCCTGGAGGATGTAGCCCGTTCTTTCATTGCCTAGTTTTAAACTACAGTATAGAGGCCTCGACTTGTGAGGACTTGGCACAGTTTGACATGTTTGATGATGCAAATTTCCTTCGCTAGATCTTTTTTTCATTGGGCAACTTTTCTTCCTGAGTTAAGGACTATGTTGAGGATTTTTCCCTTTTTGTAGAGGGACAGCTGATGTTGCCTTGATTTCTTTCAGGAACTCTCCCTCTTCTTTTGATGAGGAACTTGTTCCCGTCGTAGATTCTTTCTATTTCTTGAAATGGAGAAATGCCTCAGCCCTTTCGCAGGTTGTTACTGTGGTTCATAGGAAAAACTCGCTTTATTGACCAAGTCCACGGTGAGCAATATCCTGCACATTCAGACAAACAACAATATGTGCCGACAACTTGATGGCTTAGGCCGTCAGGATTAGTATGATCTTGTGAATGAGGCATTTGAAGTTAAAGTGTATGAAATTGAATGCTTGTATTCACCGAGCATTTATCATATCGCTAAAGATCTTGAAATTGAGCATGAAAATGAATTTTTCCTAAGGAAATCAAAATTTTCGCTTGACAAGTTATGAAATCGTAAGAAAACTTTTAAGCGTCCATGGTCATTTTTCATGGGTAGGATTAGATTCAAAAGACTTATCTCCCTTCATCAGAGACACCTCATCTTCTCTCTAGACACTGCTCTTCACAAGATTAAGATCATATGACATGTGCACTATGTGTGACGCAACCGTTAGCAGGGGTTTCTCTTCTATGACTCTAGATGATCTCATTTTTATCTTGTAAAATTTTCTTTTCTCGCTTAACTTTGTCTCGTTGTCTTAGGCTTTTCAGTGTTACCCATGTAACGAGTTTTGGACCAATGACTCCCAAACCTAACGGTTTTAGGACACTAGGTGTTGAGACACCCCTTAGGGTTTACTGGCTCGAGTAACAAAGGCCACACTTCGGGATAAGTTAGGCGGTCTACTCTTTTGATCTTCGCCTGAGCCTATACAAGATTCACTTTCTTAGGCTCTAAATTACCCGTATAGCGAGTGTTGGGCCAGTGATTCCCAAACCAGCCGACTTTAGGGCACCAGGTGTAGAGACACCCCTCGGGCTTAATTACTCGAGTAACCTAGGCCACGATTTGGATCTGCTCAGGTCTTGGCTTCTTATAATGCTCGTTTTCTTAGGCACTGAGTTACCCATGTAACGAGCGTTGGGCCGGTGGCCCCCAAACCTGATGACTTTAGGGCACCAGGTGTAAACACACCCCTCAGGCTTAATAACTCAAGTAACCCAGACCACGATTCGAGATATTAGGCTGGCTACTAGTTGTCATCCTTGTCGTCATAGTTTTATTCCCCACAACTAAGAGTCAGGTCAATCGCAAAGTGCAGACATGCATATGAGGTCAAGTTTGCTCCTAAAAGTGCTTTGAACTAGGACGTCGCGCCTAATCAAAAGGTCGAATAGTCTTAATTCTCTAACCGCTTTCTTGATTCTTGCTCCACAGACTCTTATCAGAATTAATCCAATTCATAACAAGTTAAGCAAAAATCTTTTTTTTTGAGACTCTAATGCAGGACTTATGTGTATTATCGCTAATGCATGGAAATTGAAAACACATAAAAAGATGAAAGAGTCATACCTTACCAGCGGATCGCAGTATTATGATTGACAAAGATCGATTGGTCATACCGAATCGCCAATGATGGAAACTTGGATGATGATGGACCATGCTGATGGTGCCGACTGGTGCATGTTGATTGGATTGTTGATAAATGCCCCAGTGTTGGGTTACGCAATTTCCAAAATTAGTCCAGTCTTATGGTAACGATCCCGACATCGGGTTGTCATTGACTTTGAACTTGCCCCAGTCTTTCCTGTCATTTGGGACGATTGCTTGGTTGTATGTTTGATCGATGGGCTGATAAGATGTCGAGATCGCAAGAGTCTTTAATTGCATGACCCCCATGGTGAACAAGTAGTGGATTCTAGTTTTATTGCTTGGATGCCCCAGTCATTGTTTTTGATTTGTAGGAGCAATTGGCTTTGATCGCCTTTCTTCTGGTTGATGAAGGTTTCAGATTGAAGGTGTCAGCTATTCGAAGGTCCGTGCAGATGTTTATGCTTGATATATCGCCGTGTTGTTGTTCCAACTTTGACAATTAATGTCGAGATGCCTTTAGACTCCAATGAATTGGACTCAAGGGCTTGTGATGGTTGGTGGTGATGCCTTTGACCACGATTTTGGTTGGTGACCTACCGCGTGTCCCTATCGGAACAGATCTGGCTATGGCAGATTTGATAGCTCGGATGACCTTCGAGAGAGATCAGGCCAGGGCGTTGATGTTGACGACCCATTCTAGTAGAGATATGACTTCTGTTGATAGAGGCGAGACTCAAGCCACTCGGGAGGCTGCCTTTGCTAAGAGGGACTGAGGCCATAGTATGCAGATGGCAGTGGATGTTCTGGCTCGTATGGAGACCGAGGGTTAGGAGCTTGCTGCTGCTCCTCTAACTTCAGAGAGATGCCATGTTGGCACTGTTATCCCGCTTATCCATGGGTTCAGAGACTAGCTTTGATTATTCTTAGCAAGGCCTGTTGACCAGGTGGTTTGATAGAATTTGGCTTTTATTTGTCTTCGATGTCTTGGAACTGGTCTCTCATTTTTTTATTTTTCTAAAGGTCAGACTGCACCAGGACTGGTTGCCTACGTACTCCCGGGTTGAGGGAGATCAGGTCATCCGTAGTTCAGCTAGTTTGGTTGGAGAGGCTTGAAAGGAGTTTATCTTGGATTTTGAGTTTAGTTTGATATGTTTTCGAATTTTTGTGTTTGGATTCGAGGGTTTTTTGAATTTTTTGTTTGGTTTGACCGCACCAAGATGGTTGCCTACGTAGTCCCGAGTTGAGGGAGATCAGGTCTTTCGTAGTTCACGCTTTTGGCTTGAAAGGCTCGATTTTTGATTTTTTCTCTTCTTGATTTTTTTTTTATTTAATTTTTTTATTTTTTCTATTATTTTTTTGATTTTTTGATTTTTTGGGCTTTTGATGTTGTATGCATGGAATGTTAAAGGCATAATGCTAAAAAAGGATAACTTCCCAACATCCTCTAGAACTCGCAACTTTCCTCTGGATCTACGTCCTCATGGCTAGCTGAGGCCTGATAGTCCAGTCGTCCATGGTTATATCATCTTCGAGGCTTGTGAGAGAGGTTCCCTGTTGGCTCTGAATATCTTCAATCCCGGCCATAAATTGATCGCTTCCTAAATCAGTATATCCCTTAAGGAGGCTCAAACTGGACTCGTTGTAGAAAGGGATGAACTCTATGTTCCTCGATGAGTTGGCTTCTTCCTTGAGAATTTTGCCACCTTTTTCTTCGTTTGCTCCTTCACCTTTCTCATAGCCTTGAAAGGATTTGAGTATGAAATCCCCCTCGCACTGATGTGGTACCTCTAGCAAGGAACTTTCTTTTTGTGCTTTTTCCATACGGGGAAAGATCAATATCTCCTCCTCATCTTCTAGAAGGATAAGGTCAGGCATGTAGTTGTTGGCTTTGGGCAACAAGACATTTGATGATGGTGGATGATCTTCATTGGGAGATTCTTTTGTCTCCTTAGTCATTCCCAGTATTAGGATCGGTCCACCTTGTGTTTTGTCAGGATTGGTGCTCATAACCGTCCCATCCTTTGAACTGCCCGTTTCAAGTGGACATCTTGAGTTCTTTATCTCCCTCTCCCCTTTTCTAGTCATGGGGAATTCTTTCTTCAGTTCTCCATTTTCAATGAGGTCTTGGATTTTGTGCTTTAGAGACCAGCATTCCTCAGTTGCATGTTCATGTGAGTTAGAATGGTAAGCACACCTCTTGTTGAGATCATATTTCCTTCCTTTGGGATCCATTGGTGGAGCGAGCTCAGTGATCTTTTTCTGCGCAATCAACAGGGCTAACATATTTTCCAATGAGTCCTCCAAAGGTGTGAATACCCTTCTCCGCCTACTTTTCCCGACTCTCGGTGCCGTAGGATTTTGAGGGTTTGCTTGTGTTTGGAATGTCTCTTGATATTTCCTATTTGGGAGTTCGCACTCCTCCAGAGGATTTTTCTTTTGGTGAGAACTTCGAGTAATTTGATCATTCCACGTTTCTCGTTCATTCAACATGCTCTGACCCTCTTTATTTAGTCGGCGGATCTTGGAGGGAGATATGCTCTCATTCTGAATAACCTCCTCTTTCTCTTGGCTTTCTAATATTTGAGTGAAATGCTTCCTTGTATCCTGATGTTGGCGCACTACCAGATTAGCCAGCAGAGTCACTTGATGTTGGATCGCATCCATTTTTTGCATCACTGCCATACTCTCCTCTGAACATTCTGACTCTAGGACATTTGTTCTGTTCCTTTGGGGGTAATCCTCTATCCTTCGTATATATTTATGATTTGGATACATTTCAACTCTTTTTGACCCGATCATGTTTACTTCCTTCGTGTCATGCTACATCAGAAGGTTGGGATTGTTATTTGGATGGTCATGTTGTTGGACCACAAGATCGTCGTTTTCAATCAGGTTTTGAATTTTATGCTTTAAGGACCAACAGTCTTCTATATCGTGTCCCGAAGATTCTGAATGGATGAACATTTTTGGCTAGGATCGTATCTTTTGCTTTTTGGATCCAGAGGTGGAGCCAGCTCGGTAATCTTCTTGTGATCTATTAACATCACCAATATATTTTCAAGGGAATCACCTAGTGGAGTGAATACCCGATTTTCAGTCCTTTCGAATTTTCTCTCTCTCCTGGTAATTGTTGAATGCAATCTGTTATGATGGCAGATTTCTTTCCCTCATCCAAATGGGGGGACTATGGTTAGGTCTCCTAGACTACCCCTGTACAACGAGGGATGTATCTTCATCGCCTTCCTTGGGTACCCTTATGGGATCACTCGCATATTTGCTAGACTGTATATGACTGGCAACCACTTTCAAGGCTGTGAGATCTTTGATCTTGCCTGCTTTCAGGCCCATCTCTATCATTTCGCCATGTTTGATCATCTTTGAGAATGGCTTTCCTATTTCGGCCAGGATTCTCTCATAGTAAGGTGCCTTTTGGATGTCTATGAAATTCATCACCATTTCAGCTTCGGTCATAGGCAGGCTGACATGTGCTGCCAAATGTCTCCATCTTTGGGCATACTCACAGAAAGACTCGTTGCTCTGGTTTTTGACTTTGGACACTTGATACCGATCCGGAACCATCTGAGACTGGAAGCTATATTGAGTTAGGAAGACATGAGCTAGCTCTTTCCAACTGTGGATTTTGGCATTGTCAAGTCGGGCATACCACATCCTAGCCTCTCCAGTGAGACTCTTTTGGAAAAGCTGCATTCGGAGGTTTTCATCTTCAGCATAAGACCCTAGCTCGCCATGTATACTTTCAAGTGCGTATAAGGATCGCCTACCCCACTGTATTTTTTAAACTCTGGGACTTGGAATTTATCAGGATATTTAGCCCCTGGGAATATGCAGAGATCTGAATAGGTAACACTTCCAAGGTTTCCTGTCCCTTTGATTGCTCGGATGGTTTCTTCCATTAGTCGGACTTTCCTTCGGATATCGCCAGTTTCCCGATCTTCCTTGAGATTTGTGATTTCAGGGGTTTTGTTGGTTCTTTTACTGGATCGAGGTTCAGGGATCTGCATTTCCCCCTTTTTGTTATCGCTTTGGTTGCCACCCTGTGAGGAGGACTCTGTTTGATTGAGTGTTGGCTAGCCCTGAGTGTTTTTGCTTTGTTCTCTTAGAAGGATAGCCAACTCTGCTATTTGATTCTTAAGTCCTTCGAACTCTTTTTGAGACACGAAACCTGACTCGCATTGGCTACTTTCAACAGTGTCGGTGGATAGGCTTTGTGCCTTTTCAGATTATGATCTAGTAGTGAGACCAATTTTTCACCTACAACAAAACGTAGGCATGTCAGTTTCCCGATGAAGGCAAGGATTGGATGCATGATGTGTTTTTTAGAGTTTATCCTGCAAAACAGAGGTTAGTCTCTTTGATGGCAGGAAGACAAGATATTTAACAGGAAAGTAAATCTTTCATTATTGTCATTTACATTGTGCTCCTCAGTAATTGGAGACTTGACATGGAATTGAAAGAGGAAGGCATGAAGAAGCCTACCATCGATTGGGTTGATCAGAGGCTGACCCTATCTTAGGTTTACTCTCGCGGGCTTAGTTTCGGCATGAAGGTTCCCAGATTATCGCAATCTACTAGAAGGAAAGTTAATCCGATCGTTCAACTGGAGCGAATCTGGGTGGTGCATTTTCACGAGGCAGCCCCGGAGACTTAGTCTTCCCCAGAGTCCTTACTTATCACTGACCGGGTTAGCCTCCTGGTGGAGGGACACACGACATACATTCACATACATCGGCCTCACCGTTTATGCATGCAATGACAGTTTGTGCGAAGCACTAATATGGGTGCAAAGCACTAAAGCATTATTTTCATTCATTCAATGTAAAGGCATAACATTCATACATTCAATGAAAGACGCATCATTCACTCATCCATTGACTGTGGAGACGCAGAATTTCATGCATTCAATAGTTTTGAAAGGAAAATATTTGAAAATATTGAAAGCGGCCTAAGCCCTCTACTGTCCCCAGCAGAGTCGCCACCTGTCGACATTGGAAAATTTAAGAAATCCCGCGGGTCGGTTCATAACCCAGGTTTCCTCAAATTGATCTTCCTAAGTTCTCTCTACCCTTATTCTTTTTTATTGCAGAAAAGGTTTTGAAGGATTTTTTAGGAAAGAGGCCAACATGTGTTTATGTCGACGATTTGAACGTTTAGAGTCGCCAGTTGGTAGATTGGAAAATGGTTGTACCAACTCAACCGAGTTTGATTTGAAAAGAGGCCCAATTGCTGGACACTGTCGAAACTTGATATTTGAAATCGGAGTTTTGAGTTCGGGGGCTTGGTTAAGTGTGGGGAAGGTGTTAGGCACCCCACGACTCCCGTGTAAACACGGTACCGCATCTTTTCAATATTTCCCTTAAAACTGTAAATGCGTGAGTGAATGCTGTTTGAAAATTGGGCCTATTGATTTGATTCAAAGCTTTGACAGGCTTCGTTGAACCTATATACGGAGGGTTTGATTTGATTTGAAAATCAATCTTTGATTTGTTTTGCAAAAAGCATCATTTAATTTGATTTGCAAAAGCTTTTGAATTGAATTGAAAGTGATGTTTTGAAAGCTGGTTTTATCAAACCCTTACGCTGACATAGGAATTGAAGCATATCGCTACTCTCAATTTTATCTTTATAGCCTTAAGGCTGTATGCAAATGGTGATTTTTCGGGCTGCGAAGCATCCTCGACCACATAAATATAAAGTGTCGGTCTCCTCATGGGTTTGAAAACCATCGGAGGGACGCTGACACGACAATCCATATTTTCACTATGTTGAGAACTTAAATCCGGATAACCGTTTTAAGGTTTGTGCATGTACATTTTATAGAAAAAAAACTGGCAGGGTACATCTGTAAATCGGAGTTTGTCCATCGTGGGAATCAGATTCTGATCAGTTTGATCAGGAATCCCACGATTACTAGGCTCACATATGAGTACCTAGAAAACCTGCACAGTCTAAATTTGTACAGAAGCAGATAAATATCCCAAGATAGCCAGAACCAGGGATTCATTCAGTAAATCTCGGTCGGCACGGCTGAAGCGTCTCGTTCCCACTAGATAGAGATCTAAGGGACACGAGGTTGCTTTTGAAGCTGAAACTATAAAAATAACTAGATTTAAAGAAATCTCAGCCATTATAGCTTGCAGGTTCGGTCGGGACCTGTTTGAACCATTAAAAGCTAGAAGTGGCGAGATTTGGATAAATCTAGTTCGCCCGTAGAAATGTCAGTGCAAATTCATATACAAATGCATGTTAAATGCAACAGTTGAATAAATTGAATAAAGCAATATATATAATTATATATATATAAAAGCTGTAAAAGGGCGATGGGTTTTCACTCGCAAGCCCGGACTTGAATCGAAATATATATAAATATAAAAACTGTAAATAGCCACGAATAATCAAGGCCGTGACAGAAATGAAATATATATATATATATATATATATATATATATATATATAAACAGTAATAAGAGCGATGAGTTTTCACGCTGGTGCCCGGACTAAATTAAAATATAAATTTTTTGACAGGAATGTAGTCAACCAATACTGGTACGAAGACCAGTTATGGTGAAAATCGCTTAGATATGCATAAATATATATAAAAGCTGTAAACTACCTCGGATTTAAAATTCGGGCTTGACAGAATTGAAATGTTAGTACATAAATAGTTAAATATATATAGAAAAAGGCCAAACCTGGACTGGGAGGATAACCTAGTCCGGCGAAGTTGCCAAAACTGTGTGTGCTAGTGCATTGAAGCTACTAAAGCTGACAGATCGTCAATCCTAGTTGTAGAAATGTTAAAAACGGAGTTTATGTGCAAAAATATATTAAATTTTGACGAAAACAGCCACGGAACTAAGTTCTGGGCATATTTAGAAGATAAAACTTGATGTGCAGGTGTAAAACAGTGCAAAGTAGTATATTGACTTGCTGATCGTAAAAATACTTATATTGGGCTGCACTACGGGCTTTTTGCCACTTAGTGGGCTTCAAACGACCAAATCTATCGGTGGGTTTTTGGTATGTGGTAGTATATGGGTTTATCTATGTGTTGGAGTAAAAATATTTGGGTTTGGAAGAGGTGTAAAAGTCGAAAAATCAGACAGGCAGAGCTTCGTTGCGTTCCGAAATTGTTGCAAATGAACGGGGGTGCACCTCTATATATAGGCCAGGAAGCCTCAACTCGACCTACTTCTACTGTAGGTAGAGGTGCGGCTCCCCAGGGTGGGGTCCACATACCCGGCTTGGTCGTCTCGAAGTGCGTGCATGCCGGGCAACGCGATGTTAGGTTCGAAACTTCATAACTTTTGATCGGAGCGTCCGTTTGGGGCGTGCTATAGTTTTCCAAAAATCCCTCGCTGAGAGTGTCACAATGACATTGGATTTAACCCTTTTTAAGTCCCTAAAGATGGGTTCATGACCATGTCTTTATTTCTCCACCGTTTGCCCGTCGAACCGTCTGACGCTGTTTTCACCTGGGATCACCGTCGTGGTTTTTTTCTGACCTTGGTGGCATCAATTCGGCTTGAGTTTGACTGAATCGGATGAGAGTTGGTAAAATGACCATTTTTCCCCTCCTAGGGTTGCCCTTGGTGTCGGCATGGCCTCTAGTTGACTTCTGGGAGCTGTTTCCAATACTTGGATCCCATTTGAGTCTGTTTGTCCCCAGTGTTGCCTCTGTGGCTGACGTGGTCATTCCAGGTTTTCTTCTGGAGGTGTTGTGATGCTTCAGGTTTATTTCTGAAGTCGACCTAACTTCCTGGCCTGATGCAGGGGATGACCTGTACTTCCCGGGTTGCTGCCGGGGCTGATTTGTACCTCCCAGGTTGCTGCCGGGGCTGCGTTGACATCCCGATATAGTTGATCGGTGCTGTGGTTGTCCCGATATCAGTGACCAAGTTTGAGTTGATGTCCCGATATTGAGATCGGGAATGATCTGACGGTCCGATTGACGATTGGAGCTGGATCGACGATCTGATTGACGATCGGAGTGGGCTGGAGTACCGATATTGGTGATCGGATTTGACTGGAGTTGACCGGCATTTGTGGCCGGATTTAGATCGGATGTCTGGTGTCGGGACCGGGGTTGGCTTGATTGACGGTTTTGCCCTCGTACAGTGTTAGTATTGGGGCAAGAAAAATTTCGAGTGTCTACAGACAAAATTGAAAAGTGAATCACCGAAGTGGAATATGACATATAGTTTAGGATAATAAATTATATTTAAGCCAAATTTAAATGATATTAATGAAACCTACAGTCAACAAATAAAATTAGACTAAAGTTTAAAGTTAAGAATGATTGATTTAATATACTAAATTATGCATGTTAACAAACACCCCCAGACTTAAAACTTTGTTTGCAAAGAAAATAGAATGAAAGAGAACTACAGACAATATCAACTAGATCCCATAGAGAAGTATCATCACTCACCAAGCCATGATTCGAAATTCTAATTCATCACTAGTATCTTACTCTTTTAACATCAAAGATAACAGGAAAATAAATCGAAAATTTAACAATTTATCAAGCAAGAGTTGGGCGTTTACTTCAACCTAAAGCTAGAACCTTGAGTGTGTGTGTGAAAAAGTCATTTTATCTCCAAACCACTTGCAAACTCAGATAAAAGTAAGAACATATTTGTTTGCAAGGATTATAATCCCGGGATTATAATTTATGGGATTATAATCCAAGACTATTAATTCTAGGATTATATAGTCATAGTCACATGTTTGTTTTTTATAGGAATTATTCATGGGATAACTTAAAATAATCTTATGTTATGTTTGTTTTTTCCAGGATTAATTAAAGGATTGGATTAAAAAATATCGTTTGGACTATTATACCCTTACCAATAATAACATATTTTAAACTATAATTAAAACTTATATATACTTCAAAAAATAATTAAAAAATTAATTAAAAACTTTTAAATAAGTGTATACATAATCAATAAATATTATTTGTTGAGGGGTGGAGGGTGGGGAGTGTGGGGTTGTCAGTGTATGCTTTAAATTACACATATCAAATAATTAAATTATGTGTATTAGATTACTGGTACATAGTCCTTGTATCAGTAAGTTTTAAGTTGCCGGTTATTAATAACGGAGATTGTAGGATATGATGGTCATTTTAGAAAAAGATTGAGGTTAATTTTGTCTAGTAATATTTAATCCCAAATGGTATGGATTATAATACCAGGTATAATATGATATTAAATAATCTCTCATCTTAAGCTATTTTATAATCCCGGGACTAATAGTCCCAAGTTCAAATTTAAAAACAAACAAAATACTTGGGATTAATAGTCTTATCCCAAGTGTAATCTTTGCAAACAAACATAGCCTAGAAGAACTAAAATCAGAGCAATTCTCTCAAAACCTAACCCCATAAGTCCAATTTTCAGAAATCCTCTCCATTAATGTAGTAAAATACCGAAATCAGAGATCACGGCCAAAGAATTTCCCGCCGCTACCATATAGTATTCATCTTTACCTGGTGATAAATAAAGCATCCGTGCCCCTTTTGATCTCTCAGAAATTTCATAAAATGGGCTTTCTAGAGATCCCCAACGACCAATCCTCGCATGAATTGCTAAAGATCCAATAAGTCCGACATAGGTCTTTATTAGGTTGTAATGTTAGGCCACATGGTGATGGCTAAGAAAGAAATGGATATAGGATCAAGGCAACTGGAAAAATACTTGGTGAAAAGAACAATAAAAGAGATATTCACAAGATTCAAACCATAGTTCTTTCTCGACTACATGCTCATGTTGGTCATATAATTATTGCTGTAATCAATAAAGCAAAACCAAGTACCCCTCTTACATACAATGAAGTGATCCACACTCTTTTTGAGTTTTCTCTTTTTTTTATTCTCCACCATAATAGATAAATCGCCTGCAAGGAAAAGATAAACTCAACAAAAATATTTCTCTCCTTTTTTAACTTCAGCATTTTTTTTTATCTTGAGCATGGAATTTTGATACAATAGAGCAAACATAATATCAATAATTACCTTTGAACTATCTTCCCCTTTAAATGTAAATTTCCACCAAAGCATTTTCTCAGCTGTAAAGGTAAATTCATGGTTTTTCAGGCTTAGAACGGGTACGGTTTATGTAATTAAAAGAAAAAAAATAAAGGCTTATGTATCACAAGGCTCAAAGGGGTTTACTATGGAAAATTCATCATGCAATGATGGCATGATATTTAGGAAGGCCAGGAAAGCTTTTTGGTTACTACAAAAAAAAATGCCTAGATCATTTATCTAATTTTTGGTATCAACTAGAATTTCGCCTCAAGGATCCATCAACGGATTCTAGAGCAAAGTATGGTTGAACTTCCCTGATCAAGTTAATTCAACTGCTTCTCTCCGTAAGCTAAATGGAATAAAGAAAAAGAATGACTATGTGCTAATATTATGTTCAAGGTCAAATATTTAAATCAAAGTACCCACAAAACTACGCTCGACAAAAAGAAAATTTTCATTTTCTCAATCCTATCCTCAATCACAAATTTCAGTCAGAGAGAATTCAATCAAACTCAAATACATGCTAGGCAAGAGAAATCAACACCTCAAGACTTATTTAAAAATAAAAACAAATAGACAAAATGAATATAGGAGTTTACGCCCCCCCCCCCCCCCCCCCCCCCAACCTTAAACTAAACAATCACCTCATTGTAATTCAAAATTGAGAATGATTGAAGAAAAGAAAGAAACTTCCCTGATTTCATGGTGAGTCCGCCGTAATATGAAATTTTCAGCACTTTATTCATGGTAAATAAACCTGCATCAAAATTCAAATTATTCATAAAAAATAAAATAAATGTTGAAGATAAAAGAATAAAAGAAAGTAATACAGGATGCCTCCCTTTAGCGCTTGTTTTAAAGTCTACAACTAGACTTTTCAAACTTCATCAAATATGATTTCTAAGAGGAATTAACACAGTTCCTCTCCACTTCTTCTCCATAATAGTGCTTCAATCTCTGATCGTTAACTCTGAATATATTCCCAGTTTTGTCCTGATGAAACTTGAACCTTTACTGTATGTTGAACAAAGGTGATTATAATACAATAGTACATTGACAAAAGAATTGTGTGCCTAAATATATACAAAGATTACAAAGCTATTCTAGGAAGGCTAGCTAGAATCTTGGCTGAAATATTGGGACTGTTACAGGACTTGATTCTTGTGGGTAATCCGACTGTTACACCCACAAATGTCGTCTAATTATCTTTGAGCTGATCTGTTGCTTGATTTATGGTGATATCTCTGATACGCCCCCGCAAGATGGGGCTGCCATCCGCAAGTCCAATCTTGGTTCTGAGTTGTTCTGTACGTTTCTTCGACAACGACTTTGTGAGAAGATCAACAAGCTGATCTTGTGTGTTAACATTGTAATATTCGAGAATTTTCAAATATTATTAATGAATAAATTAATGGAAATAAATATTTATTTGAATATAAATGAGTATGTGCTATGAGATGAGTTAATTCAAATAATTTCAAATTGAATTTATATTAATTAAGAGAATGTGGAGTTTACGATAAACTAGTAGAATGCCTTGTGTGGCACGAGAATGGAAAAAATGATAATTTGTTTTAAAGGATGAATGGATAAGTAATTTATTAATTAATATTATATTATTAATTAACTGTTATCGTGAGTAATAGAATATTAATGAGTAATTAATTAATGTTGAGTAATTATGATTGTAAATAATAAAACATTAACGAGTAAATTATTAATAAATATAATAAGATTATATTTACTCGATTAATTGTTATGTGCAAAGTATGTGATAATTAAATGTATAATATATAATAGTTACATATATATTATATAAAATGTAATGTGACACTTATGCGTGACTGTACAATATACGAGAACTATATAGTAAGATTAAATAAATTATATGAGTTACATAATAAGGTTATGTGACAATAAGTGGTGTGGGTGAACATTAGTGGGTACCTTATTAATATTATAATGAACCAAATGAATAATTGTTATCCAATGATTATTGCAATATTTAATATAATTGAAATAACAGAGTTGGGATAATATAACGTGATAATATCCAATTGAATTATATTCGGCATTAACAAAATGTACATGGATTATATGTTGATATATATATATATATGTACCCCAACGTACTACATTATAATATTATCTACCTATTGAAATTACATTGAGAGACTAATGGAAGTTATAACCTAAGTATATATAATATGTATATGGTTATAGCCTAGTATTAATACTCCTCATTTTCAAATGCTGAGCTTTTCAATACTTTGTCCCAATATTATTGGTCCTCTCCCTTCTCACGTGTGTAGCTTATGAGGCCTAAGCCTGTTCCTTCTCAAACTCAGCAACATATATAGCCAATGATCATGGGGGGAGTGGGCATCATGATGAAAATCACCAACTACTCATCAACTTCTCCTTAACCATCATACAATTTTTCAATTCATTGGTTTCATTTAGTGGAGAATTGCATTGCCTGTGTATTGATTTTCCTATAAATGCAAGCTCTTCTCTTCCTTTTCCATTTGCTGAGAATTTCTAAGTAAGTGAGGATAGAGAGTGAATATATATTTCAGTGGTGAGAATACAAGAAGATCATATAGAAGCAAGTATATTCCATTAACAGAGGTATAACCCATTTTATGTTTTTCAATCTGAGAATCTTTAACTTCTTAATTTTTGCATGAATGGAATGTTAATTGGATTGAGAATTGCTTGTTAAGTGTTATATAAGTTGATAGGCATGTTAATAAGAAAATGTAGCTTGGTTAGAATGGATTTCGTTGAGAAATTTTGAGTTTGGCTTTAGTTCTGCCGAAACAGAAACTGATCTGGTGCTGGCCGAGACCCTGGCGCAGCTGAGCCAGTATTGTACTAGGGCGCAATGCAGCTGCGCTAGTCCCTGAATTTTGTTTTCTGATTCTGTTACAATCTGTTAAGTCCTAATGTGTTTATACTACTTGGACAAGCATGGGAACATGATTAACATGTATATATGAGTACATTGAAATAGCATGAGCATGTTTGACTATGATAGTATACATTATTGATGAAACAACTTATAGTTTTCGAAATGAACTTAGAGTTTCAAATGGAACCTTGATAGGTTATATTCATGTTTATATTCTGACTTTTTGAGCATGTTCGTATGGCCTAGAAATGCATGAAGAACATGTTGACATGTGTATATATGTTTCATGATGTAGCATAAACATGTTGAATGTGCTTTTAAACATCAATAAGATGTCATATATGTGCATGCACTTGTTAGATACCATGAAAGCTAGTTAAGCATGTGTAAGACATGATTTAAAGTAATAAATGATGTTAGCCATGCATGAATGTTATGAACACACGTAAGCATGATTATTGACTGATTATATGACCATCTCACGTGTTTACACGACAAATATATTAGCCTATATGATTTCATAATGTGTATGGCCTGAAAGTCATTAAAGATATTAATATAGAACCTATATCATGTAAGATAGAACTTGGAAAGGTTGTGCGAGCATGCAAGACCCTTAACATGTGTATATATACTATGTGTAGATGTATGCTTACGTGTTGGACAGAAACAATAAGGCAAAAGCCCAACCCTGGTCTAGCAAGGGGACGACGCAGAGGCTTAACCAGTGCGCAGCTGCGCCAGTCTGGAATCCAAGCTGGATAGTTTACTTAAATCTGACTTTAACAGTTAACTTATATCAATGCTATAACTTGCTAAATAGAGTATGTTTGGTACTGATTGTGGTCTTATGTGATAGTGATAATATATGAAGATTTTTAACTTGAAAAGAGGAATTCTAAAGATAAGAGACATTGAAAGTTATATCAATCGAGATTTATGAATTAGTATGATACTATACATGGTATGACTGTATAGTGAGGTTAAAGACCTAACTCATGTGTTGATCGTATATATAAGATAAAGTATGATGTTAAACTATATGACTAATGGATATCATATATACGTAACTATATTACGATAGGAATCCGGAGTGTTGATAAGCTTTACTTTGGTAATCTACGCTTAAGGTAAGTTCCCTGAATTACACTCTTTTATTGTGCAAGTTTCCTTGAACCCGTTCTTGTATTATTAATTGCAAGTATCCTAACCTTTGCATTTGGTTTATGCAATGGATCCTTGTGAAAGCAAGTTTTGTTACTTACTCGTTTAAACTGAGTTAGTATGCTTATTGAATAAACTCTTGTTTCATTTGAGTCTTATGAAAGCTATTTTTCATGTTGAACTTAGTATTGTTCTTAAATATCGTGAAAGTGTCTATGCCATTTGATTCGAGTAGACTGTATGCATTTTTAGAAAACTATCCAAACCAATTGACTGGTGCGGAATCTTTGAAAACTAAGTTGAACAACCCTTATGGTAAGGGGAGTGTATATATTGTTGGAAGCCCAACACACGCGTGAAAATTATTATGGTGTTATGCATAACATAGAGTATTGTAGACTGATCATCCATCATACTTATTTTTGGGTTATCAGTTTAATATTGGTAATTCTAGTAGATGTTCAATAGTCCTTAGTGACTGCTCAGTATAAATTATTTTATCTAGTTGGATACGTTGATTGCCTTTGAATTCATATATATCTGTTGGTCTATAATGAACCATCATTTCATATTCAAAGGATTTGATTTGAGAATTGTTGATACTCGTTGGTCATGATGATATTCTTCAAACTCTTGATTATCATCGAGATTATACCTTGATATTTCAAACTCGTGTTATAAAACTCTTCACTCTTATCGTATATTACTAACTGGGCAATTTGTGCTCATTCTTGCTTTTCCTAAAAACATTTCAGTTAAGGCAGAGCAGGGTGGACCTTTAGGCACCGACAAGGGCAAAGGCAAAGCTACGGAGTAGCTTTATTTTACATAGAACTTTATGATGATTGTAATAAGACCTTATTAGATTATGTATTAGTTAAGTTTATATATGCTTAAGAGATGTTTAAGCTATGTAATCGATGTTTAAGTTGCGATACCTTGGGACGTGAATGATTATATTAAATAAATGTAATTTATTGGTAGTATTGTGTTATTCCGCTATGCGATATATTATTATTGTATTAGATTGTAGAACGTGACGAACTGAATTCGAGACTCTGTGGCGGTCCGAATTTGGGGGCATCACAGGTTAGTATCAGAGCTGTAGTTATAAACCTTAGGAGCGAGTGTCCTTAGATTATAACTTAGGAGAACTTAGAGGATAGAAAGGAGATAAAACTCATGTAGAGTTTTCTTAGAGAGACTTAGTGTGTTATAAAATGTAACTTCATTCTATACAATGAACTTATGTTTTATTTAACATTCTAATGGAGTTTCTGTTTGCTTGTCTTGTGTTTGTGATTGTAGGATGTCAGACATGGGAGTACCTAGTAGAGTGGCAGAGGAGGAGCCCAGAGATATACGTGTGGTATATGAGGCACTTCTAGAGGCTGTGCCTGTGCAGGCTATTACACCGTCTGAGTTTAACGATGAGGATGAGATCGAGGTAGAGTCCGATCCAGAGGAGGAGCCGATGGAGGACGAGCCGATTGAGGATGAGCCCGTGGAGGACTCTGATGAGGCTAATGTAGAGGAGCAGATGCTGGGAGAGTACGATGAGCGTATTTTAGAGTTGGACTACAGAGTGCAGGGACTGGAGGCTGAGGCCCAGAAGAGAGAGTCCGAGTTCCAGAAGCTGAGGGATGAGGACCATCAGAGGAAGCTAGCAATGCAGGAGTTAGAGGTGGAGATTGCTTACCGCAGGGAGGCAGGGATCCAGATGGGGACCTTGTTTCACAAGTCGGTGGCTAGGAATATGGTTCTGGCAGGAAAGCTGGAAGAAGTAGAACAGAGGGAACTGAGCGAGAAGACTGAGAAAGAGGCACTCCGTACTCAGCTAGAGTTGAAAGTTATAGATAGGATCCACTTCGAGGAGAAGTGGGAAGCAGCAAACGAGAGAGCAAACAACTTATAGGATGAAGTCAGATGTAAGAAGAGGAAGATGAATAAGATGGGGTATGTGTTCCGTTCAGCTTTTGAGAGGGTGATTGATGGTGTATACCACTGCCCAACGGAGCAGGGACAGACCCTACACACCATGAGCCGAGAGTTGGTGGTGTACATAGCGCAGATAGAGAACAAGAGCGCTGTGGAGCGCGGGATGATGGGATGAGACCCTTAGCTAGACTAGCAGTAGCTTTAGTAGTTTCCTGTTGTGATGTATATACTATGATGTAATCCCAGTCTTTTGTGTAAGGTATAGGATAGATATGTAAACCTCGAGTAAGCTTCTGTTAGAGGGGTAGTAGGTTGGTATATTCTCCATCTTTTGAGATATTAGGGGATCTATGTGATTACATTTATAGCAGTATGCTAGGGAAAAAAATCATGTAATGAAACGAATTGGCATATGAATATAAATGAGCTTATTTCAGAAACGTGTTGTAAATTCTATTCTTTTTAGCATTAAAGAAATACTTAAGTAATATAATTGAGTAATAATAATAAAAGTGAAAATTTTGTGATGCAGATAATGGCACCAAGACGTAGATTAACTGCACCTGAGGAATCAGTTAACAATGAGAGGGAATAAGTAGACCGATCCAGAAGCTAGTGTATTTGTTAGGAGAGGCCCTTAGGGGAAGGAACAACGAACCCGTTCGCCCCAATCCTCAAGCAGTACCAGTCACAAACTTTAAGGACTTTAGGAGTGTAGGACCCCCAGAGTTCGAGGGAACTACCGATCCGATCATAGCTCAGACATGGGTTAAGGATATAGAGAAGGCCTTCACTATCGCTCGAGTGGGTGAAGACCAAAAGACTGTATTTGCTACGTATATAATGAGAGGCGAAGCCAACTACTGGTGGGAGGCTAATCAACAAAGAGCTAGAGAAGGGATAATTGCGTGGGAGAGATTCAAGACGCTATTTTTTGAGAACTACTTCCCGAAAAGCATGAAGAATAGAATGGAGGTTAAATTCCTAGAACTGAAGCAAGGTGATATGACGGTGGCGCAGTACGCGGCTAAGTTCAATGAACTAGCGCGATTTGCAGAACACCAGGTAGGAGATGAAGAGATGAAGGCGAGATGTTTTGAACAAGGACTGAAGCCTTGGCTGTTTAATAAGGTGTCAGTTCTTCAGATTTACTCTTTTACGACATTGTTGGAAAAGGCGATCATTGCGAAAGGTGGCAGTGAAGCCTTAAGTCTTTATAACAAGGAGAAGAAAGGAAAGAATGTTGGAGGAGAAAGCCGTGCTGGAGGGAGCAACAGTGGAGGAAGTAACTTTGGAAAAAGAAAGTGGGAGAATAACAACAACAACAAAAACTACAACAATCAGTCGGGAAATTTTCGTGGAGGTTTTAAGAAGAGGACTGAGGGATGCCCAAAATGTGAAAAGAATCATCAAGGCGAGTGTTGGAAGGGACGCGACACTTGCTACAATTGTGGCCAAGAGGGGCACATTTCGCCCAACTGCCCAAAACCGAAGAAGATCCAAGGATGTTTTGCTTATGGCTCGACGGAGCACCGGATCAAGGATTGCCCGAAGAAGGGAAGTGGCGGAGGTAGCAGCCAATAAGGGGGAAACAAACTGATGATCAGCGGGCCAACATAATCCAACCGCCCAATCGCTAGAACCTTTAACATGACCATCTAGGATGCAGTAGCTGCGAAGGACGTGGTGTCATGTATAATCCCAATCAATGATATAAATGCATATGTATTATTTGATTCGGGTGCCACCTGTTCTTTTGTATCTGAAGAATTTACAAGTAGACTTAGTACACCCCGAGAACGATTAGAAGATCTCTTGAACATAGAAGTTGCGAATAAGAAAATAATCCCTATAGAATATGTTTACCGAAATTGTCGTGCAAACATTAGAGATCATGAACTGAGCGTAGACTTGATTCTTAGATTGGGAGAATTTGACGTAATACTGGGAATGGATTGGTTGTATAACTATGCTACGATAATTGACTGTCAGAATAAATGTGTGAACCTTCAGACTCCGAGTAAGTCTAAGGTAGTGTTTTATGGTAGCTCATTGCTTAAGCAATCGTGTTGTCTTACGATGATGCAGACCAATAAATTGTTAAGGAAAAGATGTGTAGGTTACTTAGCTTACATTGTAGATACTCAGAAAAAGGGAGTAGAAATTAAGGATATATCCGTAGTGAATGAATTCCAAGATGTATTTCAGGAAATTCTGCCTGGTCTTCCGCCAGACAGAGAAATCGAATTCGTAATAGACTTAGCACCGGGAACTGCACCAATTTTGAAAGCTACATATCGTATGGCACCAGTAGAAATGAAGGAACTAATGATACAACTGCAAGAGTTATTAAATAAGGGTTACGTATGATTGAGTGTGTCTCCTTGGGGAGCACTAGTGTTGTTTATTAAAAAGAAGGACGGATCGATGAGGCTCTGTATCAATTATAGAGAATTGAACAGAGTAACGATCAAGAATAGATATCCGCTACCGAGGATAGACGACTTATTTGATCAACTGAAAGGAGAAAAGTGTTTCTCGAAGATCAACCTACGGACAGGTTATCACCAACTAAAAGTATTGGAGGAAGACATACCAAAGACTGTATTTCGAACCCGTTATGGACATTATGAGTTTTTGGTAATGTCATTCGGATTAATTAATGCTCCGACAGTATGCATGGACATGATGAACTGAGTTTTCAATCCCTACTTGGACAAGTTTGTGGTAGTTTTCATCGATGACATCTTGATATACTCGAAGACAAAGGAAGAGCACGCCGAACATCTGAAGATTGTTTTGGAGGCGCTAAGGAATGAGAAGATGTACGCGAAATTTTCTAAGTGTGAATTTTGGATGGAGAAGGTTCAATTCTTAGGACACATGGTGGATAAGAATGGAATCTCAGTAGACCCTGCAAAGGTAAAAGCAGTAAGTAATTGGGAGCAGCCGAAAACGCCAACAGAGATAAGAAGTTTCTTAGGGTTAGCTGGGTATTATCGAAGATTTATCCAGGATTTTTCTAAGATAGCGACCCTGTTGACCAATCTAATGAGGAAGATAGTAAAGTTTGTTTGGACGGACAAATGCGAGGAAAGTTTTCAAGAGTTAAAGAAAAGATTAAGCGAGGCGCCTGTGTTGTCACTACCAGACGATGCGGGAGGTTTTATGGTGTATAGTGATGCATCGCACAAGGGACTTGGTTGTGTACTTATGCAACATGGCAAGGTCATTGCGTATGCATCACGACAATTAAAAGACTACAAAAAACGATACCCTACTCACGACTTAGAGTTAGCGGCAGTAGTTTTTGCGCTGAAGATTTGGAGGCATTATTTGTACGGAGAGAAATGTGAGATATACACGGACCACAAAAGTCTGAAATATATCTTCAAACAGAAAGAGTTGAATATGCTTCAGAGAAGGTGGTTAGAATTGATCAAGGATTACGACTGTGATATTCTTTATCACCCGGGTAAGGCAAACGAGGTTGCCGACGCTCTGAGCAGGAAAGGAATGGAGAAATTATTTCACTTGACAACTCAAGAGGAGTTGATAAGAGAGATGGAAAAATTAGAGATAGAGGTAATGGGACCGGAGAGGTCTGAAGAAAAGTTATTTGTAATGGAAGCTCGCCCGACATTATTGGATAGAGTGAAGGAATCACAAGGGAAGGATGAAGAGTGAGTGAAAATCAGAAAGAGGATCGCAGAAAATGAAGAAGAAAGATTCTGAATGGATAAAGACGGTATCTTGCGATTCGAAGGGAGAGTGTGGGTGCCAGCGGTAATCGAATTGAGAGAAGAAATTTTGCACGAGGCACACAATACGACGTATTCCGTTCATCTGGGAGGCACAAATATGTACCAAGATATGAGGCAACACTTTTGGTGGCCCAATCTAAAACGGGAAGTCGCAGAGTGCGTTAGTAGATGTCTGACTTGCCAACGCGTTAAAGTAGAGCACCAGAGGCCGAGTGGTTTACTACAACCGTTGGAAATACAGGAGTGAAAATGGGAGCACATTACGATGGACTTCATGGTGGGACTTCCAGTCACGCAGAAAGGTTATGATGACATTTGGGTTATCGTGGATCGACTAACAAAGACCGCACATTTTCTACCGATCAAGATCTACTATAGTTTGAATTAGTTAGCGAATATTCACGTTAAAGAGATTGTTTCACGACATGGAGTGCCGGTGTCAATTGTCTCTGATCGAGATCCGCACTTCACGTAAAACTTTTAGAAAAGCTTGCAAGAGTGAATGGGAGCACAGTTGAGGTTGATTACTGCGTATCATCCTCAGATAGACGGACAGAGTGAGCGAACAATACAAACGCTGGAGGACATGCTTAGGACTTGCGTGATGGACTTCAAGGGAAATTTGGACGACCACCCACCCTTAGTAGAATTCGCGTATAACAATAGTTACCATGCGAGTATCGGCATGCCACCGTACGAAGCTCTTTAAGGAAGAAAGTGCAGAACGCCATTATGTTGGGACGAAGTCGGAGAACGATGAATTTTAGGACCTTAGTTGGTACAACAAACCGCAGACGTAGTGACAGTGATAAGAGCTAGACTGGTAGCAGCTCAAGATCGCCAGAAAAAGTACGTAGACTTGCATCGACAAGACCGGGACTTTAAAGTCGGCAGTTTTGTATTCTTGAAGGTATCTCCTTAGAAAGGAAAAATACGATTTGAAAAGAAGGGAAAGTTATGTCCAAGATTCATAGGACCGTTCGAGGTATTGAAGCGAGTGGGCAAAGTGGCATACAAAGTTGCATTACCACCTGAGTTGGAGCACATCCACAATGTGTTCCACATCTTCGTGTTGCATCCGTAAAAGGCCGACTACAAGCACGTGATTTCATATGAGCCCATTCAAGTGGAGAAGAACTTGGCGTATGAAGAAATTCCTGTTCAAATTATATATAGATAGGAAAGAGCAAACCTTAAGAAATAAAGTCATTTCATCTGTAAAAGTACTTTGGCGTAACCACGATGTCGAGGAGGCTACGTGGGAATTAGAAGATAGGATGATGAGTGACTATCCCCATTAATTTGTGTAATCTTGTAGCAATTCCGAGGACGGAGTTTTTATAAGGAGGGGAGGGTGTAATACACGAGAATTTCCAAATATTATTAATGAATAAATTAATGGAAATGAATATTTATTTGAATATAAATGAGTATGTGCTATGAGATGAGTTAATTCAAATGGTTTCAAATTGAATTTATATTAATTAAGAGAATGTGGAGTTTACGATAAACTCGTAGAATGTCTTGTGTGGCACGAGAATGGAAACAACGATGATTTGTTTTAAAGGATGAATGGATACGTAATTTATTAATTAATATTATATTATTAATTAACTGTTATCGTGAGTAATAGATTATTAATGAGTAATTAATTAATGTTGAGTAATTATGATTGTGAATAATAAAACATTAACGAGTAAATTATTAATAAATATAATAAGATTATATTTACTCGATTAATTGTTATGTGCAAAGTATGCGATAATTAAATGTATAATATATAGTAGTTACATATATATTATATTAAGTGTAATGTGACACTTATGTGTGACTATACAATATACGAGAGCTATATAGTAAGATTAAATATATTATATGAGTTACATAATAAGGTTATGTGACAATAAGTGGTGTGGGTGAACATTAGTGGGTACCTTATTAATATTATAATGAACCAAATGAATAATTGTTATCCAATGATTATTACAATATTTAATATAATTGAAATAACAGAGTTGGGATAATATAACGTGATAATATCCAATTGAATTATATTCGGCATTAACAAAATGTACATGGATTATATGTTGATATATATATGTACCCCAACGTACTATATTATAATATTATCTACCTATTGAAATTACATTGAGAGACTAATGGAAGTTATAACCTAAGTATATATATGTAATACCCGAATTAAAAAAATAAATAAATAAATAAATGACTTTTTAAAACTTTGTTTTGAATATTTTAATTGGACTCTTATTGTGTTTGGGTCAAATTGTATTTAAGTATGCGGACTACACTAATTGGGCCTAATTTATATTGTGTAATATTTAAAATCCTATTAGAATTAGGAGAGTCACTAAAATCTGTTTTTAAGTAAATAAATAGTTAAACCTAATTTTATTTCATTATACAAACCGAGAGAGGGAAGAGGCTGCCGCTTAAGGAGAGAAGGAGAGAGAGGTGATTTTCATATATCATTGATTTACGGGAGAGAAACAGGTGTGTATCTCTTCTTGTTGCTTTATGTATATCATGATTATTTGGTACTAGCTCTCATCATTCTAAATCTGACTATATAATAAAAAGGGGCCATGTATTGATTGGTTAAAAAAAACTGTTAGCATGATCAGTGCTTAATGTAGGAGCACTAACAGATGTATATATATATATATACTTTCGTACGTAGGTATGTATTAATAATTTGAAATAGTTGCTATATGAGATTGATCTCCTGTTGGTTGTTATTGTTGAGTTCCAAAGGAAAAGAAACATATAAGTCAACTGTCCTCCAAGTATCGGATATTATATAGAAATAAAATATATCTTATTTAGCGGCTTTGGTAATTTAGTTTGGGTTTATTTTTGTAAAACAAATATAATCGAAAAATTGTGTATATTAACTCAAAATTAGTTAATTTTATTGATGAAATTATAAAAATTTAATTAAACAATATTATGTTATTAACGGGTTAAAGATGAAAAAAAATATTTTGCAAACGTATTTATATTTATTTATTCTTTTGTTTAGTTCGAACGGAAGGAGTTTAACGAACTATATTGGAATATAATTTGGGTATTACATTGCTTAATCCAGGTACGGATTCCGTACTTCTACAGCGATAATTCTTTTATTTTTGATTTGTTCGTTTTGTTTTCGTTCAGAAGTTAGTTATTGGTTCGCATGATTGTTTGTTCTCAAATTCATGTGATCGTTTCGTTTTAATATTGATCCTTAGAACTCGTATTTGTACTCTTGATCTAGTGTATCATGTTTAGTATTTATTTCGATATTTGTAGAAAGTACATGTTAATATTTTTGGAGACTCGTGTTGATTTGTTCGATTTAACATGTACACGTTAGAACCCCTTTGTGTTAATATTATGTCGCATGTGTTGTGACATGATAATTTTGTTAGAATATACCGTAGGGTATACCTGAGCTATAACCACCTGTGGGGGTACCACAGGCATGTCGTCTTGGCACGAGAGGCATGACACTTTCCGTGGCGGTGTAATCAGTCCACGGCGTCTCCGTTTTGTGCTCCGGTGGGAGTTGGCCATTTGGTGTTTTGTTGTGGGAGGCGTATGGGTCGACCCTAGTTTTCTGTTCTGTTCTGCGGAATGGCGATGTTTGTGCCAAACACGCCTTCCGATTTTACATACATTTGGATTCGCGGTCCAATGTGTGTGACTTGCCTGTGTGGCATTATTTGACCTTGCCTGTGTGGCAAGGTATATTTCTGTTTTATTTTGAGCTCGGTATGAAATAACACCCAGCCATTTGATTCAGCCTATTATTTTATTGTGTTAGTTTTGGTTGTTTCAGTTCAGTTCAGTTCATTTATTGAGTTAGTTATTTCGTTTCATTATTCTTGTATTCTATATCCGTACTGGGCGTTTGGCTCATGCTGTGTTTTTCTTCCGGCAGGTAATCAGGGGGATCAAGGGCAAGTGTGATGAGAGCTTCATTCGATCCAATGATTTAGATATTCTGTTTAGGCTTGATAGATCGATTTTATTTTGAGTTGTAATAAATACTCTATATTTGAGTTTGAGTCTGTTGGAATTTATTTTGGTTTGACCTTTTGATATTTATTGGTGAAATATTATTCTTTCGTGGCATAGAGTTTTCGTTCGATTTTGTTGTGTTTTGAGTAACCTCCCTTTCTATTTCGGGAAGGGGTGCTACAATATAATATGTATATGGTTATAGCCTAGTATTAATACTCCTCATTTTCAAATGCTGAGCTTTTCAATGCTTTGTCCCAATATTATTGGCCCTCTCCCTTCTCACGTGTGTAGCTTATGAGGCCTAAGCCTATTCCTTCTCAAACTCAGCAACATATATAGCCAATGATCATGGGGGGAATGGGCATCATGATGAAAATCACCAACTACTCACCAACTTCTCCTTAACCATCATACAATTTTTCAATTCATTGGTTTCATTTAGTGGAGAATTGCATTGCCTGTGTATTGATTTTCCTATAAATGCAAGCTCTTCTCTTCTCTTTCCATTTGCTGAGAATTTCTAAGTACGTGAGGATAGAGAGTGAATATATATTTCAGTGGTGAGAATAGAAGAAGATCATATAGAAGCAAGTATATTCCATTAACAGAGGTATAACCCATTAGAATCTTTAACTTCTTAATTTTTGCATGAATGGAATGTTAATTGGATTGAGAATTGCTTGTTAAGTGTTATATAAGTTGATAGGCATGTTAATAAGAAAATGTAGCTTGGTTAGAATGGATTTCGTTGAGAAATTTTGAGTTTGGCTTTAGTTCTGCCGAAACAGAAACTGATCTGGTGCTGGCCGAGACCCGGCGCAGCTGCGCCAGTATTGTACTAAGGCGCAGCGCAGCTGCGCCAGTCCCTGAATTTTGTTTTCTGATTCTGTTACAATCTGTTAAGTCCTAATGTGTTTATACTACTTAGACAAGCATGGGAACATGATTCACATGTATATATGAGTACATTGAAATAGCATGAGCATGTTTGACTATGATAGTATACATTATTGATGAAACGAGTTCTAGTTTTTGAAATGAACTTAGAGTTTCAATTGGAACCTTGATAGGTTATGTAATACCCGAGAATTTTTATATATTATTAAATAAATATATTAATGGAAATGAGAATTTATTTGAATATAAATAATTTTGTGTTATGAGATGGATTAATTCAATTATATTAAATTGAATAATTATAATAATTGAGAAATTGATGGAGTTTGCGATAAACTCGTTGATAGCCTTGTGTGGCACAGTGACGTAATATAAGAATGATTATATTAAACTAAGCGAACAATTAATCTATATTAATTGTTAATTGTAGAATATTAATTAATTATTATCGTAGAATAATTATTATAGAATATTAACTGTGATTGATTAATAATATATGATTATTATTAATGCAAGAAATATAATAATAATAATGAGCAACATGTCTATAATATAATAAGATTTATATTTATATATTGTGCATGATAAATGAGCAATGGTTGTGAAAATTAATAATTTCATTAACTAACGAGGAATAGATTAATTAATATTATTGTTAATTAATCAATGAGATGAATAATTTATTTATTTGACATTATGAATAATAAAATAAATAAGTAAGTTATTAACGTAATAAGATTATATTAATCGTTACGTGCAAGTATATTTAAACTATACTATATGATTGTACATAGTAAAACTATGTGTTTTGATACTTGAGGTGTAAACATGCATTATAATGCTACTTTTTTGTGACATTAGCATGTGTGGGTATTCATACAATAAAGTTCCTTATTAGATATGAAAGGTAATGTGACACTAGTATATAAATAATTAATAAAGTTCCTTCATTCATTGGATAAGGCAAGATGTGTTGTGACATTAAAATAGCCTATGTGACAATATGTATGTAAGTATACATTAAAATATTGTCACATGAATATAAATAATAATTGATGATTATTTATATATATAATGGAATAATAAAATTTAATAAATGAGATAATGTGATGTGATTATATCCGAGTAAATTATATCCGGTATTAATAAATGTACCTGGATTATATGTATACAAGTGACACTTACTACATTATGTGAATTATAGTGTGACATTTCAATTAAAGACATATGTATAAAATATATATATGTGTAGATAGCCTAAGTATTTAATACATATGTGTATAATGATTTAAGTGTAGTATGTTGCTAGAAGGCTGAGTTTGTTTGCTGGGAGAGTCACTATCTCCTCCCACGTGAATTGCTCAAGCTAGTCTACTCCCTATCTCTTCCTCAAACTCAGTAAAATCATAGCTTTATAGTTCATAATGAGCAAAGGAGTGGGCATGATGATGAGTTTCAACTATTAATTACCTACCATTTCTTAACCTCCATACAATTCAAATTCTCATTGGTTTGATTCATGGGAAGATAGCATTGTCTGAGTATTGGCTTGTGCTATAAATACAACCTATTTCCTTCACATTTCAAATTGCTGAGTATTGCTTGAGTGTTGAGTTAAGAGTTATATATGTATATATATATATACACACACACACACATATATATATATATATATATATATATATATCAGTGTTCTTGAGATAGCAGCAAGCCCAATTGCATTGCAGAGGTATACTCTCAAGTTCTTCATTTTGGTTTTCTGCAATTTCTTAGATTCTTGATCATGTTAAATTAAAGTGTAATTGGGATATAGAATGCTTACTTAAGTATTATATAACCATATAAGCATGTTTAAATTGTTATATGACTGACTACATACGAATTTGTGAAGAAAGTTTTGTGTTTGGGCTGGAAGTCTGCCAAAGCAGACTGCATCTTGGTTCGAACCAGGCACGGCGCAGCGCAGCTGCGCAGGGCGCCTGCTGCAGATTTTTGATTTTTGCTTCCTGCTTGATGTCTGCTACATATTAGTTGATGAAATAAAATAAAACAAGCATGTTGATATGATTTATATGTATATATGGACTTGTTAAATTAGTATGAGCATGTTATATTCGGATCGCTTACATAAACGATGAAGTGATAGATTTTTGAAATAAACTTAGGATTTCAAAATGAACGTTGATTCGTTGTATCCATTTTAGACATTCTGACTTGTGAGACATATTGGTATGACCTAGACACACACGAAATTCATATTGACTTAAGTATACGTGTATCGTGATATAATATTAACATGTGAACCTAACTAGTGCACTTTCCTAGCGAAAATCAAAGTTTTGAAAACTAACTTTGACATGTGTGTAACACATTGATGTTCTGATTTTCAAAGCATGTTGGTATGAGGTATTGATGCATGAAAGACATATTAACTTATATATATATGGTTCATAGTATGACAAGGGCATGTTAAGCCTCACTATTGAACATTTCTAACAAAAATATAAGTTTTGAAGGTTGATATTGACATGTAAAGACCATATATATATATTGTGATTTTTAGGGCATGTTTGTATAAACTTGAAATACATGTCGGACACATTAACTTACGTATACAGATTTCATAATGTAGCATGAACGTGTTAGAACGTATTAGCAAACTTTATTAATGAAAGTATAAGTGTTGAACGTGAACGTCGACATGTTACATTGAGATTTGAATTTCGATACTTATGAACATGTTTGATAGAACTTGTAGACTTGCTAATGTATCATTCATGTTTGCCTACTATGTTACATGTAGTGAAACCAAATTTGAGTAAATGAAGCATGTTTTCAAACTAATGACAATGATAGTTGCATATATGTGATATGAAAACTCATGAACATGTTTAATACAAGTTATATGAATATCTTATGTGTTTAAAAAACGAGCATGTTAGACCTTATGAAGTTCGTGTCCTTCAATGGCTTTAAGTATTAACTTAAGAACCTATACCATGTATGATTGGATTTGGAAAAGTTATACAAACATAAAAGTATTCTTTAAAATGTATACATGCTACGTGAGATTATATGATGTTACTTGAACCCGATTTTGACGGTTAACTTATGAGAATGCCTTAACTTGCTAAAATGAAATATATTTTAGTATTGCTTGTAGTTTTATGCGATATTAATAATATGAGAGTATGTTTAATAATTGTGATGGTCTTACATGATAGTAATGATGTATGAATATGATCAACTTGAGAAAAGAGAAAGTTAAGGATAGAAATTATATTCTATATAACTGTGTAGCTAGGTTAAAACTTAGCTTATGTGTTGATCGTATATTCGAAGATAAAATGTGAAGTTAAATTATATGACTAATGAATATCATATATATACGTAATTGTAGTACAATAGGAATCCGAAAGTGTTGGCTAGCTTTACGTGAGTAAACTACGCATAAGAAAAGTATCCTAAACCTTTGCATTACTTTATTCAACAGATATCGTAAGCGAGTATCTAAACCTTATCTCTTTGGATACAAGTATTCTATCTTTGTATATTGCGAACTAGTTTTCTACTTAATCGTTTGAATTGAATTAGCATACTTGAACTCTTATTTCATTAAAGCTATTATTCATGTTGAACTTAGTATTGTTCTTGAATATTGTAAAAGTGTCTATGCCATTTGATTCGGCTAGACTTATATTATTGAAAAGCGACCCAAACTAATTGATTGGTGCGGGATCTTGTATTTGACTGAGAAGAACAACCTTCTTTGAAGGGAATATATAAGTGTCGGAGAACCGACGCGCGCACTTGGGTATGATTGATTGTTATGCATAACGATGGTACTTTAGGCTGATCACCTGTTGTACCTGTTTTTGTTAGATTTTCAGTTTATTACTGTCAATTCTAGTAGAAGTTCATGGTCCTTAGTGACTGCTCAGTATTCAGTTATCTTGAAATCTTGAATTGATTTATTTAAATCACATTGATAGTATTCTGTCCTTAGAAACTGTTATTGAAAACTGTTGATATTCTTGTTATCCTTGAACTATCAAACCTTGTTATACCCTTTCTAGAATTGAGAATTATATCACTTACCCTTATTGTATATTACTTGCTGGGCAATTTGTGCTCATTCTTGCTTTTCCTAAAATATTTCAGTTAAGGCAGAGCATGGCGAACCTTCGGGCGTTGATAAGGGCAAGGGCAAGGCTATCAACTAGCTTGTCTCTTTTATGTTTTAAATATTTTAATGTTGTATTAAGATGATGTAGTAAGACTGGATTTGGTTATGTTTAAGCTTAAGTTAGATTATGTAATAAGTCGTTAATTGATATTATTATGTAATCTATTAAGTACTGTAGGTTGTGAGACTTGGGGGAATAATTATAATAAATCATTGTAAATTATTCTAGATTATATTTTCCGTTGTGATTGTGTGATATTTAGTTATTATTACTGTGATGTATTACCATGAGCACGTGATGAACCGAATTCGAGTGACCAAGTGGCGGTCCCGGATTTGGGGGCGTCACAGGTTATATTCATGTTTATATTCTGACTTTTTGAGCATGTTCGTATGGCCTAGAAATGCATGAAGAACATGTTGACATGTGTATATATGTTTCATGATGTAGCATGAACATGTTGAATGTGCTTTTAAACATCAATAAGATGTCATATATGTGCATGCACTTGTTAGATACCATGAAAGCTAGTTAAGCATGTGTAAGACATGATTTAAAGTAATAAATGATGTTAGCCATGCATGAATGTTATGAACACACGTAAGCATGATTATTGACTGATTATATGACCATCTCACGTGTTTACACGACAAATATATTAGCCTATATGATTTCATAATGTGTATGGCCTGAAAGTCATTAAAGATATTAATATAGAACCTATATCATGTAAGATTGAACTTGGAAAGGTTGTGCGAGCATGCAAGACCCTTAACATGTGTATATATACTATGTGTAGATGTATGCTTACGTGTTGGACAGAAACAATAAGGCGAAAGCCCAACCCTGGTCTGACCAAGGGACACCGCAGCTGCGCCGTCCCTAGACTTAACCAGGGCGCAGCTGCGCCAGTCTGGAATCGAAGCTGGACAGTTTACTTAAATCTGATTTTGACAGTTAACTTATATCAATGCTATAACTTGCTAAATAGAGTATGTTTGGTACTGATTGTGGTCTTATGTGATAGTGATAATATATGAAAATTTTTAACTTGAAAAGAGGAATTCTAAAGATAAAAGACATTAAAAGTTATATCAATCGAGATTTATGAATTAGTATGATACTATACATGGTATGACTGTATAGTGAGGTTAAAAACCTAACTCATGTGTTGATCGTATATATAAGATAAAGTATGATGTTAAACTATATTACTAATGGATATCATATATACGTAACTATATTATGATAGGAATTCGGAGTGTTGATAAGCTTTACTTTGGTAATCTATGCTTAAGGCAAGTTCCCGGACTTACACTCTTTTATTGTGCAAGTTTCCTTGAACCCGTTCTTGTATTATTAATTGCAAGTATCCTAAGCTTTGCATTTGGTTTATACAATGGATCCTTGTGAAAGAAAGTTTACTTACTTGCTCGTTTAAATTGAGTTAGTTGCTTTATGAATAAACTCTTGTTTCATTTGAGTCTTATGAAAGCTATTTTTCATGTTGAACTTAGTATTGTTCTTAAATATCGTGAAAGTGTCTATGCCATTTGATTCGGCTAGACTATATGCATATTTAGAAAACGATCCAAACCAATTGACTGGTAAGGAATCTTTGAAAACTGAGTTGAACAACCCTTATGGTAAGGGGATTGTATATATTGTTGGAAGCCCAACACACGCGTGAAAATTATTGTGGTGTTATGCATAACATAGAGTATTGTAGACTGATCATCTATCATACTTATTTTGGGTTATCAGTTTAATATTGATAATTCTAGCAGATGTTCTGTGACGCCCCCAAATTCGGGTTCACTAACCTCAGATTCAGTGCTCACAATACCTCATCATCATAAGCATTCTATATACTATTGCAGAATAATAAACATACATTGTTCATTATAATAAAGTCTTACAAACATATCCCAAGGTTTATTACCTTAACTTAAACATATCTTACCTAAGTTACATATAATAACACAAAATGTTTACAACCCATCAATCATAGTATCCCATGATATATATATATATATATATATATATATATATATATATATACATTTATATTAATTATTCCTGAACCTTTCCTTTGCCCTTGTCCTTCTTGGACAATTCTGGCTTAGCTGCAACAATTGTCGTGATATAGCAATGGTAAACAACTAATTTGCTTAGCAAGTTTAATTTCAAAGGAGATATATCATGATTAGAAAAGAGTTTAGCTTTCAATGTTCAACAAGATAATAGATTGTGAAAGAACATGAATTACATCTCTCTAACTGTATATTCGAATAAATGAATAACAGATGGTGAGTGGTTTTAAATAACCATGAACATATACTAAGGTTGTCAGTATTTGAACTGGTTCTTTTAATAAAGTTTGGTAGTCAAGGGGATCAGCCATTCCTACCCGGTGAAATATGCATAATCAATATACTAGCAACAATTGTTTTCCAATTATGCTTTAGCAAAACTATTCTTTTTCTCAGTCAAGAGTCCTTACCACTTCAATTGGTTAGGCAACACTTTCAAAATATATTTGATATAACAAATTTAAACATGCTTGATCTAGCTGATGCTACTAGCATAGATCCATCCACATTATAAATAATTCATGAATGAAAAAACTTTAACAAATTCACAGTTCAATTATAATAAAACATGAATTTAATTGCACAAAGTGTGATTTATCAATAATTAATAAGGATGTGAATAATCATCAATAACTATTCACTAACATGCTTTTGAATATAACTCGAGTTTGAGTTAAAGAACTTGCCTCAATCGCGATCTACTGCTACGCAATTTAGTTTAGCTTCTTAGAGAAAAGACCTATAATAGATCTTTCAATCAGTCATAGCATATACTCACTTATAGTCTCTGTATTCTATGTTAAATTGTTTAACATTTAATCATATAGTTAAGCACTAGACATTGCGTTAAAATCTTAGTGTTATTGTTACTTTTCAATAACCTTTTAATTACTTCATTGCTTAATCCCTCCTTATATAAGTTCTTCTTTATTACTTAGTAAGTTAAATACCCCAATCCAGCAGACTGGATTCTAATTCCAACTATCCAGATGCTAATCTAGCAACCTGGATTCAAACTGGATTCTAATCCAGCATTATGGATTACAATTTCAGAAACCCAGACACCAATCTAGCAGCCTGGATTCAAACTAGATTTCAATTTAGTAACTTATTTTCCAATTCAGCATACTAGATTAAACCGAACTTCAATTCAGCAATCTAGATGGCAATCCAACAAGCTGGATTCCCCATTCTTAACCGAATCATCTTATTATTTTGTTATCTTTTGTCCACACATAAATACATGTATTCCACACACAAAAATAATTTTTCATGAATTTTTCAATTTCCTTTAGTATTTTTCAAAAATACGTTTCTAGTTAATTCCTTAAGAAAATAGCTACCTCACGCTTAACTCCAAAAATTCCCAACTCTTGGTGGGATCTTACACATGTTAACATGAGTCTCTAGTTTAAATTTTGTGGCCATCGGAGTTATACAACTCCGGTTATAGTGTTTTTCATCGGGAAAACTCAAATATTGAAATAGTCATAACTTGCTCATTTTAAGTCGGAATGAGCTCATTTTGGGACACAAGCTACTTCATTCCATATATTTTCATGTTCCAAAAGTCTTGATTTTATTTCACAAATTAAGTGGCCAAAACAGTCCCTTATGTTTCCGGACAGCCTACTTTTCAGTATTTTCAGACTTTTCCTACTGTGCCAAAAACTGTCCATACAGAAATCTACAAGGAATTTTTTAGTGATTTCACTTGGAAAAGTTAGAAGACTTATAGATATAACTCTAGAAATTAACCACACTCAATAATTCGAAACACAATGAGAGATATGGTCTTTTCAATTTCAGGTTCTGTTTTCTCAAAAATTAGATTTTCTAACTTTGTGTTTTGAAAGAAAACTTTCATGATCTCTTGATTAATATAACATTGGTCATCATAAACCCTCATAGTACATACTAATATACCTTAAGATCAAGGATCCACCATGATCCATAATCTATTACACCAAACATGCACCAAATCCAAGTAAGACATATTTTGCGCTAAGAAAAACTAAAGTTTTCTAACTTTTGAAACATAGCTTCCTTTTTCTTGCTTTTGATCTAACTTTTGGCATTCAAGAATGATAGATCTTAACATATAACACTTATACATATGAAGATCTATGGTTTGAGAAGATGAAACTATGGATTCAAGTTTTGACTCAAACAACTAAAAATAACTTGGATAAAAAGTTGTTTATACCTTGATTTGTGTGCTACCCTCCTTGTCCAACCACAATAGATAATAAATCTTGGAAGCATTAAGAGTAAAATCCTCCCTCTTCCTTCTCTTCTTCCCACGAATTTTCTCCCTCTCTCTCTCTCTTTCTAGATTTTGTTCTTGCTAAGTAGAAAAAAATAAGATGAAAGAGATAACTTTTGTTTGCTTGTGAAAGATATAGATAAGAATACTTAAGATATGCTCTTTCTCTCTCTCATTATTAGATTATTACTTGCAAGAAAGAGTAAAAAGGGTGGCTTGCTTTCAAGGGTGACACATGGGAGAGTTGTTGGGAGTAGGTAATTAACTTTTTGACAAAATAACCACATTACTTGCTCTCCTTTCTCTCCTCACCATAACCGGCCACATGGGCCTTTTTTCTCCAAGTTTGATTTTGTTTTTATTCTTTATTTAGTTATGTAAATGCCCAACATACCACTCACTAATTGGGCCAAGACTTGGGCCATTTTAGTTAATGTTTTGGGCTCACATTTGTTAAATTTGGGACATGTAAACCACTATGGTTCCATTAATCTTTTAATTAATTCTCATCCTAATTATTTACTTAGGATTTCTATTTCCCACATTTGTAATTTAATATATTACTCATGTTCATTTAATTTCATAACCCAATTAGGCTTGCTTTAATTAAGTTATAAAATTAATTAGTTGTGATATATAAAATAGATCTCTTAGGGTTAGTATATATTTTTAATACTAACATTCCCTCATACCATAACCCTTAGGGTATTCAATTCTCATACCTAATGTAAAATTAGGTTATGTAATCTTTCTTCTTAATTTACTTTCTATAAAATAAATGAACACATATACATAATTAAAGTACACATATTCATTTAACCCATTATTCATTCCACACGTGTCACAAGATTTTTATTATCACTAATATTTAATTAATATATCTATTCGCAAAGTGACTTAGAATTATTGGTTATTACATTTTCCCCTCCTTATAAGAATTCTGTCCCCGAAATTTACATAAGGTTACTCAAAAAGATTCGAATAATTCTTCCTCATCTTTTTGTCAAGTTACCACGTAGCTTCCTCAGCGTTGTGGTTTCTCCATAGAACTTTGATAGTATGTGTAACCTTATTTCTTAACTTCTGCTCTTTCCTATCTAAAATTTCTATAGAAATTTTTTCATATGATAAGTCCTTCTCGACTTGAATCAGCTCATCTGATATTACATGCTAGTAATCTGACTTATACGGACGTAACACTGACACATGAAACACATTGTGAATATGTTCCAGTTCAGGAGGTAAAGCTACCTCGTATGCCACTTCACCTATCTTCTTCAGTATTTCGAACGCTCCAATAAATCTGTGACTCAGTTTACCTTTCTTCCCAAATCTTATCTTCCCCTTCTAGAGAGATACTTTGAGAAATGCATAGCTTCCCACTTCAAAGTCTCTTTTCTTGCGATGAATATCTGCGTACTTCTTTTGTCGATCCTGAGCTGCTACCAGTCTAGCTCTTATCACTTTGATGATCTCCACGGTTTGTTGCACCAATTCTGGTCCCAACAGTCTTCGTTCACCTACCTCGTCCCAACATAAGGGCGTTCTGCATTTCCTTATATACAAGGCTTCATACGGTGGCATTCTAATGCTTGCATGATAACTATTGTTATACGCAAACTCCACCAATGGAAGATGATATTCCCAGCTTCCTTTGAAGTCCATCACACAGGCTTTGAGCATGTCTTCTATGGTTTTAATAGTTCTCTCGCTTTGCCCATCTGTCCGTGGATGATACGCGGTACTTAACCTTAGCTGTGTACCCATTCTTTCTTGTAGACTTCTCTAAAAGTTCAACGTGAAGAGCGGATCTCTATCTGACACAATGGATACCGGAACTCCATGTCTCGAAATTATCTCCTTGATATACAGTTTGGCTAACTGGTCCAAAGTATACCTGATCCTGATCGGCAAAAAGTGTGTTGACTTTGTAAGACGATCGACCATCACCCATATGGCGTCAAAACCCTTCTGTGTCACTGGAAGTCTTACCACAAAATCCATCGTGACGTGCTCCCATTTCCATTCCGAAATTTCCAACGGCTGTAATAGTCCACTTGGTCTTTGATGCTCTGCCTTGACTCGTTGACAAGTTAAACATCTGCTGACGCATTCAGCAACCTCTCTCTTCATGTTTGGCCACCAATAATGTTGACGCAAATCTTGATACATCTTCGTGCTTCCTGGGTGTATTGAATATCTCGTATTGTGCGCTTCTTGCAAAATCTCCTCTTTTAACTTTGGTACTACAGGTACCCAAATTCTTCCTTCAAATCTTAGCAATCCAGTGCCATCAATCTTATACTTTAACTCTTCGCCTTCAGCTAATCGCTTCTTTATGTTACCGCATTCTTCATCCTTCTCTTGTGATTCCTTCACCTTATCTAATAAAGTCGAACTTGCTTCCATTTCTATTATTCTATCCGAATCCTTCAGATTTTTCACCTCTAACTCCATTTTCTCCATTTCTCTTACTAATTCTTCTTGGTCTGTCAATATGAATAACTTTTCTCGGCTCTTCCTGCTTAAAGCATCTGCCACTACATTGGCCTTTCCTGGATGATATAGAATATCACAATCATAGTCCTTGATCAATTCTAACCATCTCCTCTGCCTCATATTTAACTCCTTTTGTGTAAAGATATACTTCAGACTTTTGTGGTTTGTGTATATCTCACACTTTTCTCCGTAGAGATAATGTCTCCAAATCTTAAGGGCAAATACTACCACAGCCAATTCTAGGTCATGGGTAGGATATCCCTTCTCATAGTCCTTTAATTTTCGTGACGCGTACGAAATGACTTTACCATTCTGCATTAACATGCAACCCAGTCCTTTGTGTGACGCATCACTATACACTGTAAAACCCCCCTTACTATCTGGTAAAGATAACACAGGTGCTTCACTTAATCTTTTCTTCAATTCCTGAAAACTCTATTCACAATTTTCCATCTACACATACTTAATAGTCTTCCTCGTCAGATTAGTCAATGGTGTCGCTATCTTTGAGAAATCCTGAATAAACCTCCGGTAATATCCCGCCAATCCCAAAAAACTTCTGATCTCTATCGGTGTCTTCGGTTGTCCCCATTTTTTCACCGCTTCTACTTTCGCTGGATCAACAGAAATTCCCTCGTTGTCGATGACATGCCCAAAAATTGAACTCTCTTCAACCAGAACTCACACTTTAAAAATTTCGCATACAGCTTCTCATTTCTTAATGTTTCAAATACAATCTGTAAATGTTCGGCATGTTCCTCTTCAATCTTCGAATACATCAAATTATCATCAATGAACACAACCACAAATTTATCCAAATACGGTTTAAATACTCTATTCATCAAGTCTATAAAAGCAGCTAGTGCGTGCGTTAATCCAAACGACATCACTAGGAACTCATAATGGCCGTAAGGAGTTCTAACTGCAGTCTTTGGTACATCCTCCGTCCTCACTTTCAACTGATGGTAACCAGTCCTTATGTCAATCTTAGAAAAACATCTCGCTCCTTTAAGTTGATCAAACAGATCGTCTATTCTCAGTAACGAATATTTGTTCTTGATTGTCACTTTATTTAACTCTCTATAATCTATACACAACCTCATCGAACCATCCTTCTTCTTTACAAACAACACCGGTGCTCCCCACGTACGCTAGGTTGAATGTACTTCTTGTCCAACAATTCTTGTAGCTAGATCATTAACTCTTTCATTTCTACCGGAGCCATTCAATACGGTGCTTTCGATATCGGCGCTGTCCCTGGTACTAAATCAATCACAAACTCTATCTCTCTGTCTAGCGGAAGTCCCAGAAGTTCTTCTGGAAAGACATCCCCAAACTCATTAACTATAGGTATCTGCCCCATGTCCGAATTCACAACCCGTGTATCCACTACATGAGCCAAATAACCTTCACATCCTTTTCCTAACATTCCCCTGGCCTGCATCATTGTCAGACAACTCGTTTGTCTTGGCAACTGGCTACCATAAAATACTACCTTAGACTTATTTGGTGTCTTAAGGCGTATTCTCTTCTTCTGGCAATATATAACTTCCTCGTAGTTAAACAACCAATCCATCCCTAAGATGACATCAAATTCTCGTAAGCGTATCGGAATCAAATTCACACTTAACTTATATCCCCTTATTTCCACACCACAATTGTTATGGATAAACTCTATAGGGATCACTTCTTTGTTTGCAACTTCTATGTTCATAGGGTTCGTTAACTTTTCACATGGTAAGTTTAATCTTCTAGCAAATTCATCAGATACAAATGAACAGGTAGCTCCTGAATCAAATAATATATATGCATTTATATTACTGATCGAAATTATACCTGACACAACTTCGTTTGATGCAACTGCGTCTTGCACAGTCATATTGAACATTCGGGCTGTCGGCTTGCTCTGCTGCATTGGCCCTCCAATTGTTAACTTTGTGGTGCTGCTCTTATTTCCACTTCCTCCATTAGTATTCTTCTTAAATGGACAATCTTTAAATCGATGCCCCGTTCCCCCACAAGAAAAGCAACCTCCCTTCTTTGGTTTAGGATAATTAGGTGAGATATGTCCTTCCTGGCCGCAGTTATAACATACATTCTTCCCCTTCATACACTCCCCAGAGTAATTTTTTCCACACTTTACACATGCTGGTTTCTTCTGTGGTGTACTCCCTTGTTGAGTTCCTGATTCTCTACCACTGTTCCACTTGCGTTTCTTAGTGTTACTGCCACCACTGCTGGCACCCTGATTTCCACCTTCAATTTTCTTCTTGTTCTTCTCTCGGTTGTATTTGGACACTGCTTCACTACACCTTCAGCAATGATGGCTTTTTCTAACAGTGCTGAAAACGTAGTAATTTGTAGCACTACGACCTTGTTGTGAATCCATGACTTCAGCCCATTTTCAAACCTATGCCCCTTCCGTAGTTCTGTATCCACCTGATAAGGTGCGAATCTGGCTAACTCATTGAATTTTGCTGCATATTCAGCAACTGTCATATGTTCTTGCTTTAATTCAAGAAACTGCACTTCCATTCTGGCTTGCATGGCCTCCGAGAAAAAGCTTTCTAAGAACAACTCCTTAAACCTGGTCCATGTTACTACCTCCGTTCCGGCTCTAGCTTGGTTCGTCTCCCACCAGTAATTAGCCTCACCTTTCATCAAGTAGGTAGCAAAAGCGGTCTTTTGCTCTTCGGCTACCCTAGCAATGATAAAGGCCTTTTCTATCTTTTTTACCCATGTCTGAGTTTCTATGGGGTCCGTGGTTCCGCTGAATTCTGGTGGCCCTACAGCCTTAAAATCTTTAAAGTTTGCTAATCTATTATCAGCTTGATTCCTTGCTGCAGGTGTACGAGTTCGTATAGCTCGGGCTATCATATTTGTGAATTTCTGCATTGCGTCATCTTGATCCCTTTCATTGTTCACAGAACGTTCCTCCCTCTGGTTACAATTTTGACGTCTTGGCGGCATTATCTGGTTAAACAAAACCATACATTATTCCTTGAGTTTCTTTATATATCATATCTTTCTAGTGTTAACGTACTACATAACTTAAACTCAGGTAATCATAATGTTTTTGGATTAGCAATTCAGCTTGCTGCATTCACAATTTAGTTTTACTATTTTACAATGTAGCTTGTTGGATTTCAATTCAGCTTGTTAAATTACTATCCAACTTGCTGGATTAGCAAATCAGCATTATTAGATTACTATTCAGCTTACTGGATTCATATTCAGCTTGCTGGATTTACATTTTGGGATTATTGGATTACTATTCAGCTAGCTGGATTCACATTCAGCTTGCTGGATTTACATTTTGGAATTACTGGATTAACAATAATCAGATATAATGCTTACTACCTGACTTTCTCATATCTTATTTACTTCATCAAACATATATCATAATACTGCATTTATATTCATATCCCAATTCTTAGTGTCTCACACTTACATGCTTGGAATATTTTTATAAATGCTAACTATCCCATTCTAAACATCCAGAGATGGGATCTATCAAAAGGCATACTCCCCTATACACATAAATGGGGATACATCAAACAAACATACTACCTCACACAGTCTGAGGTTTACATCAAGCATAAAACCCTAACAAACAAAAGGCGTTCTACTGCATCTATATACAATAGAAAACTACTAACCTATCACTGCGCGTCTGGAGGGGGTGTGCTTCCACGCTTCTGCTTTGGTGGAATGAGTCCATCCATAAGTCGACGTCTAACAGATCGACTCGACTCGCCTATCTCTGAGGATCTCCTCACTCCTGCCCGCTGACCCATGTAAGCGGCATCCAGGGACCGTCCCAAAGTATCCACTCGGACCTCACTAGCCTCCAGCTTCTCCTCAAGCTGGTCCACCATATTGGATGCTCTAATATATGCTTGCTCAATCCTAATCTTATCGGCAATTTCTAGATCAAACTCAAATCGCATGGCCTCATGCTCAACTCTTAACACTCCCAGCTTTATCTCCTCTTGTTCTAGTCTCTCTCTTATCTCAGCATTCATCGCAACCATATGTGTAGCCAAGGTGGTCTGCACCTACAACTGTATCTTCATCTCAGCAAGCTTGGTCTGAGCTTGATATGCCAATTCCTTGTACTGAGTCTTAGTGAATTGATGAGTAGCATTCTCCTGCTCTAACTGTGTCACTCTATTCTCCAGCGCCATGTTCTCTTCGAACAGGTCTTCCATCATATTCTCTTCATTCTCATCACTATCCTCTTGATCCTCTATTAGATCTATCGGCTCCTGATCGACTGTATGGCTATCTTGTTCTTCCTCAGGAATCCTACAACCAAACAAACACAACATCAGTATCACAATAAAACATATTCATTGATAAAATGAAATAATATTTTATTATGTACAATCTATACTAGATGAATCTCTCCAATCCATCTACTAGTATACTCTATACGAGTTTTCTTCTAAGGTTATAACCTAGGTTTCGCATCCTAATATTTATAACCTACAGCATTGATACCAACCTGTGATGCCCCCAAATCCGGGTTTACTAACCTTAGATTCAGTGCTCACGATACCTCATCATCATAAGCATTCTATATACTATTGCGGAATAATAAACATACATTGTTCATTATAATAAAGTCTTACAAACATATCCCAAGGTCTATTACCTTAACTTAAACATACCTTACCTAAGTTACATATAATAACACAAAAGGTTTACAACCCATCAATTATAGTATCCCATAATATATATATATATATATACATTTATATTAATTATTCCTGAACCTTTCCTTTGCCCTTGTCCTTCTTGGACGATTCTGGCTTAGCTGCAACAATTGTCATGATATAGCAAGGGTAAGCAACTAATTTGCTTAGCAAGTTTAAATTCAAAGGAGATATATCATGATTAGAAAAGAGTTTAGCTTTCAATGTTCAACAAGATAATAGATTGTGAAAGAACATGAATTACATCTCTATAACTGTATATTCGAATAAATGAATAACAGATGCTGAGTGGTTTTAAATAACCATGAACATATACTAAGGTTGTCAGTATTTAAACTGGTTCTTTTAATAAAGTTTGGTAGTCAAGGGGATCAGCCTTTCCTACCTGGTGAAATATGCATAATCACTTAATATACTAGCAATAATTGTTTTCCAATTATGCTTTAGTAAAACTGTTCTTTTTCTCAGTCAAGAGTCCTTACCACTTCAATTGGTTAGGCACCACTTTCAAAACATATTTGATTTAACAAATTTAAACATGCTTGATCTAGCTGATGCTACTAGCATAGATCCACATTATAAACAGTTCATGAACGAAAGAACTTTAACAAATTACAGTTCAATTATAATAGAACAGGAATTTAATTGCATAAAGTGTGATTTATCAACAATTAATAAGAATGTGAATAATCATCAATAACTATTCACTAACATGCTTTTGAATATAACTCGAGTTTGAGTTAAAGAACTTGCCTCAATCGCGATCTACTGCTACGCAATTTAGTTTATCTTCTTAGAGAAAAGACCTATAATAGATCTTTCAATCAGTCATAGCTTATACTCACTTATAATCTCTGTATTCCATGTTAAATTGTCTAATATTTAATCATATAGTTAAGTACTAGACATTACGTTAAAGTCTTAGTGTTATTGTTACTTTTCAATAACCTTTTAATCACTTCATTGCTTAATCCCTCCTTATATAAGTTTTTCTTTATTACTTAGTAAGTTAAATACCCCAATCCAACAGACTGGATTCTAATTCCAACTATCCAGATGCTAATCCAGCAACCTGGATTCAAACTGGATTCTAATCCAGCATCCTGGATTACAATTTCAGAAACCCAGACGCCAATCCAGCAGCCTGGATTCAAACTAGATGTCAATTTAGTAACTTATTTTCTAATTCAGCAGACTAGATTAAACCGAACTTCAATTCAACAATCTAGTGGCAATCCAGCTAGCTGGATTCCCCATTCTTAATCGAATTATCTTATTATTTTTTTTATCTTTTGTCCACACATAAATACATGTATTCCACACACAAAAATAATTTTTCAGGAATTTTTCAATTTCCTTTAGTATTTTTCAAAAATTCGTTTCTAGTTAATTCTTTAAGAAAATAGCTACCTCACGCTTAACTCCAGAAATTCCCAACTCTTGGCAGGATCTTACACATGTTAACGTGAGTCTCCAGTTTAAATTTCGTGGCCATCGGAGATATACAACTCCGGTTATAGCATTTTTCGTCGAGAAAACTCAAATATTGAAATAGTCATAACTTGCTCATTTTAAGTCGGAATGAGCTCATTTTTGGACACAAGCTACTTCATTCCATATATTTTCATGTCCCAAAAGACCTGATTTTATATCATGAATTAATTGGCCGAAACAGTCCCTTATGTTTTCAGACAGCCTACTTTTCGGTATTTTCAGACTTTTCCTACTTTGCCTAAAACTGTCCATACAGAAATCTACAATAAATTTTTCAGTGATTCCACTTGGAAAAGTTAGAAGACTTATAGATCTAACTCAAGAAATTGACCACACTCAATAATTCAAAACACAATGAGAGATATGGTCTTTTCAATTTCAGGTTCTGTTTTCTCAAAAATTAGATATTCTAACTTTGTGTTTTGAAAGAAAACTTTCATGATCTCTTGATTAATATAACATTGGCCATCATAAACCATCATAGTACATACTAATATACCTTAAGATCAAGGATCCATCATGATCCATAATCTATTACACCAAACATGCACCTAATCCAAGTAAAACATATTTTATGCTAAGAAAAACTAAAGTTTTCTAACTTTTGAAACATAGCTTCCTTTTTCTTGCTTTTGATCTAACTTTTGACATTCAAGAATGATAGATCTTAACATATAACACTTATACATATGAAGATCTATGGTTTTGAGAAGATGAAACCATGGATTCAAGTTTTGACTTAAACAACTAAAAATAACTTGGATAAAAAGTTGTTTATACCTTGATTTGTGTGCTACCCTCCTTGTCCAACCACAATAGGTAATAAATCTTGGATGCATTAAGAGTAAAATCCTCCCTCTTCCTTCTCTTCTTCCCATGAATTTTCTCTCTCTCTCTCTCTCTCTCTCTCTCTTTTTCTATCTTTTGTTCTTGCTAAGTAGAAAAAAAATAAGATGAAAGAGATAACTTTTGTTTGTTTGTGAAAGATATAGATAAGAATACTTAAGATATGCTCTTTCTCTCTCTCATTATTAGATTATTATTTGCAAGAAAGAGTAAAAAGGGTGGCTTGCTTTCAAGGGTGACACATGGGGGAGTGGTTGGGAGTAGGTAATTAACTTTTTGACAAAATAACCACATTACTTGCTCTCCTTTCTCTCCTCACCATAATCGGCCACATGGGCCTTTTTTCTCCAAGTTTGGTTTTGTTTTTATTTTTTATATAGTTATATAAATGCCCAACATGCCCCTCACTAATTGGGCCAAGACTTGGGCCATTATAGTTAATGTTTTGGGCTCACATTTGTTAAATTTGGGCCATGTAAACCACTATGGTTCCATTAATCTTTTAATTAATTCTCATCCTAATTATTTACTTAGGATTTCCATTCCCCACATTTGTAATTTAATATATTAATTATGTTCATTTAATTTCATAACCCAATTAAACTTGTTTTAATTAGGTTATAAAATTAATTAGTTGTGATATATAAAATAGATCTCTTAGGGTTAGTATATATTTTTAATACTAACATTCCCCCATACCATAACCCTTAGGTTATTCAATTGTCATAAATAATGTAAAATTAGGTTATGTAATCTTTCTTCTTAATTTACTTTTTATAAAATAATTGAACACATATACATAATTAAAGTACACATATTCATTTAACCCATTATTCATTCCACACATGTCACAAGGTTTTTAATATCACTAATATTTAATTAATATATCTATTCGCAAAGTGAGTTAGAATTCTTGGTTATTACATGTTCAATAGTCCTTAGTGACTGCTCAGTATAAATTATTTTATCTAGTTGGATACATTGATTGCCTTTGAATTCATAGATATCTGTTGGTCTATAATGAACCATCGTTTCATATTCCAAGGATTTGATTTGAGAATTGTTGATACTTGTTGTTCATGATGTTATTCTTCAAACTCTTGATTATCATCGAGATTATACCTTGATATTTCAAACTCGTGTTATAAAACTCTTCACCCTTATCGTATATTACTTGCTGGGCAATTTGTGCTCATTCTTCCTTTCCCTAGAAACATTTTAGTTAAGGCAGAGCAGGGTGGACCTTCGGGCACTGACAAGGGTAAAGGCAAAGCTACGGAGTAGCTTTATTTTACGTAGAAATTTATTATGATTGTAATAAGACCTTATTATATTATGTATTAGTTAAGTTTATATATGCTTAAGAGATGTTTAAGCTATGTAATCGATGTTTAAGTTGCGAGACCTTGGGACGTGAATGATTATATTAAATAAATATAATTTATTCGTAGTATTATGTTATTCCGCTGTGCGATATATTATTATTGTATTAGATTATAGAACGTGACGAACCAAATTCGAGACTCTGTGGCGGTCCGAATTTGGGGGCGTCACAAACATGATGAACTTTCTGCATGCCTTTTTGAACCATATCTCGAACAAAATGCAGGTCTATTTGGATATGTTTCATCCGAGAGTGTTGAATGGGAATTAAGCTAAGTTGTGTTGCACCCAAGTTGTCACAAAGCAATTTTGGTGGTGAAGAAATAGTTAAGCCAAGTTCCTGAAACAGTGATAATAACCAAATGGTTTCAGATGCAGCATTGGCAAGAGCTCTATACTCCGCTTCAGTCGATGATCTTGCAATGGCTCGTTGTTTTTTTTGAACTCCAAGAAATTGGATTCTGACCGAGGAAGCATATGTAGGCAGATGTGGAGCTTCTATCATCATAATTTCTGGCCCAATCAGCATCTGTATAGGTTGTTATGGTTGAGGTTGAGATTTTGCGAATGTGAATACCATGATAAATTGTCTGTTTCAATTATCTTAAAAGTCTCTTTACAGCTGACCAATGCATAGCAGTGGGTTTATGCATGAATTGTGAGAGTTTGTTCACTGCAAAGGATATGTCTTGGCGTGTTAGAGAGAGGTACTGGAGTGCACCTATGACACGCCTTAAATTATGTGCTGTTAACTCATGAAGTGCCATCAACGAGTTTAAGAGCCATTGTTGTGGATACTGGAGTAGACACTTCTTTATCACCAATCATGTTTGTCTTTGAGAGTAGATCATAAATATATTTATGCTGAGACAAGAATAGACCAGTAGTAGTGGGAATGACTTCCATGCCTAGGAAGAAATGTAATTGCCCCATGTCTTTTAGAGAGAAAGTAGCTCCATGTTTCGCAATTATTGAATCAACAAAGTTTTTGTTATTGCCCGTTATGACTAAGTCATCAACATAGACCAGTAGGAAGCATAAAATAGAGGTAGTTTTGTAAATGAACAAAGAGCTATCTGATTTTGAATTTGTAAAACCAAGTTCCAAATTTTTTTTCTTTAAAGCCGAGTACCATTCCCTTGGAGCTTGTTTGAGACCATAAATTGCCTTCTTTAACCTGCAAACATGGTTAGGATTTGACAAATCTTTGAAGCCCGATGGTTGAATTATGTAGACAGTTTCATGCAATTTTCTATGTAAAAATGCGTTGTTAATGTCTAGTTATCTCAAAGTCCACCCTTGTATCACAGAAATGGTTAGAACAGTTCTAATTGTTGTTGGTTTTACAACTGGACTGAATGTCTCCATATAATCCATTCCAGGCCATTGATTGAAGCCTTTTGTAACTAATCTCGCTTTGTAGCGATTAATAGACCCGTCAGATTTTTTTTGACCCTAAATACCCATTTACAACCAACTGGTTTACAGTGAGTGGGTGAGGGAGCTAATTCCCACGTGTTGTGTCTCATTAGAGCTGTGAGCTTATCAGACATGACACTTCTCCATTTAGGATCACGAATTGCTTGACTCACACAACTTGGTTCAATGGTGGATGGAATTTGATGTTTGGTAGCAGAGTTTAATTGTTTGGGCTTAAAGATGTTGTTCATTGAACGTATTGCCATGAAGTGATTGTGGGTCGAATTACTTTCTGTTTGGATTCCTATGAGTAGTGGTTCGGGATTGAGGGATTACGTGTCGGTTTGTGTATTTGTGAGATTAGTGGGTTTGGGCACAGATTGATCGTGTTGTGCAAGTGGTTCGGTGCAGGGTGGAAAAGTTGGAGAATTAGGTGAATTAGGAGATGAGAAATTGGGGAAAATACCTGTAGGTGATGCAGAAGTTGGTGCACGATCCGTTCTCACTAGTGGTGGTTATGGCAAATGGGGCTGCGCGATGGGAAACACAAGCGTTGAAGAGGAGTTGCCGAGTTATTCTGTAGAGAAGGTTTCGAATAAAGTTTGGTTTTCATGGAAGAGAACGTGTCGGGATAGATATATCTTTTTTTTGGCCAAGTCCATACACCTATACGCACTCTGGGATTGAGAGTAGCCCAAAAATACACACGGGATTGCTTTGGGCTGGTGCTTATAGGTATTATAAGGTCGGGTTAGAGGAAAGCACAAGCAACCAAATTTTCTTAATTTAAGATAATTTGGTGATTGTTTGAACAAAATTTCAAAGGGAGATTTATTTTGTAAAAGTGGAGTGCATTGACGATTTATGAGGTAGACAGCTGTTTGAAAAGCATGAGGCCAATAAGAAAGTGGTAAGGAGGCATCCTGTAAAAGGGTGAGTCCCGTTTCCACAAGATGGCGATGGCGACGTTCGGCAACACCATTTTGTTGGGGAGTGTGAGGAGCGGTGGTGTAATGGTTGATTCCATGAATTAAGAAATAGTTTTTAAGGACAACAAACTCACCACCATTGTCAGAGAAAACACTTTTTATTTTTATTTGAAATCGAGTTTCAACAAGGTGTTTGAATTGAAGGAATATACTACTAACGATGGATTTGGTTGTCATAGGATAAAACCATATGCATTTGGTAATGGTCGACCAAAATTAAGTAGTAGCGTGAACCATCAAGAACAACAATATTTGAAGGACCCCAAACATCGGTGTAAATAAGACCAAGAGGTGCATGACTTTGAAGACTAGTTGAATGAAAAGGTTGTTGATGCGCTTTATTGATGGAACATAAAGTACAAAGATTTAACACATGATGTTCTTTTTTTATTGGAAGAGAAAACACATTAACAAGGTAATTGACAATTTTATGAGATGGATGTCCAAGTCGCTTGTGCCACCCATCAATCGTCGTCCTTCCATGCACATTTGCAACCATTGTTGAAGATGAGTCCACCAGTGAGTTCGAAAGTGTGTACACACCATTTTCACATGCATCTTTGAGAAGAATTGCCCCCATAATATAATCCTTGACAAGAAAGTAAGAGGGGTGAAATTCAATAAAAACACGATTTTGGGTAGTAAAGTGATGGACATAAATTAAATTTTTGCGAATGCTTGGAACGCAAGGGTATCATTTAATTTAAAGGTACGTCTTGGAGAACAAAATACCAAAGAACCAATATGTGAGACACGCAAACCTGAACCATCACCGATTATAACTTCATCTGTGCCATCATATTCTGTGTGAACAGATAAATTCGCCAAACCACCCGTAATGTTATGAGATGTTGCGAAATTAATTAACCATTTGGTGTCCTTTTGGTGACTGGTTGAAGCACAATTGGCAATGGGCTCTAAAAAATGCATTTTTGGACACTGTTTTGCAACATGTCCCAATTGGTCACACAACTGACACTTGGGCTGGTACCGGCACTGGACTATGAACTTCCCCCCATTATTGGACTGTTTCCTACTGTCTCTCGACCCGTTGTTGTTTCTGGTTCCTTGTGATTTGTTGAAGCCCCGATATGAATTGTTATCGTTTTGAGAGTTGCCACCATGGTGATTTCCAGCAAAGCGATTTGAGTAATTCGCCGTTGTAACTAGCTGTTGTGTGGTGGCGTCAATTCGACAGAGATATGCCTCATATCCCACGAGCAGATTGTGAAGCTCCTCAAACATAAGAGATTTTTCTCGGGCTCGGATCGGTGTAGCAATTTCACGATAATCAGGTCCCAAACCGTTGAGAATGTAGAAAGTGAGATCATCTTCAGAGATGGGATAATCAACGAGAGCGATTTCGTCTGGAAGAGACTTGACTATTTGAAGATACTCCTGAACTATTCTGTTTTCTTTCTTAATCAAATTAAGATCTTCTTTGAGCTACATAGCTCTGGTGCTTGACTTACTAGCATACATAGTGCTTAATTTTTGCCATGCTTCCTAGGAAGTTTTGGCAGACGAGATGAAGGGAATGATTGTCGAGGTAATGGAGGCTAGTATTGCACTGAGGATAAGTTTATCCTGTCTGACCCAGTGGGTTTTTTGAAGAGAGGATGCAGGAGTATCATTAGGTATATGGCAAGGATAATCGCTGGTGACATAATCTAGAAGACTGTATCCGATTAGAAGAGCTTCAAACTGTGCACGCCATTGAAGAAAGGTTGAAGGAGTGAGCTTTTCGTTAATTTGGGCAGAAATGTTTAGGGCAATTAGTGGGTTTACATTTGGGGATGATGGAGTTGAGATTGGAGTGGGGGAGTTGAGGATCGAGTTCTCATTAGCGGATAGCTCTCCTGATACTATGATGAAACTTGAACCTTTACTGTATATTGAACAAAGGTGATTATTGTAGACACTCAACATTTTAGTTTCTTGTTACTAACCATACATGAGGGCAAAAGCGACTTTTTCCACTTTGGAGAACAACCCCGGGAGGTACAGCAATCCTGGAGACAACACCGGGATATCAAGCTCAACCCCCGGCAATATCGGGATGTCAACTCAACCCCGGTCAATACATTGGGATGTCAAGCAGCCCCAACGACAACCGCGGGATGCCAAGCTCAACCCCGGTCACTATACCAGGATGTCAAGTCAAACCCCGGCCACACCGGGATGTCAAGTGAAGCCCCGATAACCATACCGGGATGTCAAGCAGCACCGACGACAACCCTGAGATGTCAAGCTCAACCCCGATCACTATACCGGGATGTCAAGTCAAACAACGACAACACCTGGATGTCAAGTGAAGCCCCGGTGACCACACCGGGATGTCAAGTAGCCCCGACGACAACCCTGGGATGTCAAGCTCAACCTCGGTCACTATAACGAGATGTCAAGTCAAACCCTGGCAACACCGGGATGTCAAGTGAAGCCTCGGTGACCACACCGGGATGTCAGCAGCCCCTACAACAACCCTGGGATGTCAAGCTCAACCCCGATCACTATATCGGGATGTCAAGTCAAACCCCGACAACACTAGGATGTCAAGTGAAGCCCCGGTAACCATACCGGGATGTTAATTAGCCTCAGCCACAACCCCGAGATGTCAAGCTCAACCCCGGCAACAACGGGATGTCAAGTGAAGCCCCTGGTAACCAAACCGGGATGTCAAGCAGCCCCGATGACAACCTTGGAATGTCACGTCAACGTCAGAGACAACCCCAAAGCATCACATCATCCCCAGAGACAATCCTGGGAAACCAAGTCAACCTCGGAGACAACCCTAAGGACAAGCAGAGTCGGCTAGGATCAAAACTTCGGAGACAACCCCGAGAAATCAGCTAAAGGCCATGCCAGTATAGGAAACAACCCTGGAGTGGCAAAACGATCATTTTACCAACTTGAAGCCAATTTGGTCAAAATCAAGCCGAATTGATGCAATAAAGGTCAAAAAGAGCCATAACATTGATCCCGAGTGGAAATAGCACAATACAACTTAACGGACAAATTGTGAAGAAACGAAGATCTGGTTATGAACCCGTCGTTTTGGACTCAAAAAAGGTTAAGTCCCATGTCATTGTGACGCTCTCGGCGAGGGCTTTCCGGAAAGGTATAGCACGCCTCAAATGGACGCTCTGATCAAAAGTTAGAAAGTTCAAACCTGACATCGCGTTGCTTGGAGTGCACGTACTTCGAGACAATGGTCCCCACCGGGTAGGTGTTGGTTCCGTTTCGGTGTTAACAAAATAGACACAAATGCGTGCAAGTATACATAATCAACAATTAATATAAGATAAGTAAAGATCGTCCCCACGGAGATAAGAAATTATAATTAAACCAACATACAACAATTCTATAGCTATTTTTTGGCTGCTCAAACGAGTAAACAAAGGGTGAATTACTGACTAGCATGATTATAAACTAAAACTAACTAAATAACAGATGATTGATTTAAATTGGAGAGATATGGGATCCTAACTTCACTCATTGCATCATTTAGAATCTACACCTCATGTTAAGCATAATTAATTACTTAGGATTGCTAGTCGAGAGCACGAAAGTAAGAAATGGATATCTTTCAATAAACCAAATCCATATCACATAAAATCTACAAAAGAGATAGAATTCATGTGAACACCAATATTACCTAACTCACTATATGTCTATGCGACTTACAAGCAATATCAGTTTAAGTATAAGCTCTCAATGGACTACATATGGTAAGCTGGTATATGTTTATCCGGGTTACGAATCACAAAATTAATCACATGCAAATTTCATAAACATATGCTAGTATGGCCAAATCTAAGTTTATACTTCCTCTTTCAATTCCATATAAACTATTAAGGTAGATGGTGATCAAGCTTCTAAACATTTAATACAACCATACTAGTCAATCCATACACAATCAATTACACATAACACTGAGGCATAATAATCTGAACTAAACAATAAGATCCATTAGAATCCTATAATGGTGGTTAGTTCATCTTTAAACCAATAAACATTATGGGATTTGATCTAAACATAGAAAATATAAAATGAGAGCAAAGGGATAAAGAGATGATGAGAATGCAAATATGATATTCCTCTGTCCACAATAAGCTTCCAAGTTCAGTTCAGATCACAATCAATCCAATTATAAACCCTAGAATGGAAATCTACTTAGAACTAGAAGAGAGAAGAAGTGAAGCTCCCAAACCCTCTCTAGCTCTCTAACCCTAAAAATAGCAATTAAAACTGTATATTGAAAACTAAATATCTCGTCCTTTGCAAATTACACCCATATATGGAAAATACGCTCAGCAGAAATGATTAAATGAAAAGTCAATAAATTTCCAGCCTTGACTGGTGCGGCAGCGCGACCCCATAGTTTATTTAGGGCGCTGGAGCGTGGTTCTTTAGAAATCTGGAATAACTGCATCCTAGCGTGGGCGCGCGTCTTTTCTTCCTTAAACCGGCGCGGTCGCGCGGTGCTGTGTTTTCTGCTGGTGCTTTCTGGTGCATTGCTGATCTTTTCTGCTTTCTTGCTGCTTCCTTTTGCCTTCACTTGCCTTCACTCCCTACTGAATTGAGGCCATTTGCACAGGCCATAAACTGTCTCCTCTTGCCAAGTCCACCTTTGGTTCACCAAAAACTTTGCATCTTGCCTTCCCACCATTTCTATGCCAAAACCATGCCATTTTATTCCATTCTTTTTCCAAATGAGTTTCCATAGTAAAACCTATAAAACAAAGACAAAACATATCAAAAGACACTAAAATACTTGAGATTAAGCCATAATCCTAGCAAGTTGATAGCCAATAAGTAGGTATAAAACCTACTTATTTAATACCCCCAAACTTGAACTATTGCTTCCCCTCAAGCAACAAACACAAATGCAACTACATGCAATGCAACTATACTAACATGAAAATGTATCCCAAAATTTTAGCCATGCTATGAATTCCAATAAGATGTGCCTCAGAGAAATAACAAGAACTATGAACAAAGAATCAACCCAAGCTACAGTCATAAAGACATACAATCCGGAAATCACAATATGTTACTAAGATGTAGTGTGTGTGTGCTATATCACAAATAAGCTTGATAATGGTGAAGATTCCACATGCTATACTTCTAAGGAAGGAAAACTGAGGTTTTAAGTCAAGAATTTTTCATATATATGAAACAACGACCAATCCAACACATTGATACAAGCTAAGGTTCAGCAAAAGGGTACCTGGCTGTGCAATGCTAAGCCCTCTTAGGCTTTTTAATGATACCCATTTATCGAGCTTTCGACCAATGACTCCCAAATCATAAAGGCCTTAGGGCGCTGGGTGTAGAGAGAATCCCATTGGGCTTATTTACTCGAGTATCAAAGGCCACAAGACTTAGCTAGCCAAGGTGTTTATTCTATTTATTTTCTTTTTCTCAATTTAATTTATTTTCTTTTTCTTTTTAGCATGCATACCCAATGTTTTCCCCCAAACTTGCATTTTTGTGTCATTAAGGCAATTATTCATTGTCTTACACAATTCTATCATTAAAACAAATTTTTCCCCTCAGAAAACAAGCATGTGCTAATCTAACCAACAAGCAAATAATAAAAATACCGTGCTATTTGGTAACATCAAAGCAACAGGTATAGACTACATCATGTATGAAGTTATAACTAAGCTTAAACTATCCACTGAGTTCAAAAATCTATCATATTTCAATATCATCATCGGCCATACTGGAATTTAACAGGCTAAAAACATGGGCTTATGCTATGCAATGCAGCTAAACACATACTCTTTACACAAAACAAAAATAAAACAGAAAAAAAATTCATGCAAAATTTAACTAATAAAAAACTAAAATGCTACTACTATGCAACCTAAACATATGCAATAAACTATATGCGACTACTACTAACTACACCCCATACCCCCAAACTTAAAATTTTTAATGTCCGCATTGGAAGTAAAGGGTAAGGAAACTCCCCTAATTATTGGCATAGCCACCCTCCTCGAGCGGCGAATCTGGCGGTGGATATGGCATGGCAGAACCAAAGACAGGCCACTCCACTAGCGTTCCCTGCTGTGTAAAGGCTTCACCTAAGGGCTCAGGTCAGACCATCTGCAAAAGCGACGAAGTTGCCATGCAGAGCGTCCATCCTGTGACAACCTTAGAATTTATAAATTTTTGAATGATTAGAATATAGGTTAAAGAATAAAACCTAGATGAGAATTTGAGGATTTATTTAAAATTTTCAAGTAAAACCTAAATGGTCTGGTATTCGAATTAGAATAGAGAAAATATGGGATTACAAAATTCCAAACCCTAGAAAGGAGTTATATGTGTTTGAAGGAATGTTAAGAATAAGTTATTATGATACCTATAAATTCAATGTGGATTGAATAGTGTTAGAAATGTGATAATGATATACGTGGACATTTATTAAGGAAATAAAAATTTTCATGAAGATATACTATGAGGTTAAACGAAAATGAGTATATGTATAGAAAGAGATATATATATATATATATATATATATATATATATTTACTTAGTAAGGTGCTATAGATTTTAACAAGAGGAATGATAAATTAAGTTAAGGATATGAGAATCGAAATAAAACTATGTCAGTAATTAACATAGTGTGAATGTTGGCCTTGACTGATAAATAAGAAGTGGAATAAGTTGAAAGTTATTAGCCAATATAATTAGCAATAAAAATGGAGTAAGTTAAAACTCAAAATTTGAGTGAGAGATAGAATTTTGAAGCACGGACTGCTCGGTTGCATCGAGAGCGTCAAGTTTAGTCAGAAAGGACAATAAACACAAAATGTGTAAGGGTTTGACTTTTTGGCCAAAGTCAACAGTTGACTTCTATGGAGAAAAGTCTATTTGGGTTATGTAAGTAAATTGATATTATTAATATATGAGAATGTGTTTATATTAATAATAATGTATAAGTGTCCAGATGATAATTTATTTCATGGACTAAGGAGAATAAATTGTTTAAACAAGCCCATTAGTTTAATTAAACATGGGACTTGTAGATAAAGTGATTAAGGGCAATTAAGTTATTAATCTAGCCCAATTTATCATGTATGAGACAAGTATTATGATGGCCCAATTTAATTATTGATGGAAGCCCAAGTTCATTTTAACTAGTAAGCAAAATATAACTTACTTACAAGCCCAAAGTGAATTAATCAAAGCCCAAACTCTTAGCCCAATTAAGAGAGGACTTATTGTACTTCTTGTAAGCTAATTGAGGAATTAAAAATTTAAACCAAGGGGGGAGAATAGCCCAAAAATTCGGCCCTGTGGGGTAAAATGGGGAGAAAATTTGCAACTTTGAAGCTTACCCAAAATCTTAGTTATAATCTTTTGGAACCAACACCCATGACATGTGTCACCCTCCTAACATGTCCAACACTTGTGTTTAGTGACTAAGCAACTAAGTAATGATTAAGAAAGAGAGTTAGTGGAAGAATACTTACACTTTCAATTATACCCACTTTATTAACTTATTTCATTTCATTATTCTTCCAAGTTCCTTAGCTAGAGAATGAAAAAGAAAATATAGAGAGCAAGAGAGAGCATAATTTTGGCCACTTCAAGAGGAAGAAGCGGGTCTTGATCTTCAAGCATGCTAAGTATCTAAAGCTATTTTGGGAAGATAAGAAGGATAGCAAAACTAAATTTAATTGGGCTTGATTCCATGCGCCAGAGTGGAATCGAACAATTTGCTCAGATGAAGCAGGGGTTAATTTCTGCTTTAGGATACCACCGAAGCCAATTTCTGAGGCGTCAGTTTCAACAATTTTGAAGGCTGATTCATTAGATATGCCAAGGCAGGGAAGAACCTTAACATATTTCTTGACTTGTTAGACGATGGCAGTATGCTCATCAGTCCAGGGAGGAGGATTTTTCTGTAAACGAAGGAACAAGGGTTTACAGATTTTTCTTAAATTTTGATAAAACTTACCGACGTAATTAAGGGACCCTAAAAAACGCTGGAGTTGAGTTTTATCAATAATTTTATCAGGAAATTTATCAGCGAATTGAATGACTCTTTGAATTGGGCGAACTAGACCACGATAAATATCATGACCTAGAAATTTAACTCTAGTTTGGAACAAACTACATTTTGTAGGAGAAAGGACCAAACCATTGACTTTAATAGCTTTGAAGAACGAATTCAAGTGTTTGAAATGTTCATCAATTGACTTGGAGAAAACAGGAATATCATCAAAATAAACAATGATAAAATGACTAAAGGGATTTAAAATTTCATTAAGAATATTTTGAAATTCACTGGGAGCGTTCTTCAAGCCAAATGCTTGAACAACCCATTCATAGTGACCAAATGGGGTGGTGAAGGTAGTTTTATATCTATCACTAGGAGGAATATTGACTTGTCAAAAACCCGACTTAAGGTCAAACTTACTAAAGATGGTAGCGTTACTAAATCGACTAAGAAGGTCTTCCTTATTAGGCAATGGGTACCTAATCCATTCTAAAACCTTGTTAAGGGGCTTGTAATTGATGACTAAGCGAGGAACACCTCCTTCTTTCTCAGCTTCATTGTTAACATAGAAGGCTGGGCAAGACCAAGGTGATTTACTATGTTTTATTAAGGCTTTTGCAAGTAAGTCATTAATCTCTTGCTTACAAAGCTCCATTTGCTGATGACTCATTTGGATAGGCCTGGCCTTAGTAGGAATTAAGTGCTCCTTGAATTCCTTAGCATAAGGTAGTCTAACCACATGCTTCCTACGATGCCAAAAGGCATTGGGAGAATCAGCACACAAATTTTTAACCATAAACAACCGAAGCTCTTCGATCTTATCTTGAATTTTATCAAGTAGGAGAAGATTCTCAACTTGCTTATATTTAATTTCTTGTTTTAAATATTTTAACTGAGAAGTTTTACAATTTAACAAGTTGAGCGACTTTGAAATAGATTCGTCTTGAATGAATTTCAAGTCTCTTTCTTTAGGCTGAGTGATAAATTCAAATACCACTTTCTGCCCAAGTTCCTCAGTTGTTAAACCGTTATTACTAGTAGTAAATGGATATAATAAATATATAAACGGGAGACCTAAAATTATCTTATCTGTCAAGTTGCGAATTAAAACAAAAGAAGTTTTAAAACACATATTATCCTGACAAATATGAACTTTAGGGAGTTTATATTTTATTTCCATACTACTACCATTAGCGGAATTAAGGCGTTCACTAGTTTTCTTATAGAACTTGGTAGGGATTAGCCCTTCCTGAATACAATTGAGATATGCACCTGTATCAACCAGGGCAGGAAGCTGAATTGCAAAAGTCCCATCGATAACTAGGCGAACAATAATATACCATTTTTAAATAGTTATATCTTTTAATCTTTTTAATGAATTACCTTGAACCATTAATAAAGATTCATCATCTTTGACTCCTGAAGATTCAGGTTGATCATCAATATCTGAAGAGTCAGAAATGTGAAGTTCTGAACCTTTAGAGGCCAAAATAGTCATATCTTTTCTTAAGTCTGAAATTTCAGTCTTAAGACCAGAAATTTCTTTCTTAAGTTTGTTGACTTCTTGATTTAATTCAGGAAGTCTGATTTCTTTCTCGGCAATTTTAAATCTTTCAAGGGTTTTAATAAGGCTAATTACAGGCTTATCTTTTCCTCTAATAACCTTTCCCTTACCCGAATTATTTTTAGTAAACAAGTCTTTTAATTGTTTCATATACTGTAATTTTAAATCTTCATCTGTAAGTTTACTAATTAACTCGATTAACAAAGAGCTTTCTTGATCTTCTTTGTTAAGGACGTTAATAGTTTTACAGCAATCAGATCTACAATTATCAGTACAAAGAGTGACTTCATTATTATCACTAGGGTTTGACTATTTTCTTCATTACCAGAGGAATAAGGAATGTCAGAGTGATCATTCTCATCATCAGTCTGAATTCTTATTAACTCTAAGATTTTTTCAGTATCTTCATTAGAAATGTTTAACTAACTCAATTTCTGTTTTAACTTACATTCATTTTTATAATGACCCTTTTTACCACAGTTATAACAAGTAATTTTACTCTTCTCACTAAGTTTTGAATTAGATTTTTTATTATGTGTTTTCTTTCTTGACTTAGATTTTTCGTAATAACTATCTTTGTTATTAGACTGACTAGAATGTTTCTTATGATGCTTGCGTTTTTTGTGACTTTCAATTTGCTTTTTCCTATGCTTTCTTTTAGAAGGAGCAACAGGAGGCAAACCGTATTGTTCACAAAATGTTCTAAGCTCATACTTATCTTTCTTTTTATCCTTAGCGGCTTGTTTAACAATTTTAAAGTCAATACACATTTTTAATCTAATTTTTTGAATATAGCTGATTATGTCACCATAAGTCAGGTTATCATAATCAATATGTCCAAGAGTTTTACTGAGTTCTTCTCTAACCTTGTGAGCAAACAAGTTAGGAAGACCATTAACAAATTTTTCTTTCCAAAAAGGTTTGTTACTATCACTTCTCATCATAACCCGAGAAATAAAAACATCTTTTTACCACCTAAAATCACTTAAAGTGGGACAAGTGAGATCACTTAACTGATAATGAATTCTTTCAGTGATATTACTAGGAGTTCCTATAAAATGTTTTATTATCGTGAATATTAATGTATTAATACCATCAGGAATACCAAAGCCAATATCTTCACGGAAGATAGGCTGACCATTGTCATCTAACTGGCGAGCATGGATAATAGAGTTCCTTGCATCTTCGTCAAGGTGTTTTTCCCACCAAGAACGAAGGACACCAGTGAAACCATTAGTTAATATTTCAACGCTATCAGGCTGTGTAAGACTGCTAAACGCTGTAATATAACTATTGGCTACCATAGACAAATGATTCATTTTGGTAAGAATCTAATGCTCACTAAATCCATCAATATTTCACTCATAAATTTTATTAGACGAAACAGAAAATTAATTATCTAGATTCTTCTCCTCATATTGAAGATCAGGAGGGGTGGGTCTAGAATACCAATTTTTTGTTATACTTGTGTTATTAAAGGTTAACTTACTTAATTGTTCAGCAGGATCAGGAATAGAAGCGACTTCAGAACTTCCTTCTGAATCACTATTACTGTCATTGTCAGATTCTTGGATCTGGTCAATGATAGCAACAGTTCCACTAGCTTCACCCGAACTTGAACTAATTTTTTTAATTAACTTATCAATACTTTTAACTAGATCAAAATCTTTATCTGGCAATCCCTTTCCTTCTCTGTCGAAAGGGAGAGTTAATAAAGGTTGATCTAGTTTTTCTTGAGGATTTTTAATCAAAGCATGATCAAATTTTTCTTCAATTTTATCAAGTTGTTTACCTATGGTGGCTAAATACTGATTAGTGAAATTATTTTGTTCAATAATTTTTTTATCATCAGTTTTACCATCAGCGACCTTAAAAGGGTTGGCCACAACCGAAGAGTTTTTAACCTGTAAAAGAACTGTTTCTAAAGGAGGATGAGATGCTAAAATCTTAGACTTATCATCTTTCATCCACTGACTTTTAGTAAGAACTTTACATTGTGAATGATATTTATTATACCAATCATAAAATGTAAGGTTCTCTCTATTAAGTTTAACATATTTCTTCCAATTATAAACAATTTTATCACGGTCATGCTTATCATAATTATTATGAAAAGCATGGCGTTTATCTTGATTAGATTTGGAATTAAAATCTGCAACCAGACTATCCCAATCTAATTTGTTAACTTTAGTTATGACTCTTAACTGGTGATTAATAGGGGCTTCAAAATCAGAGGGAGTATGACCTACAGAGACTGTAGGAGACACATCATCTTGTTCATCTTCAGCATGAAAGGCTGGAGTGTAGCAAGGATGACTTGTCTGACCTTGATTCAAAACACCTTTCATTTTAATATCAGGAATAGAAAAATCACTTAAAACTTCGGTATCTCTTCTTGAAGCAGAAAGAACTGAAGAATTAGTAAATTCTTCTATAATTAAAGGTCTTTTAGTACGTTCAAAGCTAACTCTAACTGTACCATTAGAAAATTATTTAATATTTTCTAAATTTAAAAAATTATTATTAACTGGTTTTTGCGAAATCTCTTGGGGGAGAATCCACTGACTAGGTAGCGTAATATCTTTCCAAAGAATAGTCTTTGGGGTTTAGATATTAGCGTTACTAGTACTGCTTTGAATTAGCACAGTATGATCTTTAGGACTTTTATTAAGTGCGTGAATATTTAAATTAGTTTTCATTACCTTGTAATAGATTCTGTATATTAAAGCTATAGGCTGAGAACCCTCAATCATTTGAGTTATCTCTCCTGCAGTTTTAATAATCAGAGTTAAAGCTTTTAACAAATTAATATCAGATAAACTCAATGGAAGGTCAGGAAAGCAATTAAAATGGATGGGACCATTATGCAGACTTGACTCCATGATACCAATTATTCTTGGAGCATAATTAAGATATCGAGCATCTCTTAAACATAAAAAGACACTTGAGTTTATTCCTTTAATGGTTAATGGTTTAACTGTGACCTGAACTAAACCAATATGAATAAAATTATAGCCTTTCTTTCGATGTTTATTAATGACATCAGGAGAAAGAAGACTACAATTTTCATATTCTTTGTTGATCGCATAGACACGTTCAACAGTTTTAACATTATAATCAGTTTTAAAGTTATCAATAAAAGTTGACTGGTAAATCTCCTTAGGAGACACACTAGGAATATTCCAGTTACTAAGGGTTTGATTAATGTTTTCATAACTGTGTTCTTCTTGATTAACTATGTTTGGAACATGAGGAAGTGAAGATCTATTACTAACTGACGAACTCGATCTGAATAATCTACTCATTTTTAAAAATTAAAGTTTTTAATAACTCTGTGGTCTTCCATACATACCCCTTTCTTTGCTTAACATAAACACATACCCTATCATCTAGTGATTCCTAGAAAGCCAAAACTGCTCACACACTCGACACTTACAGAGGCTGGACAGGGACCTATGGCGATGGAGGGTGGTTTATACAAAGAGACTAGGTGATTTCTTGAACAAAGAAAGATTAAAAACTTTTGATTTTCAAAAAGGATTTCGATTAAACAGATTAAGAACAACACTTAGCAAATAAAGCAACACATGGCTCTGATACCAAAAGGCGGAAGTTGAGAGAGATAGAGAAGAAGAGAGAGTGGCGCATACAAAGCTGAATTACAACTATAGCAAAACTATAAGAAATAATAACAACAGTTCATAAATAAAAATAGAAGTTTGAAATAAATAAAATTTTATTGATTAAGAAAATAATTACAAACAGATAACCTAGTTACTTAGAACAAACAGACTCGATTATAGAAATCTAGCATAACTAAGAAAGAAGGCAAGAGTGCTGAAGATTAGTTAGATAGGAATCTAAGTCTTCACAAGCTCTCTATTGGATATCTAAATCCTGCCTGATACAAATGACTGAGCCTCTCTTATATAGGAAGAGAAAAGGCGGAACAAATACAACTCAATAATTACAAAACATGAATGACTATTGAACAACAGTAATGCTTTATCAAAAGATGAAAGCATTTTACAGCTTTTGACTGTAACAAATAACTTTTCACTATTACAGACGCGTTTTGAATAAAATACAGACTCAATAATTCAAATACAGAATAACTTTTGACTAAAGAGGCCATATGGCCGACAACACCTAATGACACAACAAGAAGACAAACCGACCTCAAAACTACTTTCGGCTACTTTGGACAAAGGAGCACGGGCTGCGCGGGCAGGAGCACCTTGTAACAAAGGTGACCAGAGTGACTGTAGGGATCCTAGGCAAATGGGTCCTGAGCATCTTGAAGAGAGATGCTTCCATACGGATCATTATGGCTAGAATGATGACTGGAATGGGACGAAGATGATGAACAGATTGAGGGAACTGAGTCCTCGTTGAGTTTATCCATTCGTTTTTGAATAAGCTTGGTTAATTGTTTTAATTCTGAATTTGAACAATGCTCAATATCCGCAAAATTTAACTTTAAAATGGAAGATTTTTTGGATTTTGATTTACTAGAGGATGATTCCTTTGGAGGAGGAACCGATTGAATAGGAGAAGGATTGGGAAATTCCTTCTGGACTTGACCGATAATGCGATAAGGATCAAACTTATCCCACCATTTAACTGAAAATTCCCGAGTAACAAAAGTAATTTGACTAGAGTTAGAGCGGGAGACATCCTTTTCGGATGAAATAACAGAAGAAAGGGCAACATTAGCAACAGGAGAATAAAATCCATAGTTTCATTTAAGAATCCATAGAATTTTATATTTACTAACGAAATGAAGAGTTACTGGAATGCAACAATTAGATTGCACCGCAGGAACCCTAGAACTAAAAACATTTAGAACTGACTGGAGCTCAATTGAAAGAATTTTATAGATGAGACCAAAACGTTCCCACCATAAAATAAACCAATGAGGGATTTGACTTTTGAATTTGTTGTCAAATTGTAAGAACCACGAATGACTAAACGATGGAGTTTGAAACAGAAAAACCCTGTTCCAAGCTTCCATGTAATCATAATAGCAGAACTGGCTATCATGACCTTCTAACTGTCTTAAATCTGACGGATGATTACCTTAGTTTGGCATGGTAATAATCTGTTTAATATAGAGCGAATGATAGATGATTTTTGAGGAATCATTTCTATCATAAATGGGTTTAATAAGAATTGACTGAGTTTGAAGCAAGACATCCTTATAATACATAAGAGATTTATAAGGAGCCAAGGGAAGGAAATGTCAACCAGTTGGGAAGAACTGGGCAGCCAATTTGACTGGATCATCAATTGATTTCATATGTCTTTCGATATGAAATAAATTGGTGGAATAAATAGGAATGTACTCGGATTGAGTACGTTGACCAGCAGGAGGATTACTGGACGAAGCAAAAGGATCAATAGCCTGAGGAGGCTGGGTCAAAGCCGAGCTGTAGGGCTTTGTTCTAGAAATCAGGGGGGTAAACCTATTAACTATAGTAAGGGGGTAATTGGGTGTGGGATTACAGCTCCCATGGGCTTCTGCCTGGGCGGGCCTGGTCCAGGAGGGCCAGGGGGCCGAGCACTTTTACTGGATCCACTCACACTCATTTTTCTGAGGGGTACCTGAATTAATAAATTCCCGAGTCAAAATATCAGGAACTAAATTATCACTGCCTTTAATATAATCAATATCAAAATCAAAAATACTTAAAATAGATTGCCATCTGGCAAAAATATGTTTAGCAGCTATGTTTTTAACATCTTTTTCTAAAATATACTTTGCTAACTTGCAGTCAATACGAACTAAAAAATTTTAATTTAATAAATCATTTTGAAATTTACTAATACACAAAACTAAAGCTAAAATTTCTTTTTTAATTGTGCTATAATTTAATTGGGCTTGATTCCACGCGCCAGAGTGGAATCGAACAATTTGCTCAGATGAAGCAGGGGTTAATTTCTGCTTTAGGATACCACCGAAGCCAATTTCGGAGGCGTCAGTTTCAACAATTTTGAAGGCTGATTCATTAGATATGCCAAGGCAGGGAAGAACCTTAACATATTTCTTGACTTGTTGGACGATGGTTGTATGCTCATCAGTCCAGGGAGGAGGATTTTTCTGTAAACGAAGGAACAAGGGTTTACAGATTTTTCTTAAATTTTGATAAAACTTACCGACGTAATTAAGGGACCCTAAAAAACGCTGGAGTTGAGTTTTATCAATAATTTTATCAGGAAATTTATCAGCGAATTGAATGACTCTTTGAATTGGGCGAACTAGACCACGATAAATGTCATGACCTAGAAATTTAACTCTAGTTTAGAACAGACTACATTTTGTAGGAGAAAGGACCAAACCATTGACTTTAATAGTTTTGAAGAACGAATTCAAGTGTTCGAAATGTTCATCAATTGACTTGCAGAAAATAAGAATATCATCAATATAAACAATGATAAAATGACTAAAGGGATTTAAAATTTTATTAAGAATATTTTGAAATTCACTAGGAGCGTTCTTCAAGCCAAATGCTTGAACAACCCATTCATAGTGACCAAATGGGGTGGTGAAGGCAGTTTTATATCTATCACTAGGATGAATATTGACTTGCCAAAAACCCGACTTAAGGTCAAACTTACTAAAGATGGTAGCGTTACTAAGCCGACTAAGAAGGTCTTCCTTATTAGGCAATGGGTACCTAATCCATTCTAAAACCTTGTTAAGGGGCTTGTAATTGATGACTAAGCGACGAACACCTCCTTCTTTCTCAGCTTCATTGTTAACATAGAAGGCTGGGCAAGACCAAGGTGATTTACTATGTTTTATTAAGCCTTTTACAAGCAAGTCATTAATCTCTTGTTTACAAAGCTCCATTTGCTGATGACTCATTTGGATAGGCCTGGCCTTAGTAGGAATTAAGTGCTCCTTGAATTCCTTAGCATAAGGTAGTCTAACCACATGCTTCCTACGATGCCAAAAGGCATTGGGAGAATCAGCACACAAATTTTTAACCATAAACAACCGAAGCTCTTCGATCTTATCTTGAATTTTATCAAGTAGGAGAAGATTCTCAACTTGCTTATATTTAATTTCTTGTTTTAAATATTTTAACTGAGAAGTTTTACAATTTAACAAGTTGAGCGACTTTGAAATAGATTCGTCTTGAATGAATTTCAAGTCTCTTTCTTTAGGCTGAGTGATAAATTCAAATACCACTTTCTGCCCAAGTTGCTCAGTTGTTAAACCGTTATTACTAGTAGTAAATGGATATAATAAATATATAAACGGGAGACCTAAAATTATCTTATCTGTCAAGTTGCGAATTAAAACAAAAGAAGTTTTAAAACACATATTATCCTGACAAATATGAACTTTAGGGAGTTTATATTTTATTTTCATACTACTACCATTAGCTGAATTAAGGTGTTCACTAGTTTTCTTATAGAACTTGGTAGGGATTAACCCTTCCTGAATACAATTGAGATCTGCACCTGTATCAACCAGGGCAGGAAGCTGAATTGCAAAAGTCCCGTCGATAACTAGGCGAACAATGATATACCATTTTTGAATAGTTATATCTTTTAATCTTTTTAATGAATTACCTTGAACCATTAATAAAGATTCATCATCTTTGACTCCTAAAGATTCAGGTTGATCATCATTATCTGAAGAATCAGAAATGTGAAGTTCTGAAGAACCTTTAGAGGCCAAAATAGTCATATCTTTTCTTAAGTCTGAAATTTCAGTCTAAAGACCAGAAATTTCTTTCTTAAGTTTGTTGACTTCTTGATTTAATTCAGGAAGTGTGATTTCTTTCTCGGCAGTTTTAAATCTTTCAAGGGTTTTATTAAGGCTAATTACAGGCTTATCTTTTCCTCTAATAACCTTTCCCTTACCCAAATTATTTTTAGTAAACAAGTCTTTTAATTGTTTCATATACTGTAATTTTAAATCTTCATCTGTAAGTTTACTAATTAACTCGTTTAACAAAGAGCTTTCTTGATCTTCTTTGTTAAGGACATTAATAGTTTTACAACAATCAGATCTACAATTATCAGTACAAAGAGTGACTTCATTATTATCACTAGGGGTTTGACTATTTTCTTCATTACTAGAGGAATAAGGAATGTCAGAGTGATCATTCTCATCATCAGTCTGAATTCTTATTAACTCTAAGATTTTTTTAGTATCTTCATTAGAAATGTTTAACTGACTCAATTTCTGGTTTAACTTACATTCATTTTTATAATGACCCTTTTTACCACAGTTATAACAAGTAATTTTACTCTTCTCACTAGGTTTTAAAATAGATTTTTTATTATGTGTTTTCTTTCTTGACTTAGGTTTTTCGTAATAACTATCTTTGTTATTAGACTGACTAGAACGCTTCTTATGATGCTTGCGTTTTTTGTGACTTTCAATTTGCTTTTTCTTATGCTTTCTTCTGGAAGGAGCAATAGGAAGCAAACCGTATTGTTCACAAAATGTTCCAAGCTCATACTTAGCTTTCTTTTTATCCTTAGCGGCTTGTTTAGCAATTTTAAAGTCAATACACATTTTTAATCTAATTTTTTGAATATAGCTGATTATGTCACCATAAGTCAGGTTATCATAATCAATATATCCAAGGGTTTTACTGAGTTCTTCTCTAACCTTGTGAGCAAACAAATTAGGAAGACCATTAACAATTTTTTTTTCCAAAAAGGTTTGTTACTATCACTTCTCATCATAACCCGAGAAATAAAAACATCTTTGTACCACCTAAAATCACTTAAAGTGGGACAAGTGAGATTACTTAACTGATCATGAATTCTTTCAGTGATATTACTAGGAGTTCCTATAAAATGTTTTATTATCGTGAATATTAATGTATTAATACCATCAGGAATACCAAAGCCAATATCTTCATGGAAGATAGGCTGACCATTGTCATCTAACTGGCGAGCATGGATAATAGAGTTCCTTGCATCTTCGTCAAGGTGTTTTTCCCACTAAGAACGAAGGACACCAGTGAAACCATTAGTTAATATTTCAACGCTATCAGGCTGTGTTAGACTGCTAAATGCTGTAATATAACTATTGGCTACCATAGACAAATGATTCATTTTGGTAAGAATCTGATGCTCACTAAATCCATCAATATTCCACTCATAAATTTTATTAGACGAAACAGAAAATTGATTATCTAGATTCTTCTCCTCATATTGAAGATCAGGAGGGGTGGGTCTAGAATACCAATTTTTTGTTATACTTGTGTTATTAAAGGTTAACTTATTTAATTGTTCAGCAGGATCAGGAATAGAAGCGACTTCAAAACTTCCTTCTGAATCACTATTACTTTCATTGTCAGATTCTTGGATCTGGTCAATGATAGCAACAGTTCCACTAGCTTCACCCGAACTTGAACTAATTTTTTTAATTAACTTATCAATACTTTTAAATAGGTCAGAATCTTTATCTGGCAATCCCTTTCCTTCTCTGTCGGAAGGGAGAGTTAATAAAGGTTGATCTAGTTTTTCTTGAGGATTTTTAATCAAATCATGATCAAATTTTTCTGCAATTTTATCAAGTTGTTTACCTATGGTGGCTAAATACTGATTAGTGAAATTATTTTGTTCAATAATTATTTTGTTCAATAATTTAAAATTACAGTATATGAAACAATTAGAAGACTTGTTTACTAAAAATAATTCAGGTAAGGAAAAGGTTATTAGAGGAAAAGATAAGCCTGTAATTAGCCTTAATAAAACCCTTGAAAGATTTAAAACTGCCGAGAAAGAAATCACACTTCCTGAATTAAATCAAGAAGTCAACAAACTTAAGAAAGAAATTTCTGGTCTTAAGACTGAAATTTCAGACTTAAGAAAAGATATGACTATTTTGGCCTCTAAAGGTTCAGAACTTCACATTTCTGACTCTTCAGATAATGATGATCAACCTGAATCTTCAGGAGTCAAAGATGATGAATCTTTATTAATGGTTCAAGGTAATTCATTAAAAAGATTAAAAGATATAACTATTCAAAAATGGTATATTATTGTTCGCCTAGTTATCGATGGGACTTTTGCAATTCAGCTTCCTGCCCTAGTTGATACAGGTGCAGATCTCAATTGTATTCAGGAAGGGTTAATCCCTACCAAGTTCTATAAGAAAACTAGTGAACGCCTTAATTCAGCTAATGGTAGTAGTATGGAAATAAAATATAAACTGCCTAAAGTTCATATTTGTCAGGATAATATGTGTTTTAAAACTTCTTTTATTTTAATTCGCAACTTGACAGATAAGATAATTTTAGGTCTCCCGTTTATATATTTATTATATCCATATACTACTAGTAATAACGGTTTAACAACTGAGCATCTTGGGCAGAAAGTGGTATTTGAATTTATCACTCAGCCTAAAGAAAGAGACTTGAAATTCATTCAAGACGAATCTATTTCAAAGTCGCTCAACTTGTTAAATTGTAAAACTTCTCAGTTAAAATATTTAAAACAAGAAATTAAATATAAGCAAGTTGAGGATCTTCTCCTACTTGATTAAATTCAAGATAAGATCGAAGAGCTTCGGTTGTTTATGGGTAAAAATTTATGTGCTGATTCTCCCAATGCCTTTTGGCATCGTAGGAAGCATGTGGTTAGACTACCTTATGCTAAGGAATTCAAGGAGCACTTAATTCCTACTAAGGCCAGGCCTATCCAAATGAGTCATCAGCAAATGGAGCTTTGTAAGCAAGAGATTAATGACTTGCTTGCAAAAGGCTTAATAAAACATAGTAAATCACCTTGGTCTTGCCCAGCCTTCTATGTTAACAATGAAGCTGAGAAAGATAGAGGTGTTCCTCGCTTAGTCATCAATTACAATCCCCTTAACAAGGTTTTAGAATGGATTAGGTACCCATTGCCTAATAAGGAAGACCTTCTTAGTCGGCTTAGTAACGCTACCATCTTTAGTAAGTTTGACCTTAAGTCGGGTTTTTGGCAAGTCAGTATTCATCCTAGTGATAGATATAAAACTGCCTTCACCACCCCTATTTGGTCACTATGAATGGGTTGTTCAAGCATTTGGCTTGAAGAACGCTCCTAGTAAATTTCAAAATATTCTTAAAGAAATTTTAAATCCCTTCAATCATTTTATCATTGTTTATATTGATGATATTCTTATTTTCTCCAAGTCAATTGATGAACATTTCAAACACTTGAATTCGTTCTTCAAAGCTATTAAAGTCAATGGTTTGGTCCTTTCTCCTACAAAATGTAGTCTGTTCCAAACTAGAGTTAAATTTCTAGGTCATGATATTTATCGTGGTCTAGTCCGCCCAATTCAAAGAGTCATTCAATTCACTGACAAATTTCTTGATAAAATTATTGGTAAAACTCAACTCCAGCGTTTTTTAGGGTCCCTTAATTACGTCGGTAAGTTTTATCAAAATTTAAGAAAAATCTGTAAACCCTTGTTCCTTCGTTTACAGAAAAATCCTCCTCCCTGGACTGATGAGCATACTGCCATCGTCCAACAAGTCAAGAAATATGTTAAGGTTCTTCCCTGCCTTGGCATATCTAATGAATCAGCCTTCAAAATTGTTGAAACTGACGCCTCCGAAATTGGCTTCGGTGGTATCCTAAAGCAGAAATTAACCCCTGCTTCATCTGAGCAAATTGTTTGATTCCACTCTGGCGCGTGGAATCAAGCCCAATTAAATTATAGCACAATTAAAAAAGAAATTCTAGCTTTAGTTTTGTGTATTAGTAAATTTTAAAATGATTTATTAAATCAAAAAATTTTAGTTCGTATTGACTGCAAGTCAGCAAAGTATATTTTAGAAAAAGATGTTAAAAACATAGCTGCTAAACATATTTTTGCCAGATGGCAATCTATTTTAAGTATTTTCGATTTTGATATTGATTATATTAAAGGCAGTGATAATTTAGTTCCTGATTTTTTGACTCGGGAATTTATTAATTTAGGTACCCCTCAAAAAAATGAGTGTGAGAGGATCCAGTAAAAGTGTTCGGCCCCCTAGCCCTCCTGGCCCAGGCCCACCCAGCCAAAAGCCCATGGGAGCTGTAATCCCACACCCAGTTACCCCCCTTACTATAGTTAATAGGTTTACCCCCCTGATTTCTGGAACAAAGCCCTACAGCTCGGCTTTGACCCAGCCTCCTCAGGCTATTGATCCTTTTACTTCGTCAAGTAATCCTCCTACTGGTCAACGTACTCAATCCGAGTACATTCCTCTTTATTCCACCAATTTATTTCATATCGAAAGACATATGAAATCAATTGATGATTCAGTCAAATTGGCTGTCCAGTTCTTCCCAACTGGTTGGCATTTCCTTCCCTTGGCTCCTTATAAATCTCTTATGTATTATAAGGATGTCTTGATTCAAACTCAGTCAATTCTTATTAAACCCATTTATGATAGAAATAATTCCTCAAAAATCATCTATAATTCGCTCTATATTAAACAGATTATCACCATGCCAAACTGGGGTAATCATCCGTCAGATTTAAGACAATTAGAAGGTCATGATAGCCAGTTCTGCTATTATGATTACATGGAAGCTTGGAACAGGGTTTTTCTGTTTCAAACTCCATCGTTTAGTCATTCGTGGTTCATACAATTTGACCACAAATTCCAAAGTCAAATCCCTCATTGGTTTGTTTTATGGTGGGAACGTTTTGGTCTCATCTATAAAATTCTTCCAATTGAGCTCCAGTCTGTTCTAAATGTTTTTAGTTCTATGGTTCCTGCGGTGCAATCTAATTGTTGCATTCCAGTAACTCTTCATTTCGTTAGTAAATATAAAATTCCATGGATTCTTAAATGGAACTATGGATTTTATTCTCCTGTTGCTAATGTTTCCCTTTCTTCTGTTATATCATCCGAAAAGGATGTCTCCCGCTCTAACTCTAGTCAAATTACTTTTGTTACTCGGGAATTTTCAGTTAAATGGTGGGATAAGTTTGATCCTTATCGCATCGTCGGTCAAGTCCAGAAGGAATTTCCCAATCCTTCTCCTATTCAATCGGTTCCTCCTCCAAAGGAATCACCCTCTAGTAAATCAAAATCCAAAAAATCTTCCGTTTTAAAGTTAGATTTTGCGGATATTGAGCATTGTTCAAATTCAGAATTATAACAGTTATCCAAGCTTATTCAAAAACGAATGGATAAACTCAGCGAGGACTCAGTTCCCTAAATCTGTTCATCATCTTCGTCCCATTCCAGTCATCATTCTAGCCATAATGATCCGTATGGAAGCATCCCTCTTCAAGATGCTCAGGACCCATTTGCCTAGGATCCCTACAGTCACTCTGGTCACCTTTGTTATAAGATGCTCCTGCCCGCGCAGCCCGTGCTCTTTTGTCCAAAGTAGCCGAAAGTAGTTTTGAGGTCGGTTTGTCGTCTTGTTGTGTCATTAGGTGTTGTCGGCCATATGGCCTCTTTAGTCAAAAGTTATTCTGTATTTGAATTATTGAGTCTGTATTTTATTCAAAACGCGTCTGTAATAGTGAAAAGTTATTTGTTATAGTCAAAAGCTGTAATATTGCTTTCATCTTTTGATAAAGCATTACTGTTGTACAATAGTCATTCATGTTTTGTAATTATTGAGTTGTATTTGTTCCGCCTTTTCTCTTCCTATATAAGAGGGGCTCAGTCATTTGTATCAGGCAGGATTTAGATATCCAATAGAGAGCTTGTGAAGACTTAGATTCCTATCTAACCAATCTTCAGCACTCTTGCCTTCTTTCTTAGTTATGTTAGATTTCTATAATCGAGTCTGTTTGTTGTAAGTAACCAGGTTATCTATTTGTAATTATTTCCTTAATCAATAAAATTTTATTTATTTCAAACTTCTGTTTTTATTTATGAACTGCTGTTATTATTTCTTATAGTTTTGCTATAGTTGTAATTCAGCTTTGTATGCGCCACTCTCTTTTCATCTCTATCTCTCTCAACTTCCGCCTTTTGAACCAATCCAGCAACCTGGATTGACCAATCCAGTAAGCTGGATTACCCTTTTCAGCATATTATATCTCCAATCATACTATATACATAATATAATCCATTAAATGTCTAATTAAACAAACTACATTTAAAGTAACTTTATTTTTTTATATAATTCATTTTAAACATTTATTAAATCAAAAAATAATTTATTTTAATTGTTTACACTTTATTAATTAACTCATTTCATCATTTTAAAAGGCTATACACCTCTATCTTATCACCAATGACCAAAACTCCCATTAAAAATATGCATAAACCATATTTAGGGTTTTGAAGTCATAACATCCTATTTTTCATATTTTTAACATTACATAACATATTTAATTCATTAATTCATAACTAAATCATTTTCATGAAAAATACCAAATCATCTTATTATTATTTTTTTATCTTTTGGCCACACATATATACATATATTCTATACAAAAAAATAATTTTTCTGAAATTTTTTATTTTTCTTTAGTATTTTTTAAAAGTCCGTTTTTAGTTCGTAACTTAAGAAACGTAGCTATATCATGCTCAACTCCAACAATTCCCAAATCTTGGAAGAATCTTACACGTATTAACATGATCTTCCAGTTTAAATTTCATGGCCATCGGAGTTACAAAACTCCAGTTATAGTAGTTTTTGTCGAAAAAACCCAAAAATTAAAATAGCCATAACTCGATCGATTTAAGTAGGAATAAGCTCATCTTTGGACAGGAGCTACTTTATATCATATATTTTCATGTCCCAAAAGGTTTGAATTTATTTCATTCACTAAGTTACCGAAATTGCCCCTGAAAATTTTGGGCAGAATACTTTTTTGGCTATTTTCAGATTTTGCCTACTTTGCTAAAGATAGTCCACACGAAAATCTACAACTCTTTTTTTAGTGATTCCACTCGAAGATGTTAAAAGACTCATAGATCTAACTCTAGGACTTAACCACACTCAAAAATTCACAATATAATTAGAGATATGATTGATTTAATTTTATGTTTCGTTTTCTTAAAAATCGGATTTTCAAATCCTTATGATTTCTAAGAAAACATCCATGATCTCTTGATTAATCAAACATTAAACATCATAAACCATCATAATACATATTAATACTCCTTAAGATCAAGGATCTACCATGATCCATCATCTATTTCATTAAACCTTCACCAAACCCAAGCAAAACATAATTAATGATAAGAAAAAAAATAAAGACTAGGGTTTTCTAGTTTTCCAAACATACTTTTCATTTTCTTACTTTAGATCTAACTTTTGACACTCAAAAGTGATAGATCTAAACATATAATACTTATTAACACATAGATCTAAGGTTTTAGATCTCAAGATCATAAACTTTATGTTAGGAATATGCATGACAATGTTATTCCTATTTATATAAGATTTGATTATGATCTTAATGAATGAATATGCAAATATGTCTGCATTAATGAAAGCTGTAAAGTCCTTAAATAGATAATAGGAATATATGTACAAGGACTTAAAATGAAATGATCAAATGTGTTAGGTTGATCCTACATGAACAAAACAGCTTTGTAAAGTCCTTCAAAAGATTATGATGTACAAGGACTGAATATAGAAAGATCAAGCTTGTTAGGTTGATCTTATGTAATGTAATAGATAGGCTTTTTTGATCATCGAGCACTGCACCAGCCTTCGTAGTCTTCCAGGAGAGACAAGGAAGACTCGGAGATTATCAAGGCAGAATCGTTGTCTATAAGGATAGTAGCTCTCGAAGTTCGTAGTCTGGCAGGAGAGACAAGGCAGGATCGTGGTGTGTCAAGAAGGACTTTCTCGAAGCCATAGTCTGTCGAGGAAGTTATGTTCAGAATTATGGAGACAGCCTGTCTAAGTATCGTCCGAACGCCTGCCGAGCCAAGTTAAGAATCGTATGTCTCACTCGAAGTCGTGGAGCCTGCAGATAATAATAAAGGAAGAAATTGTAGTTAAGCAGATCAGTCAAGGGACATCAAGTGTTAAGGCAGAAATCGTAGTCTGTCATATGATCTGCTCACGAAGTCATAGTGTCTGCAGAACCAAAGCAAGATCATAGTCTGCAGATCAAAGTCTTCGACAAAGTCTATCAAATGCTCACAACGCCAAGGAAGAATCGTAGAGATAATACGATTCTCAACAAATGAGCACTCCCAATGTATCCAAAGAATGTAGTCTCTAATCAGAGCAATCAAGATGTAATCAACCTGAAGAAAGCTAGAGAGCACTCATCGAATAACCTGCAAGTAAACAGAAGTTCGAAGCACCAACTCAATCAGCATCCTGATTGAGAAGTGAAGCCATTCAGGAGAAGTCTTCCACAATCAAATATTAGAAGACAATAAATGAAGTGACTGACTAAAGGAAGTCAGCAATGCAGTATCTGTCAAACCAACAGAAGACAACGATCTTGGGTGTAACCATAATCATGGTGTTTGCCAGATGAGCAACAAGAACTGATGAAGCATATACAGTGGAATTGGCCAACCTATAAAACAGACGAAAAGGAATCAGAAAGGAGTAATAAAGGTGACTACCAGCTTAGACACTCGAAATTTTCTTTCCCTGTTACTAACCCTGTAGAAGGGCAAAATTGTTATTTGAATCAACCCCAGTCTCAATACCGGGTCCTCAATTCAACCCCGGTCTCAATATCGGGTTGCAACTCAACCCCGATCTCAATACCAAGCTGTCAATCCAACCCCGGTCTCAATACCGGGCCGTCGAATCAGCCCCGGTTTCAACCCGGAAGGTACAGGTCAATCCAGGTCTCAACCCGGGAGGTATAGGTCAGCCCCGATCTCAACTTGGGAAGTACAGGTCAGCCTCGATCTCAACACGGGAGGTACAAGTCAGCCCCGGTCTCAACCTGGGAGGTACAAGTCAGCTCCGGTCTCAACCCAAGAAGTACAGGTAAGCCCCGGTCTCAACCCGAGAGGTACAAGTCAGCCTGGGTCTCAACTCGAGAGGTACAGATCAGCCCCGGTCTCAACCCGGGAGGTACAGGACAGCCCCGGTCTCAACCCGAGAAGTACAGATTTGCCCTGATCTCAATTCGGGAGGTACAGATCAGCCCCAGTCTCAACCCAAGAGATACAGATCAGCCCCGATCTCAACCCGGGAGGTACAAGTCAACCCCAGTCTCAACCTGGAAAGCTCCGATCTCAAGCGGGGAGGTACAGGTCAGCCCCGGTCTCAACCCAAGAGGTACAGATTTCCCCCGATCTTAACCCGGGAGGTACAGGTCAGCCCCAGTCTCAACCTTGGAGGTACAGATCAGCCCCGGTCTCAATCCGGGAGGTACAGGTCAGCCCCGGTCTCAACCCGAGAGGTACAGATCAACCTCGGTCTCAACCTAGGAGGTACAGGTCAGCCCCGGTCTCAACTCAGGAGGTACAGGTCTACTCCGATCTCAACCCGGGAAGTACAAGTCAGCCCCGGTCTCAACCCAGGAGGTACAGGTCAGCCCCGGTCTCAACACAGGAGGTACAGGTCAACCCCAGTCTCAACCCGGGAAGTACAGGTCAGCCCCGGTCTCAACCTGGGAGGTATAGGTCAGCCCCGGTCTCAACCCGGGAGGTACAGGTCAGTCCCCTATCTCAACCCGAGAGGTACATGTCGGCCTCAGTCTCAACCCAGGAGGTGCAGATCAGCCCCGGTCTCAACCCAGGAGGTACAGATCAGCCCCGATCTCAACTCGGGAGGCACAAGTCAGCCCCGGTCTCAACTTGGGAGGTATAGGTCAGCCCTGGTCTCAACCTGGGAGGTATAGATCAGCCCCGATCTTAACCCGAGAGGTACAGGTCAGCCACGGTCTCAACTCGAGAGGTTCAGGTCAACCTCGGTCTTAACCTGGGAAGTACAAGTTAGCCCCGGTCTCAACCTGGGAGGTACAGGTCAGCCCCGATCTCAACTTGGGAGGTACAGGTCAGCCCCGATCTCAACCCGGGAGGTACAGGTCATCCCCGGTCTCAACCCGGGAAGTCAGGTCAACTTCAAAACCAATCCTGAAGCATCACAACATCTCTAGAGGAAAACCTGCAGCGACCAAGTCAGCGTCAAAAATAACATTGAGGACAAACAGACTCGAATGGGATTTTTAAGTCTTGGAAACAACTCTAAGAAGTCAACCGAAGGCCATGCCGACACTAAAGGAAACCCCGAGAGCGGTAAAATGGTCATTTTACCAACTTATAGCCGATTCGGTCAAACTCAAGTCGAATTGTTGCCAACAAGGTCAGAACGAACCATAACATTGATCTCGAATGCAAACAGCGCAAGGCAGCTCAACGGATATATTGCGGGGAATCGAAGACCTGGTTATGAACCCGTCTTCTTGGACCTAGAAATTTTTTATCCTATATCATTATGACACTCTCGGCGTGGGCTTTTTGGAAAGGTATAGCACGCCTCAAACGAACGCTCCGATCAAAAGTTAGAAAGTTTCAAATCAGACCTCGCGTTGCTCGGAGTGCACGTACTTTGAGACGACGAGACCACCACGTGGGCCCTGCCACATATAGCCGCACCTCTACCTGTGACAGCAGCAGATAGAATGGAGGCTCCCTGGTCTATATATAAAGGTGCACCCCCTCTCATTTCAAGAATTCAAAAATACTTTGAACCCTTGCCTGTTTGGTTTTCTGACTATTTTTTTGTCTTCTAAACCCAAATATTTTCACTCTAACACCTAGATATACCCACATACTAACATATATCAAAAAATAACCGGTAGATTCGGACGTTTAAAGCCTACGATTTGGCAAAAAGCCTATTTGGCAATCTATTATGAGTATTTTTACGATCAGGAAGTTATTATTACTTCTTCGCACTTTTATACACTTGCATATCAAGTTTTGTTTTCTAAATATGCCCGGAACTTAGTTTCGTGGCCGGTTTTGTCAACTTTTGGTATATTTTTGTACATAAACTCATTTTTTGACATTTCTACAACTCAGATTGACGATCTGTCTCTTCCGGCAGCTTTTATATAGTTGCAACTTCGTTATTAGCAACTTCGCCGGACTGGGTTATCTTCCCAGTCTGGGTTTGGCCTTTTTTTGGATATATTTAACTATATATATACTAACTTTTCAATTCCATCAAGCCCGGATGTCAGATTCGAGGTAGTTTACTGCTTTTATATATAAATATGCATATATAAGCAGCCTTCACCACACTGGGTTATCTTCCTAGTCTTGGTTGACTACATTTCTGTCTGTATATATATATATATATATATATTTATATTTCAGTTCGGCCTGGATCATTCTGTGGCCTTTTACTACTTATATATATATATATATATATATATATATATATATATATGCATGCATATATAAGCAACATTCACCACACTGGGTTATCTTTCCAGTCTTAGTTGACTACTTTTCTGTCTATATATATATATATTTACGTTCTAGTTTGGCCTGGATCATTCTGTGGCCTTTTTACTATTTTTTCACCATTCACCATACTTAGTTATCTTCTCAGTCCTAGTTGACTACGTTTCTATATATATTTATATTTCAGTCCAGACACAGGCGTGAAAATCCATGGCCCTTTTTACTATTATATATATATATATATATATATATATATATATATTTCAATTCTGTCCAGCCTGGATCATTCCATGGCTTTTATACCGCTTTTATAAATATATATATATATTTCAATTCTAGTCCAGGCACCGGTGTGAAAATCCATCGCCCTTTACAGCTTCCGTATATATATGATTATATATATATATATATATATATATATATATTGCTTTACTCATTTTTATTAAATTATTATTTTAAATATTCATTTTATATGAATCGACACTAACATTTCTGCGGGCGAACTAGATTTATTTAAATCTCGCCAACTCTAACTTTCAAACGGTTCAAAATAGGTCCAAGCGGAACCGGGAAGCTAGAATGACTGAGATTTATTTAAATATAGTATTTTTCTAGTTTCAGTTATCAAAGCTACCTCGCGGCCTTTAGATCGCTATCTAGTGTGAACGAGATGCTTCGGCCAGGAGCGAACCAGGATTTACTGATGAATCCTTAATTCTGGCGTTATTTGGATATATTTCTATACAAATTTGAGCTGTGCATGTTTATTGGTTACTCATATGTGAGCTTAGGAATCGTGGGATTCATGATCAAACTGATCAGAATCTGATTCCCACCATGGATAAACTCCACTTTACAAATGTACCCTGTCGATTTTTCTGTAAAAATGTACATACAAAAGACCTTAAAATGATTATCCGAATTTAAGGTCTCAACATAATGAGAATAATGGTTTGTCGTGTCAGAGTCCCTCCGATGGCTATCATGCCCATGAGGAAACCGGCACTTGTATATATTTTATGGTCGAGAATGCTTCACATCCCAACAATCACCATTCAAATTGAGCCTTAAGGCTGGAAAGATAAAACTGAAGTATCGATATGCTTCAATTCCTATGTTAGCGTAAGGATTTGAAAACCTTCTTTCAAAACATCACTCAATAATCTCTTTCGTAAAAAGAAGCTTTAGTAAATCAAATCAAACACTTTTGCAAATCAAAACAAAGACTGTTTTTGCAAAATCAAATCAAACCCTTCGTATATAGGTTCAACGATGCATAAACATACTTTCAATCAAACATAAGCCCAATTTTCAAACAGCATTCACACACACATTTCAGTTTTTTAAGGGAAATATTGAAAAGATGTGGTACCGTGTTTCCACGGGAGTTGTGGGGTGCCTAACACCTTCCCCACACTTAACCAAGTCCCCGAACTCAAAACTTTGTTTTCAAAGATCAAGTTTCGACAGTGTCCATCAATTGGGCCTCTTTCAAATAAAATTCGGTTGAGTTGGTACAACCATTTCAAATCTACCAACTGGCGACTCTGTAAAACGTTCAAATCGTCGACATGATACATGTTGGCCTTTTCCTAAACAACCCTTCAAAACCTTTTTCACAATAAAAAGAGTAAGGGTAGAGATAACTTAGGAAGAGAGAAAGATCCGGGTTGTGACCCGACCCGCGGATTTTTTTTTGACGTCGATAGGTGGCTACTCTACTGGGGACAATAGAGGGCTTAGGCTACGTTCAAATCTTTTCAAAAATTTCACTTTCAAAACTGCGTATGTGTGAATGCTACGTCTTTACATTGAATGAATGCGTGAATGCTGCGTCTTTACATTGAATGAATGTTTTCCTGTTTTTTAGTGCTTTACACCCATATTAGTGCTTCGCACCAATGTCATCATATGCATACGGTGAGGCACGATGTATGTGAATGTATGTTGTGTGATTCCTCTTTCGGGAGTCAAAACCCGTCGAAGATAAGTAATGACTCTGGGGACGGCTAAGTCTCTGGGGGCTCACGAAAATGCACCACCCAGATTCGCTCCAGTTGAAAGATCGGATTAATTTTCCCTCTATTAAATTGCGATAATCTGGGGACCTTCATGCCAAAAAACAGCGAGAGTAGCCTAAGAAAGGTCAACCTCTGATTAGCCAAATTCGATGGGAATCTTCTTCATGCCTTCCTCTTTCAATTCAATGTCAAGTTTTCAAATTCTAATGTAAAGGGGCACAATGTAAATATCATAATGAAAAATTTACATTCTTTGTCAAAAACATCCTGTCATGTTATCCTGTCATCAAAAGAACTAACCTCTGTTTTGCAGGATAAGATTAAAAAAACCACAAAAACACATCATGGCATACATCTTATCCCTACTTACTTTAGGAAATTGACACGCCTACGTTTTATTGTAGGTGAAAAATTGGTCCTGTCACTAGATCTAAGTCTAAAAAGGCATAAAGTCCATCCACTGACATGACTTCTAGTGCTCAACCAGAATCCAACCCTGTCTCTAGGGAAGAATTTGAAGGGCTGAAGAATCAGATAGCCAAATTGGTCAGTTCTCTAGGAGAACAGAGTAAGGCCCTTAAAAGGAAGCAAGCCCAAACTCACACAGAACCGGGAACACCTGGTGGTAGTGGTGGCCGTTAAGAGACCAAAAAGATAGAGACTCAGATTCCTGGACCACAAAACCAGGACACAACCAACAAAACCCTTGAAATCACCACTCTCAACAAGGAACAGGAAGCTAGTGACATTCTGAAGAAAGTACAGCAGATGGAGGAAACCATCTTGTCTATCAAAGGGACTGGAGCATTTGGCAGTGTCAATTATTGAGACCTCTATATATTCCTTGGGGCTAGTTAACCCAAAAAATTTAGAACTCCTGATTTTGAGAAATACGATGGATTGGGAGACCTTTATACTCACCTGAAGGTATTCATTGGAGAACTCGGATCCTATGCAGAGGACGAGAAACTCCGAATGTAGTGATTTCAGAAGAGTTTGATTGGAGAGGCTAGAGACTGGTACGCCCATTTAGATAACTCCAAAATTCACAGCTGGGAAGAGTTGGCGCATGCCTTCCTCAGTTAATACAGCTTCCAATCTCAGCTGGCTTCAGATAGATACAAAATAACCAAAATCAGGAAACAAAGTTCTGAGTCGTTCAGAGAATATGCTCAACAATGGAGACGGATCGCAGCACAAGTCATTCCACCTATGAATGAAACTGAGATAGTCATGACCTTCATCGATATTCAAGAAACTCCATATTATGAGAGGGTCCTAGCAGGCATAGGAAAATAATTCTCTGAGATGATCAAGCACGGTGAAATGGCCGAAATGGGGCTGAAGTCTGGAAAGATAAAGGACCTGACTGCCTTGGAAGTCGTTGCCGAACATATCCTGTCCAAAAATTACGGGAGTAATTCCCGGAGAGCACATAAGAAGAAAGATGAAGAAGTGTCCTTAGTATTGCAAGGACAGAATCAAAGAGGCGAGTCAAACAGTATGCTCATTCAAAGGAAGAACTATACACCTTTCCAAGCTCCAGCACAGCCTTCAAACCCTCCATTTCAGAAAAATATGGAGATCAAGCGTCGAAGAACTTTCACCCCATTAGGGGATTCACTCGAGAATGTGCTGAAATTGTTAATCGCACAGAAAAAGATTGTGCAACTCTTTTCGCAAACCAATACTGGTGGACGGAATTTTGACCCAAACAAGAAGTGTGCTTACCATTCCGGATCCCCGGGCTATGACACTCAAGACTGTTGGTCTTTCAAGCACAAAATCCAAGACTTGATTGACAATGGAGAGATTGTGGTGACCAAACCAGAACAACCACACATACAAGACAATCCCCTCCCTCAGCACAAAGAAGAAAATGTCAACATGATCAGCACAGGAAATGAAGAAGGATCCAAGTACCTACATTATGTGGGAGAGTCAACTTCATCCAGCAACAACAGGCTAGACAGTTGGGAAGTGTTGGATAGGCGATTCCTGATAGAGCAGGAGATAAGTTCTATCAAGGAACAAATTGAATAATTAGCTGAATTGGTCGTATACCAACATCAGATCACCAGGCAGCTGATAAACCAGACTAACCCGCCTGATGCAAATTCTCCCACACCGGAGATCAGTCCACCGGAGATCAGTCCCATCTCCACGAAGGATCACTACCGGTCTCATGAGCATAAACCCTGGGCCGACCAAATGGCCAAAGAGGATAATTTCCAAGCTGGCAGGAAGTTCCTATTTCATAGAAATTTCACCAACCTGAACCAGCCAATGGAGGAAATCCTCCAGATGTTAATCAACGAGGGAATGGTTGCAGATTTATTACCTCCACTGAACCCTCGATCCAAGAAATTCATACCTGACCAAATCTGTCAGTACCACTCCAATGCACTCGGCCATGATATTGAAGATTGCTGGGCACTTCGTAACCTGATTAAGAATATGATTGAAGATAGTGACTTAATAAGAGGGGATTGGGATTATGGCCTCCTAGATGAAGACACTCTCTTTATTCCCACTGTGTGGAATCAGGATACAGTGGCTGTTATTTCTTGTGACAAGGAGCCATCCCTCACACCCTTAGTACTTCCAGGGAAAGGGGTCAAAGACACACAAGATCCTGTGAAGCTGGCCGCACCCGAGCCTTTAATCTTGCCCTTCAGACCTCAATATCCAGTTATCAGTCTTAAGAGGGTTCTATAGAACTACGAGAATGACGAATGTTCCACCTCAAACAACATTGCCATAGTATCAAAGGATAATCCATTGTACATGCCTCAGCGGGTGATCAAACCAGTCCTCAAGGCCAAAGAAAAAGTGGCTGAAGAGAAAATCGAAGAGTTTCTCGACAAAATGGGACACAGTGAAATTAAGGTAGTGCAAAGTCTGAAAGACGCACCCAAAGAGATGTCCATCCTAGACTTGGTCTTATCCTCAGTGGATCATCTCAACATTCTGGTGAGAGTACTGGAAGAAGCCCATCTGCCACACACCGTGGATGCCAAGAAATTCCATCACGTGGAAAAACACATTTTCAATAGCAATGTGATTTTTTTCACTGATGATGATATACCTGCAGAAGGGACGGGTCATCGCAAGTCATTACATATAGCAGTAATGTCTTCCAGGTATGTGATCGGAGGTGTGCTCATAGATGGAGGATCATCCCTCAACATCTGCCCTTACGATACCTTGGAGAGAATGACCAAACCAGATCAGAACTAATCATGTGGTCATGTGGGCTTTCGATGGATCTCGCCAACAAGCTATGGGAGAAATAGAGCTTCCTTTGGAAATTGGTCCGCATACTTTCTATGTGTCCTTTCTGGTGCTCAACATCACCACTGGATACAACTTGTGCTGGGCAGACCATGGATCCATATGGCAAGGGCAGTGCCATTCACCCTCCATTAACAGCTCAAATACATTATCAACGACAACCTAATCATGGTCAATGTCGAACCAAAATAACCTATCTGCTTACAGGGAGACATGTCGATGGTCAGCCTGAATGCAGGGATTGAACCTGTAAGTTTTCCAGCCCTGGAAGTTAGTGATACTCAGTATCTACCTATCGGAACACCAACCTTAAAGCCAATGGTCTCCCTTGAAGTGATGACTATAGGCCAAGAGATGGTATCTTTAGGTTTCCAACCTGAAAAAGGGTTAGAAAACAACTAACAAGGCATCATAAGTTCAGTCCAAATCTCGAGCCAGACAGGGAGAGCCGAATTGGGTTATTCATCAGGGTCAAGCCGCCGGAATCCACACAAGCACTCTAAAAAGCATGCTTCCACAATTTTGCTGCCAAACCTTACGGGTGTCGAATGGGTGAAACCCATTTGGAAAATCCCAGCTTTGTTATCAACTATGTTATTTCCTCCCATTATACCAACCAGTGAGAGAACAACTCTCAGGTCTGAGATGGATAGTAAAAATGGAAAAGAAAAGATTCTATACAAAGGACGAGACCCATTTGCTAATATGCGGGTTATCATAAACTACGAGGGTATGAATGATGAGATCCCAGACAGCGACGATGAGAATCAGATTCAAATTCCACGCATCAAGAAAGAAAAAGGGGCAGTTCAAAGAAAAACCCCGGCCATATTTCGAAGGATGTCTTAGTCATCATCCGAGATGAGGCGGATGATCACAAATTCTTGATCCTCCCTGTTCATGAGGATCTAACTCTGGATAACTGGAATAGTATCCCTTGCCTCAGTCAAAAAGGGTAAAGGGGCAGAAAGTCTGTCTGCTCTATTAAATATGCGTTTATTTACTGCTTACTTTTAATTGCACAACTATAGCATTAACTTTTGTCATGCTTTGCCAAATGATGTGTATATTTAAGAAGTTGTATATATTAAAATGAAAGCATTTTTGTTTTCAAGATGAAAGCATTGGATGTGTTTGTCTCTGCTGATGAGATGCCAACCTGTCAAAGTGACTACAACTTTGATGTAGAACTGAACTTCGACTTGATGGATATTGATCAAGAGGAGGAAGATGACTACGAGATGCCCGAGGAGATCAAAGAATGGGTAGAAAACAAACCCAAAATGAACCTCAACCAAACCACCACTATCAACATAGGAACCTCCGAAAGCATCAAAGAAATCCAGATAAGCATAGACCTCACCCAAGACCAAAAAGTCGATCTGATCGAACTCCTAACACATTTCCAGGATGTGTTTTCATGGTCACACGAAGACATGATCGGCTTGTCTACTGATATTATCATTCATCGAATGCCCATCAAAGATGGATTCAAGCCAGTCAAGCAGAAGCTCAGGCGTTTGAAACCTGAATGGAGTCTGAAAGTCAAAGAAGAGGTCGTTAAGCAATTCAAAGCCGGTATCATTATGGTATCAACATACCCGTAGTGGCCGTCAAACATAGTTCCCGTACCTAAACCCGGAGGAAAGGTACGAGTATGCGTGGATTGCCAGAATTTGAACAAAGCCTGCCTCAAGGACAATTTCCCAGTACCTTTCATCCACATCCTGATAGACAACATGGCATAGTGCGACATGTATTCCTTTGTGGATTGTTGTGCTGGTTACCATCAAATCATAGTTACTGAAGAGGACAGGGAGAAAATAGCTTTCATCACTCCCTGGGGAACCTTCTGCTATAGGCAACTATCCTTCGACCTCATCAATGCCGGATCCACGTATCAGCTAGTCATGATGGCCCTGTTTCATGACATGATGCACAAGGAGATAGAGATCTATGTGGATGACATCATCATCAAATCCCAGAGGGAAGGTGATCACCTAGACCATCTCAGGAAGCTGTTCAACAAGTTGCGTAAGTACAACCTCAAGCTAAATACTGCCAAATGTGCTTTTGGCGTCAAATCAGGCAAGTTGTTGGGATTCCTGGTGAGTAATCGAGGCAACGAGCTAGACCCTGCCAAGATCAAAGCCATCACTGAGATGCCAGTACCTCGAACAGAGAAGGAGATACATAGGTTCCTGGGGAGAATCAACTGTTGGGTTTGTACGAAATCATGGCGCAATCAAATTGCAAAAATTAACGGAAGCATGGTATATCAAAGTTTAAAATTTTCTACAAAACCATTACCCGAATCATCCTTTATGCATATTATTAATTTAAAACGATAAATAAGAAGTTATGGAATCATACCCTTGTAGAGCGAAGCTTCCACATGTACAAGTTCAACTCCTTATTCTTCGCAATCTCCTTGAATATTCGGGGTAGATTCCTTCCTTTGATCAACGTTAGCCACCCAAGTGTTTGGCCTCTAGAGGTGATCCACCAAAGAAGATGAATTATCAAGAAAGAGGGTGGTTGGCTAAACCCTAGTTTTCTATCCTCTATAGAAAAGGTGTACTCTCCAACAATTAGAATTGCATCATCTCATATCTATTATAAGACTCCTCGTATATAGATATTGGTCAACCTTTCTAATCCTATTAGACATGGGATTTCATTTAATTAATTAAACTCCTATAATTAATTTAGGTTTTCCACCACAATGGGAATAATTAATTAAATTCATTTAATTAATTTGCCTCCTAATCTTATTAGGAATAAATGAGAGTACCAATATTAAATTAATTTCTAAACTCCTTTATAAATTAAAATAATAATATTTGTAATAATATTAATAAGACTCCTCTTATTAATTTATATTTAATATTTTCAAAATATTAAATAATAAATATTAAGATATTTAATTTATCCTATCACAATAGATTAAATTAATTACACTTAATGCATTATTACGATTATGCCATTACCTTCTTAAATAATTATTCTTCCTTTTATGGTGTGACCCTTTAGGTTCTCCATATTAAACCGGTTGTGAATAAATCAATTAGAATAATTCTAATCTTATTTAAATAAATAAATTAAACTAATAATCTATTTAAGTAAATAATATTTATTCTACAATAGGGATAAGCCTCTCTAGCGATCAACGATTTTCCAGATAATATAGATTTCAACATTAATCATAAAAGAACATGTGAGTAAATAATTACCGTACAATTCAATCCTTCCACCATACAATGTCCCAATTAAATATAAGATATGGATTTACTGTCAAGTCTTATTTTATTTTATTATATGTATTTCGATTGAAAAATGCACAACTCCATTTAATACAAAGTAGAAACTCCTTTCTAATTTCATTCCACCTTGGCCAAGGATTCTTGGGTTGTCATTTAACGAATCACATAGGACATATCTCCTCTTTTACTAGAAGTGGTAGATTCTTTATTGATCATTCATTATCTCCATATGTAACTCGTTATACCCAAGCATACCATTTATATACCTAAAGGGCCTTAAGAAACAAGTCAAAGTATAATTCATTACATACAACATTCTATGATCATCTCAAGTCTAAGGATCACTTATACTACTATCACATTAGGAATTCCTATTGACAGGCGAGTAAAACTCCATTAGGTATTCCATAGCGAGTCACGTTCGGTGAACGTATTCTCCAATAAGCACCTACATACTTGCTTTAGTGTCTCCACACAAATGATCATGAGATCAATCATCCTCATCCAATGAGCAAGCAACATATGTACTAATCTATCCGGATGTACTAATCCTCTTTTTAGTAATCCCACGATTGGGAACTATTTTAGGTTTAAGCTTTCTAAGAATTTAGATCTCATTAGCATGATCAACATCATGATTCTAAAAGCATTGCTTAAAACTATGGGTTATTTACATATTATAAAAACAGCACCATATAGATAATTAAATACCTTTAATGAATATTTTTATTAATAAATAAATAAGATTGTTTACAAAGTATGTGCTTTATCATCGTATATGATTGGCTTGTATGCACACTACTATCAATCTCCCACTTGCACTAAAGCCAATCGCCATGGTATCTCATACCCTTCTTCTTTAAGTGACGATCAAACTGCTGTTGTGTTAAAGCTTTAGTAAATGGATATGCAATGTTGTCTTGAGAGTTCACAATCTATAGTGATTTCTCCTCTTTCTATGATTTCTTTAATCAAAGTGTCGCAACACATGTTTGGATTCAAGATGAGACTTAGGAACTATTCCTAGGTCTATAATGAACTTTTCATCTGAAACATCAACTTACAGCTTCACTTACAGTTATATACTTTGTCTTTGTCACTAAACGAGCAACCTTTTGCTGTTTGGAACCTTTCCAATTCACTACACCACCTTTCAAGGTAACGGTTTAACCTAAAGTGGTTTTGTTGTCGTCTTGGTCAGTCTAAAAACTTGAGTCTGTTTAGTCCTCTAGTTTAATTCAGACCCATCATATGTCATGATGACATCCTTAGTATCAGTTAAGTACGTTGAGATGTTTATCACTGTCTTAAAGTGATCTTCTCTAGAATATGACTGATCATCATCACGTCTCGTATATTTCATTGCATACATGATAGTAACTCATGCGATCTCTCTTTTATTGAGGATAATTTTTAGAGAGATACACTCCACGGCACATCATCATGAGACACCTTTTGGAGTTTCCATGCTAAATACCTTTAGCATCTAATGAATATACGTTCCTTGGGTTAAGCCGAACATTCTTTTAAATCTATCTCTACATATTTATATCCCCAATGTAGGATGTTCTACCCAAATCATTCATGGAGGAATGTTTAGACAACTTTATTTTGATCGATTGTAACATCTAAATGTCATTCCCTATTAGTAATATATCAATATATATTACAATGAATGAAACAACGCTCCCACTACCCTTCTTGTACACACATGGTTCATCCTCATTTTTAATAAAATCGAACTCTTTGATTGTCTTATCAAAACGGATGTTCCATCTACGAGAAGCTTGCTTCAATCCATACAGGGATTGTTGTAGCTCATATACATGAATTGCTTCAACCATTGAAACAAATTCATCTGACTGTATCATACATACATTCTCCTCTAATAATTTATATTTGAGAAAGGGCGTCTCCACGTCCATTTTGCCAGATCTAGTAATAATAAGCTGCAATCACAAGTAAAATCCAAATGGTTTTTTGCATTGCTTCAAAGATCCATTTTAGATTTTATGGTCATCTACCATTTCTCTGAGTCTTAAATACTCATAGCCTGTTCGTAATTCAATGGATCATCATCATTCATGACGTGTACCTCATCGTCATCCTCTATGACGAATCCATACCATTCAGGTATCTTCGGTACTCTTCTAGATTTATGAATAGGGTGTTGTACAGTAGGTGTTCTACTTGGACAGGTTCATCCACTTGATTTGTAGTGGTTTGTGGTTCTTGAATTTCTTCAAGATCTATTTTCCTCCCACTAGCCCCTTTAAGGATAAACTCCTTTTCCAAGAAGGTAGCTTGTTTCGCAACAAACACCTTTTGCTTAGTAGGATTGTAAAAATAGTATCCCAATCTTTCTTTAAGATATCCCACAAACGTGCACTTATCAGATCTTGTCCCAAACTTATCATTTTGAAAACTTTTCACATAAGCTGGACATCCCCAAATCTTAACATGCTTAAGACCATTTTTCCTCCCTGTCCACATCTCATGTGGAGTCTTGGGGATGGATTTCTAGAGGACCTTATTTGGTAGACATGCAACCGCTTCTAGGGCATAACCCCGGAATGATATTGGAAGATTGGTAAAACTCATCATAGAACGAACCATGTCTAACAATGTTTGATTTCTCCTTTCAGATACTCCATTTAACTGTGGTGTACCTGGTGGAGTCCATTGTGAGATTATACCATTATCTTTGAGACAATTGAGAAACTCACTGCTTAAGTATTCTCCACCTCGATCTGATCGAAGAATCTTAATACTCTTGCCCGTTTGTTTCTCTACTTCACTTCTGAACTCTTTGAACTTTTCAAATAATTCAGATTTGTATTTTATTAAATACATATATCCAATTCTTGAATGATCATCAGTGAAAGTAATAAAATAAGAATACCCTCCCCGTGCATTCATTGTCATAGGTCCACAAACATCTGTGTGAATCAACGCTAACAACTCTGTAACTCTTTCTCATTTTCCACTAAAAGGAGATTTAGTCATTTTACCCATGAGACAAGATTCACAAGTTGGATATGATTCATAATCAGATATGTAATACTCGAGAATTTCTAAATAATTTTAAAGGAATATATTAATGAGAGTTGGATAATTATTTGAATATAAATATTTATGTGATATGAGATGAGTTAACTTAATTACGTCAAATTGAAATGATGATAATTGAGAAGAGAATGTGGAGTTTATTATAAGCTCGAGAAATGCCTTGTGTGGCACCGTGATGAGAAGTATGTAATTTAATTCATTAAAAAGAGAATTAAAAAGTGGATGCTTAATTAATAATATATTATTAATTAAGGATGATATCATATTAATGGTTAATTAATGTTTGAGGTTAATAATTATTCTATTAATTGTTTAGTGTAAAGTTATGCAATTATATATTGTATAGTAACTGCAACTATATAATATAATGTATTATGTGACATCTTGACATAACTATGTAAAATAGAAACTATGTAGTAAAAGGAAGTGAGCCATATGGGTGGACTTATAAGAATACATGTTGCATGTACATTATACAATATAAGACCAAACTATAGTATATAAAGTGTATTGTGACAATACAAGAGACTATATAATATATGAAGTTTAGTGTGACACTTTAGTAAGACTATGTAATATATATACTATATGGTATATTAAAGCATGTGAATAAGGAATAACAATAATTATTTTAATAAGTACAATAATAATAATAATGAGATTTGATATAATATAGTATGTCACCATTTAATTAACTCTTAATGTAATATTATTAAAATGTACATGGATTATATCAATGTGTATACATGTACCTCAATGAGCTACCATGTAATGTTGTTGTGACATTCTAGGTCCATGTATGCCTTAAATGAATTTAAGCTAAGGTAAGTATATATGTGTGTTAAGTGTATAATATATAGTATTTCCTTTATTACTAGAATGCTGAGTTCTTGTCCCATTTTGAGTGTCCATTCCTTCCCTATTTCTCATTCACGTGAAAGGCCAAAGGCCTAAGCTACTTGCTCATATCAACTTCCTAGCTAGCCAATGATGCTCATGATGAAGAAGGATGTGGGTGATGGGGGTGGTTAGCAACTATTTCACCTAATGCTTGTTGCCCATCATCTCTTCTCCTTCTCCAATGGTTTGATTTCATGGACAATGGCTTGGCATGGTTATTCATTTCCCTATAAATTGAACACTCCCCTTCTCATTTCATTTTGCTAGACTAATTACTAAGTGTTCTAGATAGAGTAAGGATATTGCTTAGGGAGAATTCTGAGATTAGGAAGCAAGTCTTATGCAATTTGAAGCTAAAGAGGAATAATCTCTAAACCCATTTAAAATTCAATTCATAGAAATTAGCAAGTTTAGTTAGAGTTGGTTATATGAAATGATGATTAACATGCTAGGACAGTATATAGATGTGTTATATGTGCAATGTAATAGTTAGCAAGCATGTTTCATGAGGAAATGTGAAGATTGGTTGGAACTCTGCAAATGCAGAGAAGTTTATGGTTTGGAACGGGAGTCGCGCGGCCGCGCCACTCCCTAGTACAAATGGCGCGCGGCCGCGCCCCTCTGCAGACTTTGTTGGTGATTTTGTTATGCTATCTGATTTATGAAGCATGCTAATATAACTTAGTTAGGCCTATTTCAAGCCTCTGACATGCTAGTTTATATTGCCTTTCATATAATCACTCACCTAGCTTGATTTCAAAAGAGAACTTGAGTTTTCAATGTACAAACTCAATAAACCATGTGTACTTTAAATTCTAACTTGAAGAACATGCTAGTATGGTCAGATTACAATTGTACGGACACATGAAAGCATGAAAGTATGATATATGTGGAATTACTTGGCATGCTTGGGTAGCTCTGAGAACCCTCTAAAGAATTACTTGGAGTTTCCAATATGGACTTGATAAACCATAAACGTTTTTGAGTTAAGAACTTGTGGACGTGATTATGTATTCTTGATATGTATATATATGCAAGCATGATGTAGAACGAGTAAAGTGGTTTTGCATGCCTAAATAATGTCGATGACATGCTAATGAAAACTTAGAGTTTCACATACAAACTTAAACTATATACACTTGAGTCATGAACTTGTGAGCATGCCTATATGATCTAATTATGCATATGAAAGCATGGCATATGGTATGTGAAGCTACATTGTATATAGAATGGTTTAAACAAAAGATTTTAAAAGAAACCTCAATAGTTGGAAGCAAGTTTTGTTACAAGTATTCCAAAAATTATGACCATGGTGACAAGATATCATATTCCTCTAAACATGATTGCCATGTATGCCTAGCTAGTCCTATGTACGACGAAATAGTTGAGCATGATTTAAGAATAAGTTTCAAAGAAGTAAAACATAGAACATGAAATGCATGATTTAAGTAGCTTGAACATATGTATATGATTCTTAGTAACCTCATGACAATAGTGAAATAATTAAACGTGAGAAACTTCGTTACTTGACCATTTAACGCTTCGATTAAACAAAAATAAAATAGCAAGCTATATTGAACATGATATGGGGTCAAACAAGTATAAGTATCCCGACATGTGTGTCTGGCATAGTCCTTCATTTATGAGCGTGACGTTTTGAGTTGGGTTCTGAAGGAGCAGCCCTGTCTTGGTCTGCACCAGGAGCCGCGCCGCTCCGTAGTGCAAACCAAACGCGGCCGCGCCCTTAGGCAGAAATTCCAGAACTGTTTTAATTATGATCTGAGATTTGATGCATGCATGTACTATTGTTATAATCTGTAATACATGACCAAATACAGTGTTCAAAGTGTCAATGAATGCGCTAACATAGAATCATGAATTCGATAAGTGTTTATAAACTCAAATAATAAGCCAAACGAGAGTTGTGAATTATTTAGTAACTTATAATCTGATTTCATGATACGTAAGAATAAGTACGTAATGGCGTATGTACAGAGTTACAAGACTAATTGTGCGCTATATGTGTATACTTGAATTACATATCAAACTTGTATATCGAATATACTTAGCTAACGAGTATCCTACATATATAAAAATATTGTTACAATAGGACTTCGACGTGTTGATAAGCTTTACTTTGGTAAACTACGCATAAGGCAAGTTTTCTTAAACCCATTCTTGTATTAATTGCAAGTATCCTAACCGACGCATTTACTTTATGCAAGTATTCTATCCTTGTATATTTCGAGCTAGTTTCTTTACTTAATCGTTTGAATTGAATTAGCATACTTGAACTCTTATTTCATTAAAGCTATTATTCATGTTGAACTTGAATATTGAAAAAGTGTCTATGCCTTTTGATTCGGCTAGACTTATATTATTGAAAAGCGACCCAAACCAATCGATTGGTGCGGGATCTTATATTTGAGTGAGAAGAACAACCTTCTTTAAAGGGAATATATAATTGTCGGAGAACCGACGTGCACACTTGAGTATGATTGATTGTTATGCATAACGATGGTACTTTAGGCTGATCACCTGTTGTACCTGTTGTTGATTTGGTTTATCAGTTTAATACTGTTAATTCTAGAAGAAGTTCATAGTCCTTAGTGACTGCTCAGTATTCAGTTATCTTGAATTGATTTATTATTGAATCACATTGATATTATTATGTCCTTAGCGACTGTATTTGAAAACTGTTGATATTCTTATTATCCTTGAACTATCCAACCTTGCTATACCCTTTCGAGAATTGAGAATTTTATTACTCACCCTTATTGTATATTACTTGCTGGGCAATTTGTGCTCATTCTTGCTTTCCCTAAAACATTTCAGTTAAGACAGAACAGAGCGGGCCTTCGGGCACAGATAAGGGCAAGGGAAAGGGTACTGAGTAGCTTTAATTATGTAGCACTTTATGATTGTAATAAAGAACTTATGATATTATGTACTAGTTAAGGTTATTTATGCTTAAGATATGTCTAAGCTATGTAATCACTGTTTAAGTTACGAGACCTTGGGACGTGAATAAATTATATTATTTAAATGTACTCTATTCGGTATTAGTTGTGTATTATTCCGCTGTGCGATGCGACATTTAGTCGTATTATTATTATGATGTATTACCATGAGCACGTGACGAACCGAATTCGAGAGACCAAGTGGCGGTCCCGAATTTGGGGGCGTCACAGGTTGGTATAAGAGCCGTAGTTATAAACCATAGGAGCGAGTGTCCTTAGATTATAACTTAGGAGAACTTAGAAGTTGGAAAGGAGATAAAACTCACATAGAGTTTTTCCTAGAGCGAAACTTAGTCTGTTATGAAATGTAACTTCATTTTATACAATGAACTTATGTTTTGTTTAACATTCTAATGGAGTTGCTATTTCTTGTCTTGTGTTTGTGATTGTAGGATGGCAGACACAGAAGTACCTAGTAGAGTGACCGAGGAGGAGCCTAGAGATATACATGTAGTATGCGAGGCACCTCTAGAGGCTACACTAGTGCAGGCTGTTGCACCGTTCGAGTCTGACGACGAGGACGAGATTGAGATAGAGTCTGATCCAAAGGAGGAGCCGATGGAGGACGAGCCGGTGGGGGATGAGCCAGTAGAGGACTCTGATGAGGCTACTATAGAGGAGCAGATGTTAGGCGAGTATGAGGAGCGGATCCTAGAGTTAGACTGCAGACTATAAGAGCTAGAGGAAGAGGCCAAAGAGAGAGAGTCTGAGTTCTAGAAACTGAGGGACGAGGACCACCAGAGGAAGCTGGCCATGCAGGAGTTAGAGGTGGAAATTGCCTACCGTAGGGAGGCAGGGATCCAGATGGGGACTCTGTTTCACAGGTCAGTGGCTAGGAACGTGGATATAGCAGGAAAGCTGGAAGAAGTAGAACAGAGAGAATTGAGTGAGAAGACTGAGAAAGAGGCACTCCGTACTCAGCTAGAGTTGGAGGTGATGGATAGGATACACTTCGAGGAGAAGTGGGAAGCGGCCAATAAGAGAGCTGATGTGACGAACGAGAATTTTGTAAAGATATTGAATATTTATGGAGATAAATAAATATTTTTAATGATTTAATTATGGAGATAAATAAATATTTTGGTTATGAGAATGTGATGGGACGAAATTATTAATCGAACAGCGATTCTGAGGACAGAATCCTTTTAAGGGGGAAAGATGTGACGAACGAGAATTTTGTAAAGATATTGAATATTTATGGAGATAAATAAATATTTTTAATGATTTAATTATTGAATTAAATAATTAATTCATGAATTTGTGATAGATTAATTTAATTATATGTGTGACATTAATTAAATTAATATGTAGTGATTTAATAGTTCAAAGTATTTAATTAATTGAGTTTATTTGATTAATTGAATTAATTAAATAAGCATATGTTACTTTAATTAATTTAATAATTAATTAATGAGTTAATGAATTGACATAATTAATAAATAAAAATATTAATTATGTGACAATGTGTTTAATGTGAATTATCTTATTTTATTTAATTAATTTAAATAAAATTATTTAATTAATAAGTGATGTGACAATTAAGTATATAGTAAATTAGTTTATTAAAATAAATGGAAAAAAAATAAAAGAAGAAGAAGCCAAACAAGGCCCTTGTGGGAGTTATATTACAACGGATATATTATATATTTATATATATATGTACGTTATCTTCCTAAGTCATTTTATCAGAAGAAATTAGAGAAGTCAGAGAAAGAAAAACGTAGAAAGTTTCAGAGAGAAGAAGAAGAAGAGATTGAGAGAAAGGAATTTGAGAAATCTTAAGTATTGTTTGTGATTATGTTATCTTCATACCAAAAGGGTAATTCTTCTTTTAAGTTTTCAAAATTAAGATTTCTTAAATACGTACTTTTAAGTTTTCTGTGAAAATTGGGTTTTCCAATTGGGTTATGATATGGCTTTATCTATATGGGTATGTAATTATAACATATTTTCTAACGTATATACATGTTTTAAAGTAATCAATTTTATATAATTTGGCCTGAATTGGTTTTTTCGAAAAGTTACAGAGTTTTCTACGATGTTGTCAAAATTTCTCTGTCAGTACTTATTTTTGGGAAATTAAAGTGTGAGGTTATTATATATGTGACCGTATATGTTAGTATTATGTGTTGGATCATGTATCCATGATTTACACTGATCACACCAAATAACTTTGTTAATAAATGGGTTTGATGAAATTACAGAGTATTGAATATGGGTGAATAACCCATATGGGTTAAATTAATGATTGAATCATATGTTTATATTTAAATTGATACATGAATATGATTGTATATGTAAAACAAAGAAAATGGAATTGAAATGAATGGATTCGGTGTAGTAACGAATCCGTAAGGAGATTTTTATGTTTTTCATTAAACTCTTGAAAGTTTTGAAGAACAGTGAAAATTAATATTTTGATTTGTATAATTACATAACTTGGAATGTTAAGAATATGTTATAAGTGATATATAATGTTCCTGTGAAGTTTATACTTCATGGGTAACATTATAAATCAGTGTAATAATGTGAATTGGGAGAAAATGGGAGAAAATCTGTGTTCGTTCGCGAACTTCAGATTCTGAAATTCCGCAGCCGCGCGGCCGCGCCGGCTGCAAGGCAAAATGGCGCGCGGCCGCGCCTGTCCGAAAATTTTGAAAAAAATTGCTAAGTGTTGGAAAATTTTGAAATGTGTTTTGAGTCTAATGAACATGAACACATGTTGTATAAATATAATAAAATATTGATATGAGTTTAATAATTTATGTTATGTAATTAATTAATAAATTAATTACATGACTTAAACTATTATTTGTAAAGGTTAAATAAGGTGTTATAAACATTAAGACATTATTTTAAATTTAATTAACATGATGACATGTTATGTATGTAATGAGTTATTAATACAAGTTAATAACTTAAGATACGTGATTAATTAACAAGTTAATTAATCAACGTAAACCATTATTTGAAAACCTAATAATGAGTTTGAAGAATACTATTGTAAATCAATCATCATATCGAACTTGTGATTAATTGATATTGTGAATGTATTGATAGGTAAGAGTAATTAAAGAAGTGAGTAATAATTGTAGCTTGCGCACGAGGCAAGTTTCCTAAACTCAAATCTTTATATTTGAGCAAGTTTTCTATCCCTAACTTATTATTATTGTTTGGCAAGTTTCCTAAACTAAACTCTTTAAATTAAGCAATTGCTATGCTTAATTACTATTGTTGAGCAAATTCTTACTCTTGAATATCCAAGTTTAGAATTTCATATGAGATGTCATGATTCTTTTAAAAGTATCATTTAAGTGTACAATACTTATTCGATTGTATACCTTGAGAAGTTAATATTCAATTTGAATAACATTTATTGGGTTATCCAAACCAACTTTATTTGGTGCGGATTCTGATGTCAAACTGAGATGAACAACCCTAATATAGGGAATTAATGAAGATGCTTAAAGCGTTAAGATAGTGTGCACAGTATCAGTACGAAGGGCTGATCTCCCTAAGTACGAGAAGTAAAGTCTATAGTCTTGTGACTGTTAAAGGTTGGAAAGGTTAATATACTTGACAACCTAAGACTCGGTTCAAGGTCTTAATGACCCTCAGAAGTAATTTGACTCTTGACTAATATTCTTGATTCAAAAGTTGAGAAGTAATTTGACTCTTGGTTAATATTCTTGATTCAAATGTTGAGCTTTCTGTTATTCAGAATTCTTTCACTCGCATGTTATTATTCTGTCATATTTTTATACTTGCGGGCATCCGTGCTCACTCTTGCATAATAACATTGCAGCTAATAATGAACGAAGTGATGTACCTTCTAGTAGCAAGGGCAAAGGAAAAGCTAACAAGTGATGAAGATTTGTGTTGTCATGAATAATGTTAAAGTTTAAGATTTATGTGTGATGATTTAAGACTTATTTATTTACGTTTCCGCAAAAGAGATTTAAGGTTAAGTATAACCTGGGATTTATGATGTATTTTTATTTCAGATGATGTAAGATGATGATTTATTTATCTAATAAATGAATTTCATTATTTATGGGTAGATAGTTGTATGATATTGGAACAGTGAACACCAAATCCTGTAGAAATTAAGATACCGGATTTGGGGGTGTCACAAGTTGGTATCAGTTCGAGGGACTGCCTGGGTATATGTTAGATCGCAGGACTATGTCCCGCATTATAGAGGAGGAACGTAGTGAAGCTGTCCGACGCCTTAGTAGGCCGTGATAGGATAATATGATATTGTTAACGTTTAAACAATCGTAAATAATGTAAATTCCAATGTAATTATAAACAAAGGAATATTGTGATAATGTAAATCCTGTAGAAACTTTATTTCAGGATAGTTGATGTACATGGCAGAAATGCTATCGTATTGTATTAAAAGCTTTTGGTTTTAATAAAATAATAAAGTTGTTTAAGATGATATGGGTTAAGTGAGTATGTTAAAGTATTTAACATTATGTGATACTCTTTGGAGTAGTTAATGTAAATTCCGATGTGATTAAAAAAACAAAGGAATATTTTGAGAAACTAAATCCTGAAGATTCTTTATCTTGGGATAGTTGAAGTAAATGGCAGAGATGCTATAGTACTATGTTTAAAACTTTTGATTTAAATAAAATATCAAAGGTTATTTGAAAAGAAAAGAGTAGTTAAAGTGGTTATGTTAAATATTTGAGTTAATTCTTAAATATTTAAGTGATTTAATAAAGATCTAATGAGCATATATTCTTAACAGAAATATGCCGCCAAGAAGGAGACAAAATCGTCGACAAGCCCAAGAGGGATCAACCAATAACAACAATGATGCCAATCCGAACCCCGTTCAGCAGTTGGTAAATCTGTTGGCTGGAGCGATGAACAATCAGCCTCAATCTCCACCAAACACCTCATTTAAAGACTTTAAGGCAGTGGGACCGCCAGATTTTAAGGGTTCCACGAACCCGATAGAAGCTCAGACTTGGGTTATGGAAATGGAGAAAATTTTTGAGGTCGCCCGTGTTAGGGAGGACCAGAAGACCGCCTACGCGACATTTATGTTAAAATCAGAAGCCAGCTATTGGTGGCAGGCAAATAAGATCAGGGGAGGAGAAGGTGTAATAACCTGGGAAAGGTTTAAAGAAATGTTTTTCGAGATGTATTTCCCGACCAGCTCCCAGAATCAAATGGAGGTGCAGTTTCTGGAGTTGAAGCAGGGGAATATGTCTGTGCCCGACTACGCGGCAAAGTTTAACGAATTGTCTAGGTTTGCCCAATATCAGGTGCATACTGACGAAAGAAAGGCTAGGCATTTTGAACAGGGACTGAAACCCTGGTTGTATAGCAAGGTGTCGATGTTTCAATTGAACACTTTTGCTGGAGTTCTGGAGAAGGCAATTCTCGCTGAAGGTGGAAGCGAAGCGGTGTCTAAGTACAATCAGGATCAAAAGAAGAAGAAGAATGATAGTGAAGGAAACAATAAGGCTAGTGGCAATCACACAGGGGGAATTAATAATCATAAACGAAAATGGAATGACAACCCGTCGTCTGTAAGTCAGCAAGGTAGTCAGAAGAAAAAGTTAGAACCATGCCGAACCTGTGGGAAGACTCACTTGGGAGTCTGCATGAAAGGAAAAAGAGTTTGTTATAACTGTGGTCAGGAAGGCCACATAGCACCTAACTGCCCTAACCCTAAGAAGAGTGCCTGCTATACATGTGGGTCAAAGGATCACTTGGTTAGAGACTGTCCAAAGAAGGCATCTGGAGGGGCAGGGTCAGGTGGACATAAGGGAAATAATAGTGGAAATCCTCTTACCATTACCGGACCGACTTCAACAAACCGACCAACTGCAAGGACATTTAACATGACCGTACAAGACGCTGTGCAGTCTCGTGATGTGGTGTCAGGTATCATTCCGATCAATAAAGTCAATGCTTATGTTTTATTTGATTCGGGTGCTACTTGTTCATTTATATCCGATGACTTTGCAAAGAATTTAGAATTGCTTAAAGACGAATTAAAAATCCCTATGAACATAGAGATTGCGAACAAGGAAGTAATTCCTGTTAAGTATATACACAAGAACTGTAGAGTGGATATTAAGGGTAACGTTATGAATGTAGATCTTATCCCGATTAAACTTGGGGAATTTGACGTTATCCTGGGAATGGATTGGCTATTCAATTATGGAGCCGTAATTGATTGCCAGAAGAAATGTATTAACCTTATGACTCCATCAAAGGTTGTGTTTTATGGCAGCAAATCGCCTAGACAAGCGAGTTGTCTGACGATGATGCAGGCCAGGAAGTTATTAAGACAAGGCTGTGTGGGGTATTTAGCCTACATAGTCGATAGTCGTAAAGAGAATTCAAAGTTAGAAGAAATACCAGTCGTAAGAGACTTCGTGGATGTTTTCCCGGATGATCTACCAGGACTTCCGCCTGACAGGGAAGTAGATTTTGTTATCGATTTGGTGCCAGGAACGGCTCCAATATCGAAAGCACCGTACCGGATGGCTCTGGTAGAAATGAAAGAATTGATGGTACAGCTACAAGAGCTGTTGGACAAGAAATATATTCAACCGAGCGTATCACCGTGGGGAGCGCCGATATTATTTGTTAAGAAGAAGGATGGAACGATGCGACTCTGCATTGACTATAGAGAATTGAACAAGGTTACCATTAAGAATAGGTATCCGTTGCCAAGGATTGATGATCTGTTTGATCAATTAAAAGGAGCGAGATATTTCTCGAAGATAAACCTGAGAAGTGGTTATCATCAGTTGAAGGTGAGGCCCGAAGATGTCCCAAAGACAGCGTTTAGGACACGATATGGTCACTACGAATTTTTGGTTATGTCATTTGGTCTAACAAATGCGCCTACAGCATTTATGGGCCTAATGAATGGAGTGTTCAAGCCGTTTCTGGACAAATTCGTAGTGGTTTTTATTGATGATATATTGGTCTATTCTAAGACCAAGGAAGAACATGTTGAGCATTTGAAGTTGACGTTAGAAGTATTAAGAAGAGAGAAGTTGTATGCCAAATTCTCAAAGTGTGAATTCTGGATTGAAAGGGTGCAATTTCTCGGACATGTGATTGATAAGGACGGAATTTCGGTGGATCCCTCCAAAGTCGAAGCGGTGATGAATTGGGATCAGCCGAAAACACCGTCGGAAGTAAGAAGTTTTCTTGGATTAGCTGGTTACTATAGAAGATTTATTCAGGATTTTTCCAAGATCGCCACTCCATTAATGAATTTGACTAGGAAAGTTGTGAAATTCGTTTGGACGGAGAAGTGTGAGGAAAGTTTTCAAGAACTTAAGAGAAGGTTAAGTACAGCACCTGTGTTGTCCCTTCCGGATGACACAGGAAATTTTGTGGTATATAGTGATGCGTCGCATAAAGGGCTAGGCTGTGTGCTTATGCAAAACGGCAGAGTCATTGCGTATGCGTCACGACAACTAAAAGATTACGAGAAGGGATATCCAACCCATGATTTGGAATTGGCTGCGGTGGTATTCGCTTTAAAGATTTGGAGACACTATCTCTATGGGGAAAAGTGTGAAATATATACAGACCATAAGAGTCTGAAGTATATTTTCACACAGAAAGACTTGAATATGCGCCAAAGAAGGTGGCTGGAGTTAATAAAGGATTATGATTGTGATATCTTATACCACCCAGGAAAAGCGAATGTTGTAGCCGACGCCTTAAGCAGAAAGGGTCGAGAAAAGTTGTTGATGCTGACAGCAAAGGAAGAATTGATTTCAGCAATGGAAAAGCTGGAATTGGAAGTAGGATGTCCAATGGAGACTGACGAGAAACTGTTCCACCTGCAAGCTGGTACAACTTTAGTGGATAAGATTAAGGAAGCACAAATCCTGGATAAGGAATGTGAGGAAGTAAAGAGAAAGATATCTGAAGGGACTGAACTTAGATTTAAAATGGATAGCGAAGGATTTTTGAGATTTGAAAGTAGAGTTTGGGTACCGCCAATACCAGAAATCAAGGAGGACATTCTGAGCGAGGCTCATAGTTCGAGGTATTCCATTCATCCCGGAAGTACCAAGATGTATCAGGATTTACGACAACACTTTTGGTGGCCAAATTTGAAGAGGGACGTTGCCGATTGTGTTGCCAAGTGTCTGACTTGCCAAAGGGTCAAGGCAGAACACCAAAGACCAAGTGGTTTGTTACAACCTTTAGAAATCCCAGAATGGAAATGGGAACATATTATAATGGATTTTGTTGTTGGCCTTCCGACGACCCAGAAAGGCTATGACGCAGTATGGGTTATCGTCGACCGATTAACGAAATTCGCACACTTTCTTCCAATCAAAATCAGATTTAACCTAGAACAATTGGCGAAGTTATATGTAAAAGAGATTGTTTCGAGGCACGGGGTACCAGTGTCAATTATTTCTGACCGTGATCCGCGCTTCACATCGAATTTCTGGAAGCGACTACAAGAATGCATGGGAACACAGTTGAGGATGAGCACCGCTTATCACCCTCAGACTGACGGACAAAGTGAAAGAACGATCCAAACATTAGAGGATATGCTTAGAGCATGCATAATGGATTTTAAAGGCAATTGGGATGATCATTTGCCGCTTGTAGAATTTGGTTATAATAATAGTTACCACGCTAGTATTGGTATGCCGCCTTACGAAGCGTTGTACGGTAGGAAGTGCAGAACTCCACTGTATTGGGATGAAGTTGGTGAAAGACAATTGCTAGGACCAGAGTTAGTCCAACAAACGGCAGAAATAGTTAAAGTAATTCGGACAAGATTAGTAGCGGCTCAGGATAGGCAGAAGAAATACGCCGATCCACACCGCAAGAATGTAGAGTTTAAATCGGGTAGTTTTGTATTTTTGAAGGTCTCTCCTTGGAAGGGAAAGATCAGATTTGGTAAGAAGGGAAAATTGAGCCCAAGGTTCATTGGACCCTTTGAGGTACTCCGAAGAATTGGAGAAGTAGCCTATGAGGTAGCTTTACCTCCGGCACTGGAGCATGTCCACAAAGTTTTTCATGTGTCGGTATTACGACGTTATAAACCCGATTACAAACATGTGATAGAATATGAACCCCTACAATTTGAGAAAAATTTATCATACCAAGAAGTTCCTGTTCAGATAGTTGACAGGAAAGAGCAAGTTCTCAGGAACAAAGTAATACCTTCTGTTAAGGTAATTTGGAGGAACCACAACGCTGAAGAAGCTACGTGGGAACTCGAAGAGAATATGATGAAGAATTATCCACACTTATTTTCTTGAATAGGTGAACGTGATTCTAGGGACAGAATCATTTTAAGGGGGGAAAGATGTGACAAACGAGAGTTTTGCAAAGTTGTTTTGAATATTTATTGAAATAAATAAATATTTTGGTTATGAGAATGTGATGGGACGAAATTATTAATCGGACAGCGATTCTGAGGACAGAATCCTTTTAAGGGGGGAAAGATGTGACGAACGAGAATTTTGTAAAGATATTGAATATTTATGGAGATAAATAAATATTTTTAATGATTTAATTATGGAGATAAATAAATATTTTGGTTATGAGAATGTGATGGGACGAAATTATTAATCGAACAGCGATTCTGAGGACAGAATCCTTTTAAGGGGGGAAAGATGTGACGAACGAGAATTTTGTAAAGATATTGAATATTTATGGAGATAAATAAATATTTTTAATGATTTAATTATTGAATTAAATAATTAATTCATGAATTTGTGATAGATTAATTTAATTATATGTGTGACATTAATTAAATTAATATGTAGTGATTTAATAGTTCAAAGTATTTAATTAATTGAGTTTATTTGATTAATTGAATTAATTAAATAAGCATATGTTACTTTAATTAATTTAATAATTAATTAATGAGTTAATGAATTGATATAATTAATAAATAAAAATATTAATTATGTGACAATGTGTTTAATGTGAATTATCTTATTTTATTTAATTAATTTAAATAAAATTAATTAATTAATAAGTGATGTGACAATTAAGTATATAGTAAATTAGTTTATTAAAATAAATGGAAAAAAATAAAAGAAGAAGAAACCAAACAAGGCCCTTGTGGGAGTTATATTACAACGGATATATTATATATTTATATATATATGTACGTTATCTTCCTAAGTCATTTTATCAGAAGAAATTAGAGAAGTCAGAGAAAGAAAAACGTAGAAAGTTTCAGAGAGAAGAAGAAGAAGAGATTGAGAGAAAGGAATTTGAGAAATCTTAAGTATTGTTTGTGATTATGTTATCTTCATACCAAAAGGGTAATTCTTCTTTTAAGTTTTCAAACTTAAGATTTCTTAAATACGTACTTTTAAGTTTTCTGTGAAAATTGGGTTTTCCAATTGGGTTATGATATGGCTTTATCTATATGGGTATGTAATTATAACATATTTTCTAACGTATATACATGTTTTAAAGTAATCAATTTTATATAATTTGGCCTTAATTGGTTTTTTCGAAAAGTTACAGAGTTTTCTACGATGTTGTAAAAATTTCTCTGTCAGTACTTATTTTTGGGAAATTAAAGTGTGAGGTTATTATATATGTGACCGTATATGTTAGTATTATGTGTTGGATCATGTATTCATGATTTACACTGATCACACCAAATAACTTTGTTAATAAATGGGTTTGATGAAATTACAGAGTATTGAATATGGGTGAATAACCCATATGGGTTAAATTAATGATTGAATCATATGTTTATATTTAAATTGATACATGAATATGATTGTATATGTAAAACAAAGAAAATGGAATTGAAATGAATGGATTCGGTGTAGTAACGAATCCGTAAGGAGATTTTTATGTTTTTCATTAAACTCTTGAAAGTTTTGAAGAACAATGAAAATTAATATTTTGATTTGTATAATTACATAACTTGGAATGTTAAGAATATGTTATAAGTGATATATAATGTTCCTGTGAAGTTTATACTTCATGGGTAACATTATAAATCAGTGTAATAATGTGAATTGGGAGAAAATGGGAGAAAATCTGTGTTCGTTCGCGAACTTCAGATTCTGAAATTCCGCAGCCGCGCGGCCGCGCCGGCTGCAAGGCAAAATGGCGCGCGGCCGCGCCTGTCCGAAAATTTTGAAAAAAATTGCTAAGTGTTGGAAAATTTTGAAATGTGTTTTGAGTCTAATGAACATGAACACATGTTGTATAAATATAATAAAATATTGATATGAGTTTAATAATTTATGTTATGTAATTAATTAATAAATTAATTACATGACTTAAACTATTATTTGTAAAGGTTAAATAAGGTGTTATAAACATTAAGACATTATTTTAAATTTAATTAACATGATGACATGTTATGTATGTAATGAGTTATTAATACAAGTTAATAACTTAAGATACGTGATTAATTAACAAGTTAATTAATCAACGTAAACCATTATTTGAAAACCTAATAATGAGTTTGAAGAATACTATTGTAAATCAATCATCATATCGAACTTGTGATTAATTGATATTGTGAATGTATTGATAGGTAAGAGTAATTAAAGAAGTGAGTAATAATTGTAGCTTGCGCACGAGGCAAGTTTCCTAAACTCAAATCTTTATATTTGAGCAAGTTTTCTATCCCTAACTTATTATTATTGTTTGGCAAGTTTCCTAAACTAAACTCTTTAAATTAAGCAATTGTTATGCTTAATTACTATTGTTGAGCAAATTCTTACTCTTGAATATCCAAGTTTAGAATTTCATATGAGATGCCATGATTCTTTTAAAAGTATCATTTAAGTGTACAATACTTATTCGATTGTATACCTTGAGAAGTTAATATTCAATTTGAATATCATTTATTGGGTTATCCAAACCAACTTTATTTGGTGCGGATTCTGATGTCAAACTGAGATGAACAACCCTAATATAGGGAATTAATGAAGATGCTTAAAGCGTTAAGATAGTGTGCACAGTATCAGTGCGAAGGGCTGATCTCCCTAAGTACGAGAAGTAAAGTCTATAGTCTTGTGACTGTTAAAGGTTGGAAAGGTTAATATACTTGACAACCTAAGACTCGGTTCAAGGTCTTAATGACCCTCAGAAGTAATTTGACTCTTGACTAATATTCTTGATTCAAAAGTTGAGAAGTAATTTGACTCTTGGTTAATATTCTTGATTCAAATGTTGAGCTTTTGTTATTCAGAATTCTTTCACTCGCATGTTATTATTCTGTCATATTTTTATACTTGCGGGCATCCGTGCTCACTCTTGCATAATAACATTGCAGCTAATAATGAACGAAGTGATGTACCTTCTAGTAGCAAGGGCAAAGGAAAAGCTAACAAGTGATGAAGATTTGTGTTGTCATGAATAATGTTAAAGTTTAAGATTTATGTGTGATGATTTAAGACTTATTTATTTACGTTTCCGCAAAAGAGATTTAAGGTTAAGTATAACCTGGGATTTATGATGTATTTTTATTTCAGATGATGTAAGATGATGATTTATTTATCTAATAAATGAATTTCATTATTTATGGGTAGATAGTTGTATGATATTGGAACAGTGAACACCAAATCCTGTAGAAATTAAGATACCGGATTTGGGGGTGTCACAGCTGACGACCTAGAGGACGAGGTCAGGTGCAAGAAGAGGAAGATGAACAAGATGGAGTATGTGTTCCGTTCAACTTTTGAGAGGGTGATTGATGGTGTATACAACTACCCTGCAGAGCAGGGACAGACTCTACATACATTGAGTCGAGTGCTAGTTGCGTATATAGTGCAGATGGAGTACAAGAGCGCAGTGGAGCGCGGGATGATGTGATGAAATTTCCTTAGATGATCTAGTGGTAGTTTAGTAGAATTTATCTTTATGTATTGTATATTCTATGTTGTAATCCCTATCTTTTGTGTAAGATGTGGGATAGTGATGTAAACCCCGTGTAAACTTTTGTTAGAGGGGTAGTATAGTAGTAGGTTGGTATATTCCCCGTCTTTTGTGATATTAGGGGATATATGTGATAACATTTATAGCAGTATGCTAGGGAAATCATGTAATGAAACGATTTGGCATATGAATATAAATGGATTTTATTCAGAAACGTGTTATAAATTTATTCTTTTAGTATTAAAAGAAATACTTCAGTAATATACTTGAATAATAATAAAATGAAAATTTGTGTTGCAGATAATGCCTCCCAGACGTAGATTGACTGCACCCAAAGAATCTGTTAATAACGAGAGGGAACAAGTTGACCCGATCCAGAAACTGGTAGACTTGTTAGGAGAAACATTAAGGGGAAGGAACAATGAACCCATTCGCCCAAACCCTCAGACTGTGCCAGTAACAACCTTTAAAGACTTTAAGAGTGTAGAACCCTCGGAGTTCGAGGGAACCGCCGACCCAATCGTCACACAAACGTGGATCAAGGAGATCGAAAAAGCTTTCACTATAGCTTGCATAGGCGAAGATCAGAAGACGGTATTTGCCACATATATGATGAGGGGAGAAGCGAACTACTGGTGGGAGGCTAATCAACAAAGAGCTGGAGAAGGGATAATAGCTTGGGATAAGTTTAAGACGCTGTTCTTCGAGAATTACTTCCCAAAGAGTATGAAGAATCGGATGGAGGTGAAGTTCTTAGAACTAAAACAAGGTGAGATGACGATGGCGTAATACGCGGCTAGGTTTAACGAACTAGCCCAATTTGCGGAGCACCAGGTAGGAGATGAAGAGAGGAAGGCTAGAAGATTTGAACAAGGACTGAAGCCTTGGCTATTCAATAAGGTGTCAGTTCTTTAGATCGATTCTTTTGCAACACTACTGGAAAAGGCTATTATTGCCGAGGGAGGAAGTGAAGCTTTGAGCTTGTACAACAAAGAGAAGAAAGGAAAGAATGCTGGAGGAGAGAATCGTACTGGAGGAAGCAGCAGTGGAGGAAGCAACTTGGGAAAGAGAAAGTGGGAGAATAACAACAACAACAAAAACAACAATAATCAATCAAGGAATTTTTGTGGAGGTTTCAAGAAGAGGGCTGAAGGATGCCCAAAGTGTGGGAAGAATCACCAGGTTGAGTGCTGGAAGGGACGTGGCACTTGCTACAACTGCGGACAGGAAGGGCACATCTCGCCTAACTGTCCGAAACCAAAGAAGATACAAGGATGCTTTGCGTGTGGCACGACGGAGCACTGAATTAAGGACTGCCCAAAGAAGGGAAGTGGCGGGAGTAGCAATCAGCAAGGAGGCAACAAGCTAATGATCAGGGGGCCGGCACAATCCAACCGCCAGAACCTTTAACATGACCGTCCAGGACGCAGTGGCGGTGAAGGACGTGGTGTCAGGTATAATCCCAATCAATGATATAAATGCTTATGTATTATTTGATTCGGGTGCCACCTGTTCTTTTATATCTGAAGAATTTGCTAGTAAACTTAGTACACCCCGAGAACGATTAGAAAATCCTTTGAACATAGAAGTTGCTAATAAGGAAGTGATCCCTGTAGAATACGTTTATCGCAATTGTCGCGCAAACATTAGAGCACATGAACTGAGCGTAGACTTGATTCCTATTAGACTGGGAGAATTTGACGTAATACTGGCGACGGATTGGTTGCATAACCATGCTACGATTATTGACTGTCAGAACAAGTGTGTGAACCTTCAGACTCCAAATAAGTCTAAGGTAGTTTTTTATGGTAGCTCATCGCTTAAGCAATCGTGTTGCGTTACAATGATGCAGTCCAAGAAATTGTTAAGGAAAGGATGTGTAGGTTATTTATCTTACATTGTTGATACTCGAACAAAGAGAGTATAAATTAAGGATATATCTGTAGTGAATGAATTCCAAGATGTATTTTCGGACGATCTGCCTGGTCTTCCACCAGACAGAGAAATCAAATTCGTAATAGACTTAGCACCTGGAACGGCACCGATTTTGAAAGCTCTATATAGTATGGCGCCAGTAGAAATGAAGGAATTGATGATACAATTGCAAGAATTATTGGATAAGGGTTACATACGACCGAGTATGTCTCCTTGGGGATCACCAGTACTATTCGTTAAGAAGAAGGACGGATCGATGAGGCTCTATATCGATTATCGAGAATTGAACAGAGTAACGATCAAGAACCGATATCCGCTACCAAGGATAGACGACTTGTTTGATCAACTGAAGGGAGCAAAGTGTTTCTCTAAAATCAACCTGCGAACAGGATATCATCAACTGAAAGTGAGGAATGAGGACATAGCAAAGACTGCGTTTCGAACCCGTTATGGACACTACGAGTTTTTGGTAATGTCATTTGGATTGACTAATGCTCCGACAGCATTTATGGACTTGATGAACCGAGTTTTCAAGCCATACTTGGATAAATTTGTAGTGGTTTTTATCGACGACATTTTGATCTACTCGAAGACAGAGGAAGAACACGCCGAACACCTGAAGATTGTTTTGGAGGCACTAAGGAAGGAGAAGATGTATGGGAAATTTTCAAAGTGCAAATTTTGGATAGAGAAGGTTCAATTCTTAGGCCACGTGATGGATAAGAATGGAATCGCTGTAGACCCTGCAAAGGTAGAAGCAGTAAGTAATTGGGAACAACCGAAAACACCGACGGAGGTGAGAAACTTTTTAGGGTTAGCTGGGTACTATCGAAGATTCATCCAAGATTTTTCTAAGATAGCAACCCTGTTTACCAATTTGACTAGAAAGACGGTGAAATTTTTATGGACCGACAAATGCGAAGAAAGTTTTCAAGAACTGAAAAGGAGATTGAGCGAAGCACATGTGTTATCATTACCAGATAATGCGGGAAATTTTGTGGTGTATAGTGATGCATCGCACAAGGGACTTGGTTGTGTGCTTATGCAGCACGACAAGGTCATTGCGTATGCGTCACGACAATTGAAGGATTACAAAAAACGATACCCTACTCACGAGTTAGAGTTAGCGGCAGTAGTTTTTGCGTTGAAGATATGGAGGCATTATTTATACGGAGAAAAATGTGAGATATACACGGACCACAAAAGTCTGAAATATATCTTCACACAGAAGGAGTTGAACATACGGCAGAGAAGGTGGTTAGAATTAATCAAAGACTATGACTGCGATATTCTTTATCACCCGAGGAAGGCGAATGTGGTTGCCGACGCTCTGAGCAGGAAAGAAAGGGAGAAATTATTTAATTTGACGACTCAGGAAGAGTTGATAAGAGTCGGAGATAGAAGTGAAAGAACCTAGAGAAGCCTGGAGAGAAGTTGTTTGTAATGGAATCTCATCCAACATTATTGGATAGAGTAAAAGAAGCCCAGGAAAAGGATGAAGAGTGTGAGAAAATCCGAAAGAGGTTCACAGAAAATGAGGAAGAGAAATTTCGAATGGATAAAGACGGTATCTTATGATTTGAAGGAAGAGTGTGGGTACCAGCGGTAACCGAGTTAAGGGAAGAGATTTTGCACGAGGCACATAATACGACATATTTCGTTCATCCGGGAGGCACGAAGATGTACCGAGATTTGAAACAACATTTTTGGTGGCCTAATTTGAAACGGGAAGTCGCAGAGTGCGTCAGTAGATGTTTGACTTGCCAACGCGTTAAAGCAGAGCATCAATGGCCAAGTGGTTTACCACAACCGTTAGAAATATAAGAGTGGAATTGGGAGCATATTACAATGGACTTCGTGGTAGGACTTCCAGTTACACAGAAAGGTTATGATGCTATTTGGGTTATCGTGGATCGATTAACGAAAACCGCACATTTTCTACCAATCAAGATCCGCTATAGTTTGAACCAATTAGCGAGTCTGTACGTAAAGGAGATTGTTTCACGACATGGAGTGCCGGTATCTATTATCTCTTATCGAGATCCGCGCTTCACGTCCAATTTTTGGAAGAGTTTACAAGAAAGAATGGGAACACAGTTGAGGTTAAGTACGGCTTACCATCCTCAGATAGACGGACAGAGTTAGCGGACAATACAAACGCTAGAGGACATGCTTAGAACTTGCGTGATGGATATCAAGGGAAATTGGGACGACCACCTACCCTTAGTAGAATTCGCATATAATAATAGCTACCATGCGAGTATCGGCATGCCACCGTATGAAGCTCTTTACGGAAGAAAGTGCAGAATGCCATTATGTTGGGACGAAGTCGAAGAACGACGAATACTCGGACCAGAGTTAGTTCAACAAACCGCAGACGTGGTGACAGTGATAAGAGCCAGATTAGTAGCAGCTCAAGACCGCCAGAAAAAGTATGCAGATTTGCATCGGCAGGACCGAGACTTCAAAGTCGGCAGGTTTCGTATTCTTGAAGGTATCTCCATGGAAGGAAAAAATCCATTTCGGCAAGAAAGGAAAATTGAGTCCAAGATTCATAGGACCGTTCGAGGTACTGAAGCGAGTGGGCAAAGTGGCATACAAAGTTGCATTACCACCCGAATTAGAGCACATCCACAATGTGTTCCACATTTTCGTGTTGCGATCGTACAAGGCCGACTACAAGCACGTGATTTCATATGAGCCCATTCAAGTGGAGAAGAACTTAGCGTATGAAGAAATTCCCATCCAGATATTAGATAGGAAAGAGCAGACATTAAGGAATAAAGTTGTGACGCCCCCAGAATAGGTCCAGTCAACCCAACCCATCCTGAGTCGCCAAATACATGGTACATAATTCAAATACAAACTTTATATCACATGGTCGTGCAAAATACGACCACACAACTGTGAGTGTCAATACAAATATGTAAAAAATATTAATATTCAAACTAAGTCCTCATTACAATTATTATCACACTATTTATCAGAAATAGTGAGGACTACTACTGCTCTAACTCGGACCATCACTCTGTCCCCCGACTAGTCCCTGCGACATTCTCATTTCCTGAAGAGGACAACAGTTGAAAAGGGTGAGCTCAACTAGCTCAGTAAAGAATATTATGACTAAGATAATGGAAAATAAATTGTCGTTAGTCTTCAACAAATCAGATAAAATATAATGGACAACCAACTTTAGATCAATATTAGCAGCGGAAATAACAATTCATTTGAAGAGTTAAGTAGAGAATAAAGTCTACTATCTTCTATGATTTAAAAGTCCATCATCAATATTTTATCCCTGTAACATCAATCAATATACATCTCGAATCAAATATTCATCTTTGCACTACAGGCCAAAGATATTCATTTGTATCATCAGTGGTCATGTTCATCTCAACACCTGTCATCTTTGCACTACAGGCCAAAGATATTCATCAGGTAATCATTCATCTTTGCTCTACAGGCCAAAGATATTCAATTATATCACCACTTAAGACTGAGGATGATGAAAAACCATATAAATAACGAATCCAGTGAAACAAAGGATAAGATTAAGGATTCGTATTTTAGTTTATTCAAATTCAAGAATATTCCATAATAATACTTTGTGGAGCAAAATTCAAGAATGAAGCTCAAAACTTAGATCCAACCAAAGATAGTAACCATAACAGACAATTTGGACAAATAGAAGAAAATTTAATTTTTTCGTGAATAGTGCCGTATACGTGAATAGTAACCCCGACGGAAAAAAAATTAAGAATCTCATAATAAAATCCATGCCAATATTTTGGTATAATGATATTTAAAAGAATAACATCATTTACGAAAGAAAATAACATCCCTTACCTCAAAAGAATAGTACCTCTGACTGGAATATCGGATATAATACCGAAGAAAACTTGCACTGAATACTAATACTCAAAGTATTGAAATACTCACAAAAATACGCTCGATATTATAGAGAGAGAAAACTTCTGATTCTGGTGTGATTTTCAATTCTAACCTAAGCACCCTATTTATAGGAAAAGCTTAGGATGCCAAAGTAGACTAAAATAATAAAATATTTTTTTTCCTCCGCCGCCGGCTGCTTCTCCCAAAAGCCATCAGCATTTTTTCAACCAAAAGTGGGGCCCACCTATTAAAAAAAATATTTATTTTCCAAAACTTCAATAATTCATAATAAATAGCCCCTTTATCAGAAAAATACAAATTCTATATTCTTCTATAGGAAATTTAATTCTCTACAACTTTGTAGAAGGAAGTTTTTCCAAATTCCAAACATAAATTATCCGAAATTCATAAACGGATGATTTTCCACACCAAAATACTGATAAAAACACATCAGCACTAATTCCTTCTTTTATCCACAAAATAAATATTTCCTTATCATATAAATTAATAATTAATTATTCACAAATAATATTATAGAACTACAATATTGACAACCAGGTCGTTCCCAAGAAAGAGGGGGCCTTCCGATAAGGACTTCTTATTATTGGCGCGCAATTAAATAACCCCTCTTAGACAGAACTTTCTTAAACATTGTCAATAATGCTATCTAATAATATTATTCAAATAATATGAATTATTGAGTTGATAATGTGAAATACTGTGCAGTGACAATTATTGAATCAGTAATACAAAATATCAACTGTAGCCATTATTGAATCAATAATATAAAATAGCAACGTAGCAATTATTGAGTCAATAAAATATCAATGTAACAATTATTGAGTCAATAATATAAAATATCAACGTAGCAATTATTGAGTCAATAGTATAAACTATTGAACAGTAATTACTGTAACAATAATTGAATAAGTTCCTTCTCACGTAAGACTCAATAATTCGAAATACTGTGCAATACCGTGTGCTACTGTACAACACCGCGTATCACTGTATTTTAACCACCGGGTATTTCAGCAGTACTAACGGTAACAACTACGCCGTTATTTTGTAAAAAGGTTATTTCTGTCGCTTTCTATATCCGACAGTTATTCTGTTGTGGGGCCCACAAATAGATGCGCCGTCGTACGAATATTCCCCGACAACAAGAATATTTCACGACCAAACGAATATTCTCAGACAACCAGAATATTTTATAACCACTTGCTCATTTTAAAATATTTGCACATTTCACCCATAACTTTCACATTTATCAATCAACACCTTACTATTTCGAAATAATATATAAAGAAAATTAAATCTTTATTCATAAAAGTTGGGGTCTTACAAAAGTTATTTCCTCTATAAAAGTACTTTGGCATAACCACGATGTCGAGGAGGCAACGTGGGAATTAGAAGATAAGATGATGAGGGACTATCCCCATCAATTTGTGTAACCTTGTAGCAATTCTGGGACGGAATTTTTATAAGGGGGAGGATGTAATACCCGAGAATTTCCAAATAATTTTAGAGGAATATATTAATGAGAGTTGGATAATTATTTGAATATAAATATTTATGTGATATGAGATGAGTTAACTTAATTACGTCAAATTGAAATGATGATAATTGAGAAGAGATGTGGAGTTTATTATAAGCTCTAGAAATGCCTTGTGTGGCACCGTGATGAGAAGTATGTAATTTAATTCATTAAAGAGAGAATTAAGAAGTGGATGATTAATTAATAATATATTATTAATTAAGGATGATATCATATTAATGGTTAATTAATGTTTGAGGTTAATAATTATTCTATTAATTGTTTAGTGTAAAGTTATGTAATTATATATTGTATAGTAACTGCAACTATATAATATAATGTATTATGTGACATCTTGACATAACTATGAAAAAATAGAAACTATGTAGTAAAAGGAAGTGAGCCACATGGGTGGACTTATAAGAATACATGTTGCATGTACATTATACAATATAAGACCAAACTATAGTATATAAAGTGTATTGTGACAATACAAGAGACTATATAATATATGAAGTTTAGTGTGACACTTTAGTAAGACTATGTAATATATATACTATATGGTATATTAAAGCATGTGAATAAGGAATAACAATAATTATTTTAATAAGTACAATAATAATAATAATAATGAGATTTGATATAATATAGTATGTCACCATTTAATTAACTCTTAATGTGATATTATTAAAATGTACATGGATTATATCAATGTGTATACATGTACCTCAATGAGCTACCATGTAATGTTGTTGTGACATTCTAGGTCCATGTATGCCTTAAATGAATTTAAGCTAAGGTAAGTATATATGTGTGTTAAGTGTATAATATATAGTATTTCCTTTATTGCTAGAATGCTGAGTTCTTGTCCCATTTTGAGTGTCCATTCCTTCCCTATTTCTCATTCACGTGAAAGGCCAAAGGCCTAAGCTACTCCCTCATATCAACTTCCTAGCTAGCCAATGATGCTCATGATGAAGAAGGATGTGGGTGATGGGGGTGGTTAGCAACTATTTCACCTAATGCTTGTTGCCCATCATCTCTTCTCCTTCTCCAATGGTTTGATTTCATGGACAATGGCTTGGCATGGTTATTCATTTCCCTATAAATTGAGCACTCCCCTTCTCATTTCATTTTGCTAGACTAATTACTAAGTGTTCTAGAGAGAGTAAGGATATTGCTTAGGGAGAATTCTGAGATTAGGAAGCAAGTCTTGTGCAATTTGAAGCTAAAGAGGTATAATCTCTAAACCCATTCAAAATTCAATTCATAGAAATTAGCAAGTTTAGTTAGAGTTGGTTATATGAAATGATGATTAACATGCTAGGACAGTATATAGATGTGTTATATGTGCAATGTAATAGTTAGCAAGCATGTTTCATGAGGAAATGTGAAGATTGGTTGGAACTCTGCAAATGCAGAGAAGTTTATGGTCTGGAACGGGAGTCGCGCGGCCGCGCCACTCCCTAGTACAAATGGCGCGCGGCCGCGCCCCTCTGCAGATTTTGTTGGTGATTTTGTTATGCTATCTGATTTATGAAGCATGCTAGTATAACTTAGTTAGGCCTATTTCAAGCCTCTGACATGCTAGTTTATATTGCCTTTCATATAATCACTCACCTAGCTTGATTTCAAAAGAGAACTGGAGTTTTCAATGTACAAACTCAGTAAACCATGTGTACTTCAAATTCTAACTTGAAGAACATGCTAGTATGGTCAGATTACAATTGTAAGCACGCATGAAAGCATGAAAGTATGATATATGTGGAATTACTTGGCATGCTTGGGTAGCTCTGAGAACCCTCTAAAGAATTACTTGGAGTTTCCAATATGGACTTGATAAACCATAAAAGTTTTTGAGTTAAGAACTTGTGGACGTGATTATGTATTCTTGATATGTATATATATGCAAGCATGATGTAGAACGAGTAAAGTGGTTTTGCATGCCTAAATAATGTCGATGACATGCTAATGAAAACTTAGAGTTTCACATACAAACTTAAACTATATACACTTGAGTCATGAACTTGTGAGCATGCCTATATGATCTAATTATGCATATGAAAGCATGACATATGGTATGTGAAGCTACATTGTATATAGAATGGTTTAAACAAAAGATTTCAAAAGAAACCTCAATAGTTGGAAGCAAGTTTTGTTACAAGTATTCCAAAAATTATGACCATAGTGACAAGATATCATATGCCTCTAAACATGATTGCCATGTATGCCTAGCTAGTCCTATGGACGACGAAATAGTTGAGCATGATTTAAGAATAAGTTTCAAAGAAGTAAAACATAGAACATGAAATGCATGATTTAAGTAGCTTGAACATGTGTATATGATTCTTAGTAACCTCATGACGATAGTGAAATAATTAAACGTGAGAAACTTCGTTACTTGACCATTTAATGCTTCGATTAAACAAAAATAAAATAGCAAGCTATATTGAACATGATATGGGGTCAAACAAGTATAAGTATCCCGACATGTGTGTCTGGCATAGTCCTTCATTTATGAGCGTGACGTTTTGAGTTGTGTTCTGAAGGAGCAGTCCCTGTCTTGGTCTGCACCAGGAGCCGCGCCGCTCCGTAGTGCAAACCAAGCGCGGCCGCGCCCTTAGGCAGAAATTCCATAACTGTTTTAATTATGATCTGAGATTTGATGCATGCATGTACTATTGTTATAATCTGTAATACATGACCAAATGCAGTGTTCAAAGTGTCAATGAATGCGCTAACATAGAATCATGAATTCGATAAGTGTTTATAAACTCAAATGATAAGCCAAACGAGAGTTGTGAATTATTTAGTAACTTATAATCTGATTTCATGATACGTAAGAATAAGTACGTAATGGCGTATGTACAGAGTTACAAGACTAAGTGTGCACTATATGTGTATACTTGAATTACATATCAAACTTGTATATCGAATATGCTTAGCTAACGAGTATCCTACATATGTAAAAATATTATTCCAATAGGACTTCGACGTGTTGATAAGCTTTACTTTGGTAAACTACGCATAAGGCAAGTTTTCTTAAACCCATTCTTTGTATTAATTGCAAGTATGCTAACCGACGCATTTACTTTATGCAAGTATTCTATCCTTGTATATTGCGAGCTAGTTTCTTTACTTAATCGTTTGAATTGAATTAGCATACTTGAACTCTTATTTCATTAAAGCTATTATTCATGTTGAACTTGAATATTGCGAAAGTGTCTATGCCATTTGATTCGGCTAGACTTATATTATTGAAAAGCGACTCAAACCAATCGATTGGTGCGGGATCTTGTATTTGACTGAGAAGAACAACCTTCTTTGTAGGGAATATATAATTGTTGGAGAACCGACGTGCACACTTGAGTATAATTGATTGTTATGCATAACAATGGTACTTTAGGCTGATCACCTGTTGTACCTATTTTTGATTTGGGTTATCAGTTTAATACTGTTAATTCTAGTAGAAGTTCATAGTCCTTAGTGACAGCTCAGTATTCAGTTATCTTGAAATCTTGAATTGATTTATTATTGAATCACATTGATATTATTCTGTCCTTAGCCACTGTATTTGAAAACTGTTGATATTCTTGTTATCCTTGAACTATTAAACTTCGCTATACCCTTTCGAGAATTGAGAATTTTATTACTCACCCTTATTTTATATTACTTGCTGGACAATTTTTGCTCATTCTTGATTTCCCTAAAATATTTCAGTTAAGGCAGAACAGAGCGGACCTTCGGGCACAGATAAGGGCAAGGGAAAGGGTACTGAGTAGCTTTAATTATGTAGCACTTTATGATTGTAATAAAGAACTTATGATATTATGTACTAGTTAAGGTTATTTATGCTTAAGATATGTCTAAGCTATGTAATCACTGTTTAAGTTACGAGACCTTGGGACGTGAATAAAAATGTAATCTATTCGGTACTAGTTGTGTATTATTCCGCTGTGCGATGCGATATTTAGTCGTATTATTATTGTGATGTATTACCATGATCACGTGACGAACCGAATTCGAGAGACCAAGTGGCGGTCCCAGATTTGGGAGCGTCAAAAGATAGCTCTAGGAGCCCATCCTTATGCAACTTGGATAATCTTGTTTCATTGATATGACCGAGTCTACAGTGCCACATATAGGTATAATTAACATCATCTCTTTTCTTTTTCTTAGTTTGTTCTATTTGAATTATATTTTCATATAAGTCAAGTATATAAAGTCCATTTCCTAAATTATCAATACCATATAAAATATTACTTTTATAAATAGAACAACTGTTGTTCTTTATTATAATGTCAAATCCATTCATATCTAATACGAAAATAAAAATAATATTTCTAATGATATTCGAAATAAAATAACAATTATTTAAATAAATGGACTTGCCCGAAGGCAGTGTTAAACAATAAGTGCCTACAGCTAATGCAGCAATCTTTGCTCCATTTCTCACTCGTTGGACAACCTCATCCTTGTTCAGCTTTCTACTTCTGACCAGTCCCTTCATAGTATTACATATGTGAGAACTACAGGCGGTATCCAATATTCAAGTAGAATTTTGACTTTCTGAAAATTTAATTTCAATCATGAACAAACCTTGATTGAAAGTTGAAGCTTCTCGAAGCTTCTTCTCTGCCAGAAACTTCTTGCAGTTCCTCTTCTAATGACCCAGCTTGTTGCAATGGAAGCACATTCTTTTGCTAGCTAGATCAGGTTTCTTTTGTTCCTTTATGTTCACCTTGCCTTTGGTCATTCGAGATCGGAAGAGCTCCTTAGATATCTTATATCTAGCAGTACTACTTTGTTCACCATACAACTCCTTGAGGTGAACAACATAGTAGGAGCATCCATGTTTTCATACTGACGCTGAAGCTCGTTTTTCTAGATGTGAGCATGATGCATTGACCCACAGATACATCATCTTGTCACTTTACAATAGTGACAATCTCTTCCTTAGAGGCTGATTCTAGAACTGTTCTAGGGACATGTGAATTTAAGATATAAAAAATCTTTTTAATAGTGAGAACTATTCACAGATTCCTTAACTAGTCCGTGTAATTCGGTCCGGTCAGTTTGTTAGCATCAACTATGCTACGCAATGAATTTAGTGATTTTGACATTTTTAAATTTTTATATGTAAAAATACAATATTTTAGCAAACATTCATTTAATTAATTTTATATACCTAAATAAATTAGGCCTCATTTTAAATTGGTATCTCCCACTATTTTCTTCAAATTATATTACTCTCACTTATATAGTTCGACAACATCTAATTAAAAATTTGCTAGTGAGAATAAGGATCCCATTTTAAATATATATAGCCTTGTGGATAGCATAACAAACGATATGTAAATAAATAGGTAGACAACTCTTTGTCAATTATATCAACATGTAACTCTTTTTATTTTGCCTCTTAAATCATAATGGTCAAGTGTGTGCAAATTCGAACTAAAATAATTTAAGTTAAGTCCAGCTTAGCACTTTCATAAATTCAAAAAAAAAATATTTATCCTTGTGGATAACACAATAAAATAATATTGTTCAATTTTTTTGATAAGCATCAAATGTGATTAAATTAATATCTTAAATATGCAATACTCGCCTTGTGGATAGTACAATAAATTAATATTAAATATTTAATACTCTATTAATTTATCATGCTAGAAGGCGACGTTCCATATTCCAAATATCATTGAACGCTTCGGATTTAATATAATTTTTTTGAGGAATTTGTTATTATTTGTCTCATCTTGTTTAGCGCGCATGAACATATATATATATATAAACTACACATCATTTTATTAAACATGCGAAGCATGTTTGCGTAAAATATAATATATATAATACTTAGCATGCACATATAAAATAATATATTCTACCCGGATTGATTATGGACTTTTATTTTAGTTTGGTTCACTAGAGCCACCAAGTGAACCAAAAAACCTAAGAGTGCAAGAATTTAAATTTAAACGTAACTATTACATTTAAATTCGGGCTCCATACAAATGGTTCTTCACGCGCTCCTTGCTACTTGGTTTTCAATTTCTTCAAGATAATTCTAACTATTTCTATTATATTAAACTATTTAATTTACATAGAAACCTTGATCAGCAGTCAAGGGTAAGTACATAGGAGGGAGATAGAATTTTATATCAAGAAAAAATCAGGAAAGACGAGGTACGCAGACCCCATTTAATAAAATCCATTCATTCAAGCATTCAACTAAAATAAAATCCAATCACATTGGTCAAATAGTCCATAATCAATCCTCATTTATTATCATACATATCACCATATATATCAATAAATAAATATCCATCTCATGAATTAAAACATTCCATATATATATATATATATATATATATATATATATGAGTATCATTTAATGGACAATTTTAAATTGCATGAAATTCAATTTCAATATTAAAATAAACTCTTTATTTTAATTATAAAATTATTAAAAATATTATATATATATATATATATATATATATAAACGTGCACCTGATTCAAAAAAGGTAATCCTTTAAAAAAAAAAATAAGTCCTTATTCACCTCCTGATCACCTTTTTTAACACTTAAAGGTATTTTACGTTATATATATATACTATATATTTAGATAACCAACCCAGCCCTTTTTCGCAATCCTGGTATCAGGTAACTTAGATTATATATATATAATCAACTTTCCATTCTTTCAGCTAACCAACTTTCGGCTGCTTCTTTAAGAAAATTCGTGATCAAAACCAAAAATAGCTACAAGTCACTTAATATATATTACCTTTTGGAACGAATCCTGATTCACCCCATTTTGAATCACTTTTTAAAACAATAATGAATTCGGCTGGTGCAACAGCGAAGAAAAAAAAATATTTTCTTTTCGAATTTTTTTTTCTTTCATAAAAAAATAATTTTATACAATTAATTTATGTCCAATAAATTATTCTAAATACATACACATATATATATAAAATCAAAACAATTAATAATTACATAAAAGTTTGGCTCGGATGCCACTGTTGGGTTTGTACGAAATCATGACGTATCAAATTATAAAAATTAGCGAAAGCATGGTATATCAGCATTTAAAAATTTCTATAAAATCATTACCCGGATCATCCTTTATGCATATTATTAATTTAAAACGATAAATAAAAAGTTATAGAATCATACCCATGTAGAACGAAGCTTCTACAGGTACAAGTTTAACTCCTTGTTCGTTGCGATCTCCTTGAATATCCGGGGTAGATTCCTTCCTTTTGATCAACGTTAGCTACCCAAGTGTTTGGCCTCTAGAGATGATCCATCAAGAAAGAAAAATTATCAAAAATGAGGGTGGTTGGTTAAACTCTAGTTTTCTATCCTCTATAGAAAATGTGTACTCTCCAACAATTAGAATTGCATCATCTCATATCTATTATAAGACTCATCTTATATAGATATTGGTCAACCCTTCTAATCCTATTAGACATGAGATTTTATTTAATTAATTAAACTTCTTTAATTAATTTAGGCTTCTCACCACATTGGGAATAATTAATTAAATTTATTTAATTAATTTGTCTCTTAATCTTATTAGGAATAAATAAGAGTACTAATATTAAATTAATTCATAAACTCCTTTATAAATTAAAATAATAATAATTGTAATAATATTAATAAGACTCCTCTTATTAATTTATATTTATTATTTTTAAAATATTAAATAATAAACATTAAGCTATTTAATTTATACTATCACCATATATTAAATTAATTACATTTATTGCATTATTACGATTATGTCATTACCTTCTTAAATAATTATTCTTTCTTTTATGGTATGACCCTTTAGGTTCTCCATATTAAATCGGTTGTGAATAAATCAATTAGAACAATTCTAATCTTATTTAAATAAATAAATTAAACTAATAATTTAAATAAATAATATTTATTCTACAATAGGGATAAGTCTTTCTAGCGATCAACGATTTTCTAGATAATATAGATTTCAACATTAATCATAAAAGAACCTATGAGTAAATAGTTACTGTACAATTCAATCCTTCCACCATACAATGTCCCAATTAAATATAAGATATAGATTTACTGTCAAGTCTTATTTTATTTAATTATATGTATTTCGATTGGAAAATACACAACTTCATTTAATGCAAATTAGAAACTCCTTTCTAATTTCATTCCACCTTGGCCAAGAATTCTTGGGTTGTCATTTAACGAATCACATAGGACATATCTCCTCTTTTACTAGAAATAGTAGATTATTTATTGATCATTCATTATCTCCATATGTAACTCATTATACCCAAGCATACCCTTTTATATACCCTAAAGGGTCTTAAGAAATAAGACAAAGTATAATTCATTATATACAAGATACTATGATGATCTCATGTCAAGGATCACTTGTACTTCTATCACATTAGAAATTCCTATTGACAGGCGAGTTAAACTCCATTAGATATTCCATAGCGAGTCACGTTCAGTGAACTTATTCTCCAATAAGCACCTACATACTTGCTTTAGTGTCTCCACATAAATGATCATGAGATCAATCATCCTCATCCAATGAGCAAGCAACATATGTACCATTCTATCCGGATTTACTAATCCCCTTTTTAGTATTCCCACGATTATGAAATATTTTAGTTTTAAGTTTTTTAAGAATTTAGATCTCATTAGCATGATCAACAACATGATTCTAAAAGTATTGCTTAAAACTATGGGTTATTTACATATTATAAAAACAGCACAATGTAGATAATTAAATGCCTTTAATGAATACTTTTATTAATAAATAAATAAGATTGTTTACAAAGTATGTGCTTTATCATCGTACATGATTGACTTGTATGCACACTACTATCATCAACTTCATAAGCCGATTCATTTTTCAGCTCACAGCAACCTGTGAACCCGTATTCAAGCTACCAAGGAAGAATTCCTCCACCAAATAGAATGAGAATTGTCAGAAAGCCTTCCTTGCAATCAAGAAGCAGTTGATTGAAGCACCAGTCTTGGTACCTCCGAGGGATGGAGTTCCCTTGTGCATGTACCTGTCCGTTAATGCCAATGCAGTGGGATGCACGCTATGACAAATGGATGATAGTAGTAAGGAGAGATCCATCTACTTTATCAGTAAAAGATTCAGCAGTGGTGAACAAAAGTACACCCTGATCGAGAAGACATGCTGTGCGTTAATATGGGCCGCCATGAGGTTGCATCATTATTCACATGGGCACACGACCTAGCTTATATCCCGCATGGATCCCCTGAAGTACGTATTCAACAAGCCGATGTTGAATTATCGACTGTCTAAATGACAGTTGATCCTACAACAGTTCGACATTGTCTATGTGACTCAGAAGTCAATCAAGGGTCAAGGCATTGCAGATTAATTAGCTGAAGCACCTTCAAGAGGGTTCGAGCCCCTGGAGACTTATTTCCCAGACGATGGGATCATGAAAATTCAACAACTCCAACAAGAGAATATAGTCCAACCATAGAAAATGTATTTCGATGGAGCGATAAACATGGAAGGTGCCGGAGCTGGGGCAATCCTTATCTCTGGTACAGGAGAACAATATCCTGTGGCTACCAAACTCCAATTTGGCAACACCAACAACACAGCCGAGTATGAAGGCTGTATAATGGGGTTGAAACTAGCCCAATCCATGGGTATCAAACATTTTCTGGTCTTTGGAGACTCTGAGTTGGTCATCAGACAAACCACTGGGACATATCACACCAAAGAACTGCATTTGTTGCCCTATCACCGGCAGGTCATTAACATACCTCTGGAGTTTGAAGACATAACCTTCATCCATATTCCTCGGGGTAGGAATGACTTCGCTGATGCATTGGCAACGTTTGCTTCCTTGATCCGCATATCCGATAAGAGTGAGATTCCCTGCATCAAATTCATAAATCAGAAGGCCCCGACATACGGGAATTACATTATAGAAGTATCAAATGAAATACCTCCTGTCAATCAGCCTTGGTATCAAGTCATCAAGGAATATCTCCGAGATGGATCTGCACCCGTTGGGGCAAGCCAATCCGAACGAAAGCGGATTCACAAGATGGGTATGAAGTTCTATCTGAGCGGAGATGTAGTTTATAAAATAAATGCTGGAATAGACCTGTTAAGATGCCTTGATAAAGAGAAAGCCCAGAGATTAATGGATGAAGTCCACGGTGGAGTCTGTGGTCCACACATGAGCGGTTATCTGCTGGCCAAGAAGATATTAAGATTAGGACATTACTGGATCTCGTTCAAAGATGATTGTGATGATCATGTCAGGAGATGCTTTCAATGACAAGTACATGGAAATGCCAAACACGCTCCTCCAAATGAGCTACACAACATGAGTTCGCCATGGCCTTTCTCCATGTGGGGAATGGATGTGATCGGTCCAGTAGAACTCAAAGCCAGCAATGGTCATCGATTCATCTTCACCATGATCGATTACTTCACCAAATGGGTTGAAGCTGCCTCATTTCCCAAAGTCACCAAAGAGGTTATCATTGGTTTCATCAGAAACAATGTCGTCTGTCGATATGGACAACTAGAGGTGATCGTATCAGATAACGCCAAGAACCTGAACAATCAGATGATGAGAGAACTATGCAGTAAGTTCCACATCAACCATCTCAATTTCGTTATCTATCGGCCCAAGATCAATGGTGCTGTCGAAGCGGCCAACAAGAACATCAAAAAGATCATGTAGAAAATGTCTGCCAATCACAAAGAATGGCCTGACCTGCTGCCTCTAACCCTGTTAGCATACAGGACATCAATGTGTACCTCTACTGGGGCTACCCCCTATTCATTAGTCTATGGCATGGAAGCAGTCCTCCCCATAGAAGTAGAGATGGAGTCCTTACGAGTGTTAATAGACGCTCAGATGGATGAAGATCAGTGGTTGCAAGACCGGTATCACCAATTGTCCCTGATAGATGAAAAGAGGGCTACAACCATTTTCCACGGACAGTTATATCAGCAAAGGATTGCTCGATCCTACAAAAAGAAGATCCGAATACGGCAGTTCAAAGAAAATAACTTGGTGCTGAAGAAAGTTTTGGCCAATCAAGACGAAGCTAAAAAAAAGTTCGCCCCAAATTGGGAAGGCCCTTTCATTGTCAAAAAAGTATTGACAGGAGGAGTTATCAGACTACAAGAAATGGAAGGGACAGAATTTCCCCAACTCATCAATTCAGACACCATAAAGAGGTACAATATCTGAAACGCATGCATACCCGCATCCTGGTCCTAACAATCAAATCAGGTTCAATTTTCATTAGAAGCCGGAACTACAAATGACTTGATCTCCCTACACCCGGGAGTACGTAGGCAGCCATTTCTGGTGCGGTCAAACCAAACAAAAAAACTCAAAACTCATCAAACCAAACTTAAAACCCAAGAAAAATATTTTTCAAACCTCTCTCATACAAAGATAAAACTACGAATGACCTGATCTCCCTTAGCCCGAGAGTACGTAGGCAGCCATTTACGGCGCGGTCTGACCTTCAAAGAAAAAATAAAAAACCAAATAAAAACCAGTCCCAAGACACCAAAACCATATGAAACTTAAATTCTATCAGGCCATCCTGGTCAACAGGCCCATCTAAGATTCCCTCTGACATGTCACTGTCGGTCCATCAAGGAGAAGCTCAAGATACATCAACAATAGTGAGTCATAAAAGAAGTGGTAATCACTCAACAGTGACAATACATATCCAAACAGGGAAGTGAATCAAAATATATTTCTCTGATATATAACACTATTTGATATATACATAGTGTCCTGTACATGATAAAAATGGCTGATCTAGTATGTGCAGGAAAAACAAAGCTAGCCTATGGACCCAAGGATAAGCGGGCCAGCAATGCCAACATGACATCTCTCTTTGAAGATGGAGGAGCAGCTGCAAGTGCAATACCCTCAGCCTCCATAAGGCTCAAAACCTCCACAGTCATCTGTAGTGTGGCACTGTGGTCATCAATATATGCACTCATCTTGGTAATTAGACCATGAGTATAAGATCGGAGAGCGGTACTGTCGACAATGTGGAAATCCCGAGAAGCTATAACCTCATCCCTCTCCACAAAAGCAGAGTCCCTAGCAATCATAGTCTCCTCAATCTCAACAAAAGCTGCGTCTCTGGTAGATCGAATCTCCTCTCGCTCAATCAACCTTGCATCATGAGCGGCTCGAGATGCATCTCTCTCCGCCAAGGCTATATCTCTGCCAGACAAAGCGGTCAACTTCAGCGCCCTAGCCTGATCCCTCTCAAAAGTCATCCGGGCTAGTGAGTCTGCCAAAGTTGGATCTGTCCCGGCAGGAACAATCAGCGAATCACTAAGTAGCGCTGCTGTCAAACCCATAAACAACTCATCCTTGGTAGGAGACTCAGGATCCTCCATAGGCTCCTCCTCGTCTGAGTCCACAAACAGAGCTGGATAAACGTCTGTCGCAGATGCTATATCTGCCTCCAACCACGCCGAGTACTTTGGACAACGGTCTGAATGGCTATTGGAGAAATCAGCCCTCTCTCTATGAGTCCAACACTCATACACTCTAATTAAATTGGCAGATGATATAGACGAAGCCAACATCCTTTGATCAACAGCCCCCTCAAACTGATGCAGGCTCTGAAACTGATCAAACTGGCCCATAACAGCTAGAGGATGGTAAGTAGTCACTCCCTCAATCCCGCTAGGGGCAGATAGTCCATGCCAGATGCATGGGTAATAAAGCTATAGGGGGAGACTAGCCCTGTGCACGACAGAATCGAGAATGAATGCACAATATCCGATAGAAATGATGACCATGTCTCTGCGTCGGTACACTCTGTAGGCTAGAAAGAGAGTGACATGGCTATCTCATGGGTAAAGCAATACCACTGATGTCTAAGAAATCTAATCCGTCATAGATGGGACATGAGCCATACATATAAGAAGACCGAACTGCCTCTAAAAAACCCCTCCGGTGGGTACTGCAGTGGGTGGCTGCTCTTAGTGTCTTAGCCAAGATCATCAGTATAATGGTGCTACCCTGCCTAAGGGCCCGCACCATAACTATCAAGCCCACATCCAAATGGTCCAAGCGTAGAGGCATATAGACGTAAGCCAAGATGCACATAAATAAAATATCTATCCTGGATAAAAGCCACGCTTCTATCGATACAATAAAATCCCCGACATGGTGATCGTAACTGTCGAGCTCACCGAAGCGATCGATCAAAAAGTCGATGGAGATCACACATCCAGAGATGATCTCATCCATAAATACTCTCTGGCGAATACCTGGCTTACGTATAAATGGTCTCCTCATATCACTGATTGTCGTACCAGCGCATGGCACCTTTAAAGCTAAGCCAGTAAATCGCTGGTACTCCTCAAGGGTCGGAGTCAACTCATGATGCTCGAAGCGAAAGACTTGTCTATCGGGTATCCAGTAGGATAAAATGCCATCTATGAACTCGTATGGCACCTGAAAGTCTACAAGGGCCAACGAGTGCCCCATCATCTGATCCACTGTCCCTCTGGTTGGAGAGGGCAGACTGTCGTACCACGATCTCAACTATGATGCCACCTCAGATGGTGGCAAATGCTCGATACGACTAACAGTAGAGGATGACATCTGTATCACCGTATCACAAGACCATCTAGAGGCCAACTCTGAACTCATCTGTTAAAATGCATACACATGACATAATACATGCATAATGACGATGATAAACATGATGCAATAAATAGGAAATATCATATATATCTACAATAAACTATCTTTTGCAGGCATCATCCATGTCTGATAATATAAATCAAAATAAAAAGTACAGGGAAATGGGGCACCACCACCCAGCAACTAACAGTGGTTTATCAAAATGGGGCATAGCCGCCCAAAAGCCAAAACAGTGGCCGACCAAAAGATATAGCTACAATAGCTATCCAAAAAGATCCAAAACATTTATGCTATGGTGGTTAACCTTCTCCATCTCCTTTGTGGACACAAAGTCGCGGTCATCAGGCATGTCTGGGCGGTACAAGGGAGGTTCAACCCCTGCAAAATTGTTGGAAAATGGACCTGAAGAGGGGCCTGCTTTTGAGCTGGATAGGTCAAAAGAAGATGCCTTTGAAGGGTCTCTGCCAAGATGCCTGATAAATAAATGAGCTATCTCCAACTCCAAGGGCAGTCCTGCAATCTGGTCCAAATGAGTAGGCTCCCTGAGGAAAGTTATCCAGTCTATCATCATCATAGACCCAAACACCATATCTACCATAAACTGGGTAGCACGAGTCTGAGCCCCAATAGTGCGAGGAATCCACCAGCTGCTAAATGCCTCCTGGCTGTAATGACCCTCTGATAGGGTAAAGCCATATATGCCCTCTATAGGGATATCTGTCAGTGGCAGGATCAATGGCCAATGTTGCCAAGTAGAAGGAATAATGAGAATACGGATCTGCCCCGTAATGCTCTTGATAGGCCGCTCTCCCAAATAAAGCTCCCAGCCTCCCTCTGTCAACAATGAGACTTTGCGGGTCGACAACGCAAACTCCCGGCCAGTGGGGAAGCCTCCCTTAAACCCAACAGCCAAAAGCTCGGAGGTATATGGGATCCATGTGCTCGCTCTGGCTGTCAAAAGCTCCAACTGCAGACGGGAATGGGTAAAACCCTCAGTAACAGGGACCTCCATAACAGTGGAGTGATGTCAACGCCATCCTCGGGGATAGGTCACCAAACCTAAAGCAGTGGCGGGCCGTAGGCAAGGAAGCCTCTCATACGCCCAGAACTGGCTATGTAAATATCAAAAGTCCTCAGTGACCAAGACTGATAAACGTAAATGCAGAAATGAAAAAGGTACAAGAAAGGTGTACTCACCAGCAGAAATGGGTAGAACCCTAACCAAGCCTCCGTCAAACCCTCCGAAAGCATGCGCATGCCATGGAGAAAATAGACAAAGGTATAGGAACCCCAATCAAAGTAACTTAGGCACTCCACATATTGGGTAGCACTGACCAGTGCAAAGGACACTGTCGAGGAGTTATCCGCCATAAAATAACCCCTAATGATCACCAGAAATAATTGCCTCAAGATACGATCCCTAACCCTCTGATCATCAGGCAGAGGCTCAAGTAAAGCCCCACTCTGGTCACCTATACTCAAGGGACCCGATCGGACTGTTTGACCCTTGATCGCCGTCGCAGGGACTCCCAGCAGGGACCGAACGGCAGTATGCGTGATGTCAGCCACAAAAGTCACTGCCTCACCCTCGAACTCAATGTCGGTGATGAACCTCCAGTCCATAGGGGTCATCATCACCTCACAGTTCAACAAATGAAGAGATTGAGTCTGGTGGAACCAGCGCTCTGATAGAGCCCTCATATACCCCCAGGGGCAACGAAGGGGAAAAATAGAGAAGAAGGCCTGAAACCCCCAGCCATCAACGATATCCCTGTAGTCCTGGTGCAAAGTATGGTGTAGGGAGTGCACATTGAACCAGTTCCCTCGCGACTGCGTAAAGCCGGGAACCTGCATCAAAAACCAACCCATATCAAAAACCTGTGCCCCGAGAATGGCAAAAGATAGAGAATCTAGAAAGAAGAAAACTTTAAGTCACCTCAGTGGCGTGAAGAAATCTTAATGGATGACGACTCAAGTCCCCAGCAAATCCTGGGTCGGCACAATAATGCCAGGAACCTACGCATGTGGGGCCTGAGAAGAGGCAGGAGCAGCAAAAGGAGTCTGCTCATTATCAATATCAATCGGCTACTCGTCCTGTGCAGGACGAATCACCGACTCTGCTAGTCTGCGAGGCGGCCGAGCTGGATGTGGCTGAGGAACATCAGAAGCTTGCCTCTGTCTAATACATGAAACTACTCTGCTAGCACTGCTAGGTCTATCTCGGTCCATCACCTGGATGAAGTCTCCAAATTACCTCAAAAATGGTGTGGTAAGCCTAAAACCTGTGGCTTATTAGTTTAAATCAGTACTCTATGCATTTCTAAGTCTCAAAACATGCATGGGTCAGTCAAAAATACCCAGTGAAGTCAAAACTGCATGTATTTCAAAAGATAAATCCTAAAAACTTGCATGGGTCAGTTAAAAATCCCCAGTAGAGTTAAAATTGCATGTTTAGAAAATGGTCGGGCTTTTAAATTTTTTTTGCAAGAGTCTCGTTTGTAAAATGGACTGTCCACATGCACACAGGCATGCTAAGTGGCCATTCAGTAGCACACCTTCCCAAAAATAGGAATAGTTCATATTTATAAAATAAAATCAAAAGTAAACCTCACATGGTAGCCAAATTACCATGGACATTTTTTAGTTGAAAATCTAGGATCACTAGGCCTTAAAAAAGATGAGTAAATTGATCAAAAAGAGCAAAAATTAACTGTCTCAAAATCTGAATTTTCTTACATCAAAACGTGCATTACAGTCAAATATGCATACATATGAAGTCAGAAAATTTTTAGCAGGTCATATAGGCATACATTTTTCATACATTGCGTCTAAGAGCCCCTTACATGGTTTACATGCTTTTAACGGTCAAAACTTGCGAAAAAAGGACGTAAAACGTTACCTGCGATGCACTGAATGCGTAGAAATTGCCGAAATCAAAAAAAGGCTGCCCGAACTCCGTAGATCTAAAAAAAAGATCTGATTCCGTTTGAAACTCGAAATGAAACTGATTCAAATAAACTCCCGCTGCCCAATATAAAGCAACAGGTGGAAGCGAGCACACTCGCGGCAGCCGCACCTCTACCTGCGGCTCCCCAGGGTGGGTTCCACTCCCCCGGGCTCGGTTCGGTTCGAGTTAAAATGGAGTTTATATGAGCTGCCGAGTCAAATCTGAAGAAAAATCGCTACGCGATTGAGCGGTTTGTCCTGAAATCCTGCGTTTAAGTAGCGTAATCCTGACAGAAAGGGGAACTCTCTGAAAACCCTTGGTATTCATCCCGAAGCAATGTCCGGGGATCAATAGTGAAGAATACTAAAAAATTGCCAAAAAATTGCGCAAAACTGCCAAAAACTGCCACTTCCGAAGCGTCGGGTACTGACCGATGACAGTTCAGCCGTTGGCTCAACCCCAGCAAAGCGTTGGGTACTGACCGACGACAAATCAACCATTGGCACAACCCCAGCAAAGTGTTGGGTACTGATTGATGACAGATCAACCGTTGGCACAACCTCAGCAAAGTGTCGGCCACTGACCGATGACAATTCAACCGTTGGCACAACCCCAGCGAAGCATCGGGTACTGACCGATGACAGTTCAGTCGTTAGCACAACCCCAGGGAAACGTCGGGTACTGACCGATGACAGTTCAGCCGTTGGCACAACCCCAACGAAGTGTCATATACTGATCGATGACAGTTCAACCGTTGGCACAACCCCAGCGAAGCGTCGGGTACTGACCGATGACAGTTCAGCCGTTGGCTTAACCCCAGCGAAGCGTTGGGTACTGACCGACGATAGATCAACAGTTGGTACAACCCCAGCGAAGTGTCGGTTACTGACCGATGACAGTTCTGCCGTTGGCTCAACCCCAGCGAAATGTCGGGTACTGACTGATGACAGATCAACCGTTGGCACAACCCCAGCGAAACGTCGGATACGGACTGATGACAGATCAACCGTTGGCACAACCCCAGCGAAGCGTCGGGTACAGACTGGTGACAGTCTAGCCGTTGGCTCAACCCCAGTAAAGTTTCTGGTACAGACCGAGACAGTTCGGCCGTAGGCTCAACCCCAATAAAGAGTCGAAAGGGATCTGGTGACGGAGGCAATATAATAGTCCATCCTCGATGATGGAATCTGTTATACACATCCTCAGAGGGAGCATTGAAATGAAGTGGGGATTCAATTTACTGTGGCAAACTATCGGTGCAAATTATCGTCAAGATAGGCATCGAGAGCACTCATTGGAATAACTCGACGGCAATAATGTCATCCCCATCAGAGTCACCTAGGCTATCATGGATGACATCATCCCCAACAAAAAGTGACAAAAATAGTTCGCGGTAGCCTATTAGTGACATCCCCAGTAGAACGAGACAACAGCCTAACTCCGATAACCTTTTAGTGGATGTCCTACCAGCAACTGGCTAACAATGCCGCCCCAAGGGTTATAATGAATAATGTTATCCTCATCAGAAGCTAACGTGATCAAATCAATGATAACCCTACCCCCCCCAAAGGTATCTCACATTAATCGCATATCATGCCATGCATTGCTTCCCCTTTGCCTGTACATTTCCCGTGTCTACTAATCTTTATTCTATCCATTTCATTGCATTGCATGAACATGATAAAGAGGGGCATCTGTAGACACTCAAAATTTTCTTTCTCTGTTACTAACATTGTAGGAGGGCAAAATTATCTTTTAAATCAACCCCGGTCTCAATACCAGGTCGTCAATTCAACCCTCGTATTAATACCGGGTCGTCAACTCAGCCCCGGTCTCATTATCGGGCCATCAATCCAACCCCGGTCTCAATATTGGGCAGTTAAATTAGCCCCGATCTCAACCCAAGAGGTACAGGTCAGCCCCGGTCTCAACCCGAGAGGTACAGGTCAGCCCCGATCTCAACCCGGGAGGTACAGGTCAGCCCCGGTCTCAACCCAGGAAGTACAGGTCAGCCCCGGTCTCAACCCAGGAAGTACAGGTCTGCCCCGATCTCAACCTGGGAGGTACAGGTCAGCCCCGGTAACAACCCGAGAGGTATAGATCAATCCCGGTCTCATCTCGGGAGGTATAGATCAGCCCCAGTCTCAACTCGAGAGGTACAGATCAGCCCCGGTCTCAACCCGGGAAGTACAGGTCAGCCCCGGTCTCAACATGGGAGGTACAGGTCAGCCTCGGTCTCAACCTGGGAAGTACAGGTCAGCCCCGGTCTCAACCCAGGAGGTACAGGTCAGCCCCCGTCTTAACCAGGAGGTATAGGTTAGCCCCGATCTCAACCTGGGAAGTACAAATCAGCCCCAGTCTCGACCCGGGAGGTACAGGTCAGCCCCGATCTCAACCCGGGAGGTACAGGTCATTCCCAACCTCAACCCGAGAAGTCAGGTCAACTTTGGAAATCCTGAAGCATCACAACATCTCTAGAGGAAAACCTGGAGCGACCAAGTCAGCCTCAGAAACAACACTGAGGACAAACAGACTCGAATGGGATCTAAGTCTTGGAAACAACTCCAGGAAGTTAACCGAAGGCCATACCGACACTAAAGGCAACCCCAGGAGGGGTAAAACGGTCATTTTACTAACTTAAAGTTGATTCAAAAAAACTAGAGCTGAATTGATGCCAACATGGTCAGAACGAACCATAACAATGATCCCGAGTGCAAACAGCGCACGATAGCTCAACGGACAAACTGCGGGAAATCAAAGACCTGGTTATGAACCTATCTTCTTGGACCTAGAAAATTTTTTATCCCATGTAATTGTGACACTCTCGGGGAGGGCTTTCCGAAAAGGTATAGCACGCCTCAAACGGATGCTCCGATCAAAAGTTAGAAAGTTTCGAATCAGACCTCGCGTTGCTCGGAGTGCATGTACTTCGAGACGACGAGACCCACCACGTGGGCCTTACCACGTGGAGCCACACCTCTACCTGCGGCAGCAGCAGGTAGAGTGGAGGCTCCCTAACCTATATATAGAGGTGCACCCCCCCTCTCATTTTAAGAATTCAAAAATGCTTTGAACCCCTGCCCATTTGGTTTTTTGACTATTTTCTTGTCTTCTAAACCCAAATTTTTTCACTCTAACACATAGATATACCAATATACTACCACATATTAGAAACGAACCGGTAGATTAAGACGTTTAAATCCTACGATTTGGCAAAAAGCCCGTGTAGCAGTCCATTGTGAGTATTTTTACGATCAGAAAGTTATTATTACTTCTTCGCACTTTTATACACTTTCATATCAAGTTTCGTTTTCTAAATATGCTCAGAACTCAGTTCCGTGGCCGTTTTTGTCAACTTTTGGAACATTTTTGTAGATAAACGCATTTTCTAACATTTCTACAACTCGGATTGACGATCCGTCGCTTCCGGCAGCTTTTATATACTTGCATCTTTGTTATTAACAACTTCGCCGGACTAAGTTATCTTTCTAGTCCGGGTTTGGCTTTTTTTGGATATATTTAACTGTATATATACTAATTTTTCAATTTCGTCAAGCCCTGATGTCAAATTCGCGATAGTTTACTACTTTTATATATAAATATACATATATAAGCAGCCTTCACCACACTGGGTTATCTTCCCAGTCTTGGTTGACTACATTTCTGTCTGTCTATATATATATATATATTTATATTTATATTTCAGTTCAGCCTGGATCATTCTGTGGCCTTTTTATTGCTTATATATATCTATATGCATATATAAGCAACATTAACCACACTAGGTTATCTTTCCAGTCTTGGTTGACTACATTTCTGTCTGTCTATATATATATATATATTTATATTTATATTTCAGTTCAGCCTGGATCATTCTGTGGCCTTTTTATTGCTTATATATATATATATATATGCATATATAAGCAACATTAACCACACTAGGTTATCTTCCCAGTCTTGGTTGACTACTTTTCTTTCTATATATATATATATTCCAGTTTGGCCTGGATCATTCTGTGGCCTTTTTACTATTTTTGCACCATTCACCATACTGGGTTATCTTCCCAGTCCTGATTGACTACGTTTCTGTATATATATATATATATATATTGATATATATATATATATTTATATTTATATTTTAGTCCGGGCACAGGCGTGAAAACCCATTGCCCTTTTTACTGTTATATATAAATATTTCAATTCTGTCCAGCCTGGATCATTCCGTGGCTTTTATACAGCTTTTATAAATATATATATATTTCAATTCTAGTCCGGGCACCGGTGTGAAAACCCATCGCCCTTTACAACTTCTGTATATATATAATTATATATATATATATATATATATATATTTCTTTACTCATTTTTTTATTAAATTGTTGCTTTAAATATTCATTTTATATGAATCGGCACTAACATTTTTGCGGGCAAACTAGATTTATTTAATCCTCGCCAACTCTAGTTTTTAAATGGTTCAAAATAGGTCCAGACGGAACCGGGAAGGTAGAATGGCTGAGATTTATTAAATCTAGCATTTTTCTAGTTTCAATTATCAAAGCTACCTCGCGGTCCTTAGATCCCTATCTAGTGGGAACGAGATGCTTCGGCCAGGTGCGAACTAGGATTTACTGATGAATCCTTGTTTTTGGCGTTATTTGGATATATTTCTTTACAAATTTGAGCTGTGCAAGTTTATTGGCTACTCATATGTGAGCCTAGGAATCGTGGGATTCATGATCAAAATCTGATTCTCACGATGGACAAACTCCACTTTACAAATGTACCCTGCCAGTTTTTCTGTAAAAATATACATACAAAAAACCTTAAAACGGTTATCTGGATTTTAGTTCTCAACATAATGAGAATAATGGTTTGTCATGTTAGAGTCCCTCCGATGGCTATCATGCCCATGAGGAGACCGATACTTGTATATATTTTGTGGTCGAGGATGCTTCGTAGCCCGACAATCACCATTCAAATTGAGCCTTAAGGCTGAAAAGATAAAACTAAAGTATTGATATGCTTCAATTCCTGTGTTAGCTCAAGGGTTTGAAAAACTTCTTTCAAAACATCACTCAATAATCTTTTTCGTAAAAAGAAGCTTTAGCAAATCAAATCAAACACTTTTGCAAATCAAATCAAAGACTGGTTTTGCAAAATCAAATCAAACTCTTCATATATAGGTTCAACGATGCATAAACATACTTTCAATCAAACATAGGCCCAATTTTCAAATACCATTCACACACACATTTCAATTTTTTAAGGAAAATATTGAAAAGATGCGGTACCGTGTTTACACGGGAGTTGTGGGGTGCCTAACACCATCCCCACACTTAACCAAGCCCCCAAACTCAAAACTTTTTTTTCAAAGATCACGTTTCGACAGTGTCCAGCAATTGGGCCTCTTTAAAATAAAACTCGGTTGAGTAGGTACAACCATTTCAAATCTACCAATTGGCGACTCTATAAAACGTTCAAATCGTCGACATGATACATGTTGGCCTTTTCCTAAAAAACCCTTTAAAACCTTTTTCACAATAAAAAGAGTGTAGAGATAACTTAGGAAGAGAGAAAGATCCTGGTTGTGACCCGACCCACGGATTTTTTCCCGACGTCAACACCTAGCCTGACACATTAAAAGTGATATCTCTGAAGTGGTAGGTGGAATAGTAGATTGCTGTGTCAAAAAAGTCAAAAAGGGAATGTCACGCCAAGTCAGCAGTCTGCACCAAATAACTCAGGATCTTTGAGGCAATTTAAATAGCTTCCAATGACTATATTCCAACGGGAAGCTTACGGAGGAGTATATAACCGCTGAAGCTTCAAAGATGACGAGTTGTTAACTTTACGAGTTCTACAAAGCTAAACTGAATATATGTCTCAGTGGCAGTGAGACTACCAGAGTAGAAGTGAAGCATATTTGAAGGAGAGCTTTAACTCTTGAAGCCTTCACTCAACACAGAAGAGAATGCCAAATAGATTGGCATTTGAGATGAGAGTCGAGAAGGCCAAGAAGACAAGGAGAAGAGTGGTAGACTATAAATCAGATCCAAAGGGCCACTCAACGATTCACCATAAATAACCAGAGCTGAAGAGAAGTGAATGCAGAATCGAATCTACACTCAAGTCAATCAATGTTCATGGGATGCTAAGAACCAGATGAAGTCTACCAGAAGTGCAAATACTTGGCAGAACCCAAGTGGTGAAAGTGTGCAAAGCTGAAATCAGATGAAAACAAGCATCACCAACAAAGTTCAGCTGCACCAAGGAAGAGATGATAGACAACTAAGTACTCAAGGTCGTCGAGCTTTATGATCAACTTAACAGTCCATCAAAGGTGATCCTGTCTCAATGCAGAATCCAAGGAGTATAACACCAAGTTGCTAAGTACCAAAGGATGAACAAGCTTTAAGTCATCTTAGCAGCTTAGCACCAACAACAACAGAAACAAATAGCCAGGGCCTGAGGGGTCCTTGTCCGAGGGACTAAATCAATGTCAAGCCTACTGGGCTTGCTATACCAGAGGGTACAAGAGTTTCCAAGTCTGCTGGACTTGAAGAGTTCTTAGTGAACTGAAGTTCCAAGGCTGCTGACCTTAAAGGAATCTTTGTGATTCAAGAGTTACCCCTTTCCTTAGTGAAATCCCTTCTTGTTGGAGCAGAAGAGTGGATTAGGAGCTTGAGTCTCTAAACCACTGTGGATTAGGAGCTTGAGTCTCTAAACCACTTAAAATCCCTTGTGTTATTTACTTTCAGTCATTTACCATATGTACCTATAACTGCTATAACTATAATAATCACTTACAACTAAACTAACTCTAGAACAATGCTTATTAAGATATCTCTGAAGGGGATCTTTAACTTATTCTGTTGTGCTTGAAATGATTCTTATGTTTGTCATATTCTAATTACTTAGCAATATAAAATAAAATGGAAAAGTTTTAAAATTCAAAAGGATCTATTCAACCCCCCTTCTAGATCTATTGTGTGCCCTCTAGGAACTGACAATTGGTATCAGAGCAGGTTCTCATGTTATACCCTAAAGCTAACGCTTTGAGTCTGGTCCTAGCCACAAATAATGTTCTAAACTTAGTTTAGTAGTAAGTCACTTGTGAATGCAGATGAGCTCACAGGTTGAAAATTATACATACAGGTAAATGTGTGTTTTCACCTGAAGCTACTCAGATTGGTCCCTGTTCTTTAATGCTATAGCAACAAGACCAATCCCTGTCCAAAGTTAATTAGTAGTCTGTAGGCCAGTGATGGGAAGTCAAGAGGCGTAAGGAACAAAGAATCTGGCATCCACTTTTCTAAAAGATAAAAGGCCTATACATGCAATGAGATGCTTATCCAGAGGAAAAAGAAGAGTTCTTCTGATGTGTATTTGGCTAACTATTTGGATCTGAACCTTGAGGTTCGAGGATGTCAAAGAATTCAAGATTCCAAGACTTTCCTCTGATCATAACTCCAAGACTGTGCTTGATTGATCTAAGGACAAATGAAGCAACAAGCTGTCAGCACTGAATATAAAGACATGCACATCAATGCTTGACATTTGTACAACAAGACAAATGACTGTTAAGAAACTGACAGTGTAAAGGTATGGTTAATATTCATTCACATCATATTGCATCACCTTATGTACTATAACAGTATTCTTTCAAGAGATCATGTTCTTCCTAAAAAGGGAAAGAGAGAAAGTACATTAAGATTGGAAACTTATTGCTTACAAACCTTCTCTCCACCCATGTTTTAGGTTGAAGATAACATTTTCAAAGAAGTTTGGAATATACCATAAGTTAATCATAAATAAATGAAGCTTAAGTGGATTAATCATTGCTGAAGGATTGGTATGTGTGTAAATATATACAAACCAATGTTCTGTGTTTTGATAAAATGTAGAGTATGATCAATGCTAGAGGTGTATCTTGAAGATCCTTAGAAACTGATCATCTCCATGAATCGACCAGATACAAATAAGTAATAAAGTTGATTCTTACTCTGTGAGTATTCAAAATCCATGAACATAACAAAGCAAAGGGTGAAACACTCAAAGAAAAGGAGTGTCATGTGAAAACGTTTCATCATAAACAAAGTCACAATCATGCATTATAAATGTCATATCTAATGTTAATATATGCATGAAAATGATTGTTGATGCTTATATTGTTTAAAATCAATAGTATGAGGAATTGGGATTTTGAGAAAATTAACCCAGCAGGACCTAAGCAACCATGGGTACCAAAATAGAAATTTATCTAACCTGCAGGTACTTGGTCTATCTGACCAAACTAAGGAATACTGAAGCAGATAGCTTCAGTTATAAAGATTCAACCAGCTTCATACTCAAGACATTTCAGCAATGCTCTTAATCAAATTATACAATGCCAAAGTCTGTTCTTAAAAAATTGCTGAGTCCCCGTAGATGAAGTTCATGTTTGTTGATCATCATAAAGAAGCTGATTATTCATGACAAGATGAAAAGAGATCTTCTATGCTTATCCATGAAAAGCATATCGTCTCAAGAGGAACATCAAGGAAGTTCATATCAAAGAATCATCAAACATTGGTTATGAAGAATGCATCATAGAAGCATAGCTCCACGAGTGCAGAAAATACTGAAGTTTGAATGAGAAAGACTACATTCGTAGTTTTATAAACAATCGTAGTGTGATTAGTCCTGAAGATATCTCTCTATGATCCAATGAGGTTATATAACTATAATGATTCCAGTCTGAAGAAGATATGCAAGGCTACCTTACTTATGTATGGAAAGAAGATCAGTTCATCCTTCTCTAAGAAGATAGTATCATCTTTAGGGGGAACAGTAATCTGCTAAGGGCAGCAGCACTAATGATGTCAAAGGAGTGCAATGGAGCAACTGTTTTGGATCTTTCAATTATTGATGATAGATGTTTAAATGGCAAAGGAAGAACAGCTGAAGATATGGAGATGGTGAAGCTCAAGGAGTAAAATGAAGAAGTGGGATTCTTGTCAGAAGATCTGAGATAAGCTCAGAGGATAGGTCAACCATGGTGCATGTTTGATTGACCATTCCACGAATATCAAGTCCACTTCGGTCAAGTTCATAAAAATAAGAGCTAATCCAAAATAGAAACATCCCAGTTACAGAGTCCCAAAACTCTGTGGTTGATGAACCAAATGAAGATCCATATTCAGTAGTAACGTCCGAAAATGTGTTGCTGATAACCATATCATCCACCCACCTTAATCGTGTAGTCCCTATGATCAAACACCTGATCATAGTGTAAGAGCATGGTGACACCACGATTGCAGCCTATACAAAGAATATTCAGAGTTGGTAAGTGAACTTTTCAGCAGAGAAGCCCAATATGATGTCAATGTTGCCACCATGTCTATAGAGCTCTTCATCTGATAAGCGCCTCAGGGACAAACCTGGCCCTTAGTTTTGGACTAAGAGGTTGGCCCTTTTTGAGCAACCTTAACCCAGAAGAAGTGCAGATATTGATTGCATCACAGGAATCTCTACTGAAGCAAGTAGTAACTCCTAAGAAGAATACAAGCTGCAAATAAGTCTTGCCACTTTCCTGAGGACTATTGAGGAAGTTGTCTATTGAAGCATGCCTACAGACTACGATTTTCAAAGTAGACACAGGGTTTGTAGATCAGTTGAAGAAAATATGGAGTACTAAACTAAGTCACGAGGCCACTCCACGAACTGAAGAACTCAATAGTTAACTGAAGAAAAGTCAAATCTGATAAACTGACATGATAGATGAAGTTACAGATTGTGACCTATCAGACTCTTACAACTGTCCCACTAAATAGTGGAGGGAATAGTTAGAAGAGGAAAAATTCAAATCAGTGGCAGTTATATTTTTAAGAGTTCATCAAAAGCTGCAAGTCTGTCCAATCCATACACTCTCTCACTCAAACCGAAACCCTAAACACTCTCAAAAAGGCCTAAAACTCTCTAGCTATTATTTATTCTCAAATTGCTCTTAGAAACATTCTGCATTTCTCTTCAAAGAAAATCCCAGATACTCAGAAACACATAACCCTCAAATGGAAGACTTGCGTGTCATCACTAGTATTCAACTCGGTACTAAGAAGTTCGAGAAATCTGAGAAAAAGTTCAGAGATATTCTTGAGCTGGTAAAGAAGGCTGGATTCTCAGAATGTCCTAGAATCAAACACCCGAATCTATTCAAACCTGGTGAGAGAGTTCTACTCAAGTGCGACTACAAGTTTTGGGACCCTATCGACTAAGGTCAAAGGCCAGATTCTGAAGTTAAAACCTACAGACATTAACCAGTGCTTAGGTTTCCCAGACTCGGGTCTGAAGAACCTTAAAGAGGTCGACATTAAAGAAGGGAAGAAAGTTATGTGCTACAAAAGAAACCCTAGTCTGAAGAATATGAAGAAGGAGTTTCCTGAAGAGTACGAATTTCTTGCTGAGATAGTAGGGAAGTGTATACTGAGCAAGGATACTGCTCATGACGCAGTAAGCGATCATCAGCTGAGAATCATGACTGCCAATGCTCTAAAGAAGCAAATCAATTTTGGTGCTATACTGTTCGACTTCATGTCTGAATGGCTGGACAAGGCTGAAAAGAAGAAGTCAACAGAAAAACCATTCACAAAGGTTTTTCATGGGAGATTCTTGAGCATTATTCTGAGGAAGAAGTTGAAGAACAGAATAAAGGATGATCAGGGTGAGACCCTAAATAGCCAAAAAGTACTATCTCCAAAGTTGTTTGTAAACTGGAAGAAGAATCCAATGGAAAACAAAAGACTGATGACATTTGGCAGCAGCAGCAAAAGCACTACGAAGAAAAGGAAGGCAAGTGATGTGGAGGAGGAGATATCACACTCTGAGGATTCAATCATTACAGAGTCCAAGTTTATAAGGCCATCCAAGAAGAAAGTTAAGGTGGTGAAGAAGTCACCATCAGTTCCCCAAGGAAGTCTGTCTGTTGAAGAGGAAAAAGTAGAGTCAGAAGAAGAAAAGGGAACTGAAAGCTCTATGGATGAATCCTCAAGCAGCCAATCCACTGATAATGAGGAATCAGGATCTGAAAAAGAGGAAGCAAAGTCTGAAGATGAAGAAAAGTTTGAACCTCCTGTGGATGAACCCCCAAGAAGAAGAAAGAGCAACAGGCTGATTGCTAAATCAGTGTCAAAGAAGAAAGGAGAATCGTCTTCAAAGATAATTGAACTAAGTGATGATGAGATTGAGTTAAAGGAAGATGTTAAGGGAAAAAGAAGGAAGATATCTGTCAAATAAAGCAGTAAAAGACTAAAGACTGCAGAGCAGGTAATGGCCAGTGAGTTTGCGAAGGTTAGCTCTGCTGAAGATGATGGGAATGATGATCAAATGCAGAAATATACTGATGAGTTAATTGAAGGAAGTTTGCACCAGTCTGACTCCAGGTCAGGAGATGAAGAAAGTGGAGAAGACTCCAGTTCTGAGGATGAGGAGCCAGAAGATTATCAGGTTCCTTCTCCTGTTTACCTCAAGAAAAGAATAGTGGTGGAAGTTTATGATAAACCACGAAAATGTAATTCCAGGCAGATGGGTTAACTATGTAAATGAAAGGCTAAATGTGGTGAGAATGTCCATAGCAGATCTGCTCAACAATATCAATGATAAGGAGCTGGACATCTCAATTATGCTGTATGAGCCTGAATCCAAGGATCATGTGATACGGTGGTTTTATCCTTCAATGCCATTGGTAAAGGCATCCATCACTAATGATAAAAGCTAGTTCTCATTGTGCTTCTCACACTTTCCCAACTTGGAGCTGGTGGCACAAAACTTTCCAAGGATAAAGAAGTATGCGACACAGCTGATCAAAGACTAGTCTCACTTCAGGGTCTATCGATATGCCAGAAACGTCTATATTCCCTATGATTGTCAAGTAGGTTCAAATGGCAGAAGGATCATAACCAAGCCTGTGATCGTGGAGTCTTTACACTCTACCATTGAAGATGATCAAGCTCAGTCTGAGAAGTTTTATTCTGCCCCAGCAGTATTGTCTGATATTCCTTCGTCTTCCAACAACTATTGGTACTCAACTATCTATCAGATTCTCACTACTTTTGAAAGCCAGTCCAAGAGTGAGAATCGTGGAGTCCAACCAGCTGTTCAGCAGGAGTCTGATTAACTGAATGCCCAATCTCTTCAAGAACAAGAGTTAATGAAAAACTCTAAAGAATTGGTTGAGAAGTTCTCTTTCATTGCTGCAGAAGCCAAGATCCTGTCAAGAGATAGTGAGCTTCACAACAGACTTCAGGCCATAATATCATATATATCTCTCAAGCTCAAAGAGAGATATCAAATCTTGCTAAAGTCTATGAATGATCAGAAGGAAGAAGCCCTGCAAGCTCAGAAGGAAAGTACAGAATAAATAATGTCTCTCTCTGACAAGATTGACTCTCTAAATCAATCTCTGTCTCGACAGCTAGAGCTAAGCCAACATGAACTAAAGCTTGAGGTTGTCAACTCATCTTACGTAATGGAGCAGCTTATGACAAATGTCCAGTAGCTTTCCCAAATGATTAATGACAAAAAGGGGAAGAAAAAGAGGCATTCAAGGAAGCACCAGGAGAGAAGAATGAAGGCAGAAGAAAAGAGCAAGAGCAGAAGCAGCAGAAAAGCAAAGAAGGATAAGAAAGGGAAGAAGATAAATAAAGCAGCAACAACAACAAGTGTGTTATCATCTGAGGGGGAGCCAGAACAAGATAAATATAAAGCAGAAGAAAAAGAAGAAGAGCATACATCTGAGGGGGAGAAGAGTGAAGAAGAAAAAAAGAGAGTAGCTGATCAAAAGACATCCTAGAGACATACATGAAGTAGACAATGAAGCAGAGAAGGTACATTTCTAGCTGTATAGGTATGTTCTGGATCCAGGATGTAGAGTGTCATATAATATGTAATTTTAAATTTTCATCAATGACATTCATGATTATCTGGTTTAGTAATACAGCTGCTTACTGTATATTAAGATTCATTCATCTCATACATATGCACTTATTGTTTTTTATCATAATCAAATAGGGGGAGATTATTAGGAATATGCATGAGAATGCTATTCCTATTTATATAAGATTTGATTATGATCTTAATGAATGAATATGCAAATATGTCTGCATTGATGAAAGCTATAAAGTCCTTAAATAGATAATAGGAATATATGTAGAAGGATATAGAATGAAATGATCAAATGTGTTAGGTTGATCCTACATGAACAAAACAGCTTTGTAAAGTCCTTCAAAAGATTATGATGTACAAGGACTGAATATAGAAAGATCAAGCTTGTTAGGTTGATCTTATGTAATGTAATTGATAGGCCTGTCTGATCATCGAGCACTGCACCAACCTTCATAGTCTGCCAGGAGAGACAAGGAAGACTCAGAGATTATCAAGGCAGAATCATTGTCTGTAAGGAAAGTAGCTCTCGAAGTTTGTAGTCTACCAGGAGAGACAAGGCAGGATCGTGGTGTGTCAAGAAGGACTTTCTCGAAGCCGTAGTCTGTCGAGGAAGTCATGTTCAGAATCATAGAGACAGCCTGTTTAAGCATCGTCTGAACACCTGCCGAGCCAAGTCAAGAATCGTAGGTCTCACTCGAAGTCGTGGAGCCTACAGACCATAATAGAAGCAAAAATTGTAGTTAAGCAGATCAGTCAAGGGACATCAAGTGTTAAGACAGAAATCATAGTCTGTCATATGATCTACTCTCGGAGTCGTAGTGTCTGCAGAACCAAAGCAAGATTATATTCTGCAGAACAAAGGCTTCGACAAAGTCTATCAAGTGCTCACAACGCCAAGGAAGAATCGTAGAGACAATACGATTCTCAACAAATGAGCACTCCCAAAGTATCCAAAGAATATAGTCTCTGGTCAGAGCAGTCAAGATGTAATCAATTTGAAGAAAGCCAGAGAGCACTCATCGAATGGCCTGCAAGCAAACAGAAGTTCGAAGCACCAACTCAATTAATATCCTGATTGAGAAGTGAATCCATTCAGGAGAAGTCTTCCACAAGCAAATATTAGAAGACAATAAATAAAATGACTGACTAAAGGAAGTCAGCAATGCAGTATCTGTCAAACCAACAGAAGACAACAATCTTAGGTGTAACCATAATCGTGGTGTTTGCCAGATGAGCAGCAAAACCTGATGAAACACATACAGTGGAATTGGCCAACCTATAGCACAGACGAAAGTGATTGTCAATAGTTCAGCCTCATCATGAAAAGTGAACGAGAGATCACAGGGCAGAATGAAGAGAGAGAGCTGAGCATGACTAATCAGAAGAGTCTTGCAATCCAGATAGGCTAAAGCGTTCAGACAAGTTGTTAGTTCCTTATACAAGTCAAGGAAAGCAGAAGTATTGAAGTACTGCACGAGTGAAGGAAGAGAGGTTCTACATTGTCAATCCAAAGAACACTCTCAGAATCGTAATGTTGTCGCAATCAGTCAACGAGCAACATTCAACAGACAAACTACGATCAAGCTCATGGTCATCTGCATCAAAATCGTAGAGTTCAGTCATCAGATTATTGAAGCCTTGGCAAAGTCTCAATATAAAGACTGACATTCGAACGTTGCTGATTGAGAGTATCGATGCAAAAGGATAACTCCTGTGGTTCTAATCAAGGAATCAAAAAGGAGAAATAAAGGTGACTACCAGCCTGACGCATTAAAAGTGATATCTCTGAAGTGGTAGGTGGAATAGTAGACTGCTGTGTCGGAAAAGCTAAAAAAGGGAATGTCACATCAAGTCAGCAGTTTGCACCAAATAACTCAAGATCTTTGAGGCAATTCAAATAGCTTCCAACAGCTATATTCCAACGGGAAGCTTATGGAGGAGTATATAATAGCTGAAGCTTCAAAGATGAAGAGTTGTTGACTCTACGAGTTCTACAGAGCTAAACTAAATATGTCTCAGTGTCAGTGAGACTACCAGAGTAGAAGTGAAGCAGATTTGAAGGAGAGCTTTAACTGCTGAAGGCTTCACTTAACACAGAAGAGAATGCCAAACAGATTGGCATCTGAGCTGAGAGCCAAGAAGGCAAAGAAGACAAGGAAAAGAGTGGCAGACCATAAAGAAGATTCAAAGGGCCACTCAATGATTCACCATGAATAACCAGAGCTGAAGAGAAGTGAATGCAGAATCGAATCTGCACTCCAGTCAATCAATGTTCAAGGGATGCTAAGAACCAGATGAAGTCTACCAGAAGTGCAAATACTTAGCAGAACCCAAGTGGTGAAAGTGTGTAAAGCTAAAATCAGATGAAGACAAGCATTACCAACAAAGTTCATCTACACCATGGAAGAGATGATAGACTTCTAAGTACTCAAGGTTGTCAAGCTTTATGATCAACTTAGCAGTCCATCAAAGGTGATATTGTCTCAATGCAGAATCCAAGGAGGATCACACCAAGATGCTAAGTACCAAAGGATGAACAAGCTTCAAGTCATCTTAGCAGCTCAGCACCAACAACAGCAACAACAAGCCAGGGCCTGAGGGGTCCTTGTCCGAGGGACTAAATCAAAGTCAAGCCTGCTGGGCTTGTTGTACCAGAGGGTACAAGAGTTTCCATGTCTGCTGGACTTGAAGAGTTCTTAGTGAACTAAAGGTCCAAGGCTGCTGGCCTTGAAGGAATCTTTGTGATTCAAGAGTTACCCTTTTCCTTAGTGGAATCCCTACTTGTTGGAGCAGAAGAGTGGATTAGGAGCTTGAGTCTCTGAACCACTTAAAATCCCTTGTGTTATTTAGTTTAAGTCATTTACCTTATGTACCTATAACTGCTATAACTGTAAGAACCACTTACAACTAAACTAACTCTAGAACAATGCTTATTAAGATATCTCTGAAGGACATCTTTAACTTATTCCGTTGTGCTTGAAATGATTCTTATGTTTGTCATATGCTAATTACTTAGCAATATAAAATAAAATGGAAATGTTTTGAAATTCAAAAGGATCTATTCAACCATCCTTCTAGATCTATTGTGTGCCCTCTAGGAACTAACACTTTAGATCATCAAACACAAAATTAAAAAGAAATAAACTAGATTAAAGTAGAAATATTTTATACCTTTGCTTTGTTTTCCTTCCTTCTTCTTCCTAAGTTAATTTATGGAGCTAGATGGCTTACAAAACTATCCCTCTCTCTTCCTGTGGCTGATCCGAAATTTCTCTCTCTCTTGGTTTTGTTTTATGTTAGCTAATAAGAAAGGAGAGAGAAATGAAATGGTTTTTGTTTATTTATAAAATGTGTAAACATATTTTGTATCTCAAATATACATCTCCCTTTCACTCTCTCTTTCTCTCCCTAATTATTAGAAGGTTAGTTGCACACTTGAGGTTACTTGTCATCTTGGTTATAAGTGTTGGCAAAAATAAGAAGTTGACACATGTGTTGAGTGTGAGAGTAACTTAAGCTAACTTGGGAAGCAAAATGATTAACCACATGCTCTGTCTCTCTCTCCCTCTCCTTTGGGCTGAAAATTTGGGCTTCCTCCTCCGAGGTTTAATTTTTATGCCTTATCTTGCTTTACTAAATGTCCAAAAGTCCTTCCTCAATTAGCTTAAAGATTGGGCTTTAAATAATTTATTTTGGACTTTTAAATTAATTCTTTAGGCCATGGAAATAACATAGTTTCGTACTTTTAATTTTTTATCTTACCCTAATCATTTAATTAGAGTTTGCATCTTACTCATATGTAATTTAAAAAATCACTCAAGTACATTTAATTTCATAACCCAATTAGACTTGCTTTACTTAAGTTATAAAATTAACTAATTGAGATATATAAAATAAATCTGTTAGGGTTTAAATACTATCATTCTTCAATATTATAACCCTTAGGTTATTTCACTCACATTCCTAAAATATATATTGGGTTACAAATCTTTATTATTAACTCTCTTTATATGTTTAATAAATATATACACATTTAAATAATATATATATTTATTTAACCATATACATTATTCCACATAATCCATAACACATTTATCATTGTTGATAAATTCATATCATATTTAAATACTCACATAATCATATAATCACTATATATAATTCATATCAATAATTAATCACTTAACATTAATCACATAATGCATATACATATCATCTTAAATACAATAACAAATGTATTAATATTCAAATACCTATTTGAAATTCAAATTAGGATTTTGATCAGTTATTCATCTAGTCTTCCCTTCTTAGTCAACTCATAATCATTAAATTGACTAACTTGCTTCATTAATATCACATATGTTCCAAATATTACTGATAACAATAATGATAATAGTTAATAAAATAATATATATATATATATATATATATATATAAATTCATTCATAAAATTATAGTCGTATAAAATTCTCGGTCCTTACAACTTCTCTATCAATTTAAGAATTGAAGGAAGATGAAAATTAATGTTTAAACACATATACCTCTTAGTGTTCTTGAGTTCTTGACTTTGTGTTCTTAACGAAGTCTTAAGTAGCTTCCTTTGCTCTTTGATTGCTTGTAGTAAGCTCTCCCTTCTCTCCTCTCTTCTCTCTCCATGTAGGAGTAGTGGGTGATTTCCCAAATTCACAAATGAACTCTTAAGCTTGCTATTTATAGCAATTGCAAGACCAAGGCTAGTTGGTCTTTAGACCAAACCTCCTCAAGCCCATGTCCCCCACATGCATCCCATGTCCTCCCATGTGCGAGCACATGGCTAGCACATGGCCACCATGTCTCCCCCATGTGCTCCCATGTGTTATCATGGGTTGGACCATGGGTTTAACCCACCCGTTTATCCATCAGTTCGATCCACTGGTTTGGTTATTCGTATTAATTCAAATTGGACACATTTACTTCATATAAAATTCATATTATACGTCATATTAATTCTCGTATCATACTCCTATAGTACCTATTACCATACTCGTATTCAATCCGTATAATAATCATGATTATTATACTTAACCATTTTATTCATAGGTTTTACTTTCCCTAACCCTTAAGGTTTCAAGTCTGCAAGCGAAAACTTCGTGAGCCATAAATAAAATATTATTACATATTCCATTTTCTCTTAGAATCCTATCATTATGCGTTTCTCAGAATTTCAATAATAATTCCCAAGTAGAAACCGATGAATAATGATTTTCTTTCAAGAAAACTTTTCTCGGCTAACTTAACTTTCACGGTATATTACTGTCAAATCTTTTGATAGAATGTCATTCCGAAATCCCGTTTTTCCAGAAAGGCTCAGGGTTCAAACCCTAACCCTTAGGGTTTCACATTGTGAAGAATGCCTATTTCGTCTTTTTCTCATAAATATTTTTGTTCCCAGAAATCTTTTTTTTCGTCTTGAAAATTCTTACTCGTTCTTTCTAGCTCGTAGCCAGAATCCTCCCGGTTTCTCATCATCCTATGTCATAGAATGATTAATAAACACATAACACAAAATATAGTTAATAAAAATTTATTAATTATTAATTATTAATTCTTTAAACTTAACTTCTGGACAACTCGATTTTTTGGGTTGTCACACACTCCTAAGAAGAATAATCCCAACACATGTATCATATTCCCATCTAATCCTAGACTCTATTTCCCAATATTATCTAGGTTATTAAATTAATTGATAGCCAAACAATTACAACTTTAAGCCCATAAATATGATAAACAACTTGCATATAATCAATCATAGTCAAATAGAGAATAATTCAATTAAAGCCAATCATCCGGTTCCATTGTAACCTTGACCAAAAATTTAGTTCATATTATTGAATGAAAATATCATCATATAATCCATAAACATCACTGAAGTTCAAAAATCTAAGAGAAAGAGTAATAGAAAAAATCTGTAGAACAACTCCCGATCAAATACTCCAGCCTTCAATATTTGAGCTTCTCCTTTCCTTCACAGGATAGTTCTGCTGATGCTGATATTCTCCCCTTTTTCCTCTATGATGATCGTTTTTCATTTTTTTTCCTCAAGCCTTTTTTAGACTTTGTAAATCATTAGGCTTCCAATGGTAAGTGTCCCATTTCCTTAAAATTATTAATGTGATGCCCCCAAATTCGGGTACATTCCGATCCTGGATATGGTGCTACACGGTACTAAACATCAACCTACATTTCCATACATTAACATATATCCACATGTGTAATCTTACCAATATGAATGCAATTACTAGCTATTACAGACATATTCTTACAACTCCCAAGTTCTAAGACCTTGAATTCTTATTACATGATGTACTGAATATATATATAATACAATACAATACTTCTAACTATTTCATTTTGTAATCGATCTTATACTAGTACGCTTCTTTCTTCCTTTGTCTTTACCCAAATCTTCAGGTCGATCTGTCTCTGCTGAAAATATATAATTTCAAGTCTGGTGAGCATTCAATTGCTCACCAAGTACTTACAGTTGATTAACAACAACAAAATCAGGAATCAAATATTCCTTCTATATCTAACTTCAACAACCGAACAATAGTTGTGAAGACATTTCAAAACATTCAACATCACAAGCCTTCTCGTTTAACCATTTTTGAAATGACATACAGGCTTCAAGCTGAGTGGTCATACGACCTTAAACTTTTTTATACATTTGAAAAGGTTTGAACATCTATTCTGCTGTAAACCATCCTAACTTACGGGCACGCTGGGTGATAAACCCTTTGTACCCTGCGTTGATCAGCACTACATGGCGAACGACTTATTTTGCATTCTTTCCGTCACCCGACAGGGTATGTCGGCATAAAAATTTCCCCAATATTAGGGTAGTTCTTCTCAGACTTGATTCCAAACCCTAAGAATAATTTTGGGTGGACAGCTCTACTTAATCCCAATAATGTTTTAGAGATTTATATTCAAATCAATAAAATGTTTTAACATGTTTCTAGCTGATACAATTGGCATCGACATAACTCTTAAACAGTTCATGAATATTAGAACTTAAAGCTTGAATAATTCATGTCATAACATAGCTTGAGCACTTATATAAATATAGAAGGTTTGCATAAGTTCGAAGTTCACACAATATATAGGTATTGTGTAACCAAAATCATACATATGAGTTGTTCATAAGAACATAGCTCACATAAAAACCTTATCAATATACATTATATCAAAGCTTGAGCAACTTATGCAAATATCAAAAGATTTGCACAAGTTTATAGTTCACACAATATACAAGTATTATGTAACTAACAATATACATACGAATATTCATAAGAATATAGTTCATACGAATGAAAACTTGCATGTAACAATATTTGTACAAGATTTAACAACTGACATTTAATATAAAAAATTTAATGGAGTTAGCATACTTGCCTTATGCATCTTCTATGTCTACTTTACTCGTTTTCAAATGTCCTACACATTTACGTTCATATACACATACCAATTAGTCACGTAAAGACGGTAATTATCTGCTTATGTTAACTTTACTTCATGTCTTGTAATGTTCATTTCATTAGAATTAGATCACTTTTCGAATTCGTTATCATTTGCCTCAGTGTTTCGATGTTCGTACGTCGCACACCTAGCTTCTCTTATATGAACGACCATGTAATACGCCTTTGCCTATGATTAGCACACTCATATCATTTATGTAATACTTATTGATTATTGATAAGTATTTTACATTTTATAAGGTTCGTATTTCCATTAGAATTTATACATTGAGCAAGTTTACAAACACTTGTTAGGGCGTTACAATGTTTGCACGTTCGTACGTCTAGATTGCCTATACGAACGCCCAACGACCAAGCTCCTTGGAAAAATTTTACTTCTTTAAATTTTGGACATGGGTGATACCGCGCCATGGTCAAGCCTATGGTTGGCACGACCACGCCAACCTGGCAGAAAGTAATTTCAAGTTTTCTAAAATTCCAACTTTGAGCAATTTTAACGCACCTACATTGAAAAATCATAACTTAGTCGTTCGATATCGGAATGGGCTCGTTCTCATGTCATTTCTTCCATATAAAATCCTCTACAGATCCCCCTAGACGAAATAATTTTTGGGGTTCTCTAACTGGTCGAAGAATTGGCTGAAAAACCCTCCGTGAGCCATTTCCCCAAACGACATTTTTAACGACTAATTTTTAACTCTTCATAACTTACTTATCCGAAGTCGAATTAAGCTCGTTATTGAGCCTACGCCCCTAGAAAGGTAGAACTTTCTGAAAGCGTTAACTGTGACGCCCCCAAATTCCAGGACCGCCACTTGGTCTCTCGAATTCGGTTCATCACGTGCTCATGGTAATACATCGCAATAATGATAACTAAATATCACACAACCACAGCGGAAAATCTATTCTAGAATAATTTACAATGATTTATTATAATTATTCCCCCAAGTCTCGCAACCTACAGTACTTAATAGATTACATAGCAATATCAATTAACGACTTGTTATATGATCTAACTTAAGCTTAAACATAAACAAATCCAGTCTTACTACATCATCTTCACACAATATTAATATATTTGAAACATAACAGACATAAGCTAGGTGGTAGCCTTGCCCTTGCCCTTATCAATGCCCGAAGGTTCGCCATGCTCTGCCTTAACTGAAATGTTTTAGGGAAAGCAAGAATGAGCACAAATTGCCCAGCAAGTAATATACAATAAGGGTGAATAATAAGATTCTCAATTCTCGAAAGGGTATAGCAAGATTTGATAGCTCAAGAATAACAAGAATATCAACAGTTCTCAATAACAGTCGCTAAGGACAGGATAATATCAATATTTTTCAATAATAAGTCAATTCAAGATTTTAAATAATTGAATACTGAGCAGTCACTAAGGACTATGAACTTCTACTAGAATTGACAGTAATAAACTGAAAAACCAACAAAAAACAGGTACAACAGGTGATCAGCCTAAAGTACCATCGTTATGCATAACAATCAATTATACTCAAGCGTGCACGTCGGTTCTCCGACAATTTATATATTCCCTTCAAAGAAGGTTGTTCTTCTCAGTCAAATACAAGATCCCCCACCAATCAATTAGTTTGGGTCGCTTTTCAATAATATAAGTCTAGCCGAATCGAATGGCATAGACACTTTCACAATATTCAAGAACAATACTAAGTTCAACATGAATAATAGCTTTAATGAAATAAGAGTTCAAGTATGCTAATTCAATTCAACCGATTAAATAGGAAACTAGTTCGCAATACACAAGATAGGATACTTGCATAGTAAAAGAGTATAAGTTAGGAAACTTTCACAATCATAGCTTTCCTTGCATAAAGTAAATGCGTCGGTTAGGATACTTGCACTTTAAGAGAGTCTAAGTAAGAGAACTTGCCTTTAGCGTAATTTATCCACGAAAAGCAATCAACACTTTCGAATTCCTATCGTAATACAGTTACGTATATATATGATATTCATTAGTCATATAATTTAACTTCACATTTTCTCTTTGAAAATACGATCAACACATAAGGTAAGTTTTACCTAGCTACACAGTTATATAGAATATAATTTCTATCCTTAACGTTCCTTCTTTAGAGTTTAAACGCATTCTCATATTATATAAGATCTCAACAATTAGCAAACATGCTTGCATATTATTAATATCACATAAGACCACAATCAATACTAAATATATTTTATTTTAGCAAGTTACGGCATCTCCTTAAGTTAACCGTCAAAATCGGGTTCAAGTAACATCATATAATATCACGTAGCATGTATTCATATTTAAAGGATACTTTACATGCTTGTATAACTTTTCCAAATCCAATCGTACATGGTATAGGTTCTTAAGTTAATACTTAAAGCCATTCAAGGACACGAACTCATATGGTCTAACATGGTCGTTTTTAAACACATAAGATATTCATATAACTTGTATTAGTCATGCTTATGAGTACTCGTATTGCATATATGTAGCTAGCATTGTTATTATCTTGAAAACATGCTTTGTTTATGCTAAACTTTAATCACGGCAACCAATCATGGTATATATATATGCATGACACATGAATGAGTCTAAGAGTACTATCACATGTGTCCATAAATATCAGAATTTAAATCTCCACGTATCGTGTTAATGCTCATGTGCAAGGCTTGTATTTCTATTAGTGAATCTTACTAATAGAGCCTAACATGTTCATGCTTCCTTACGAACTATATAAACACAAGTTAAGGCTTCATTCATATATTTCAAAGTTATCTAAACATGCTCATAACATCAAAATGACTATATAGCATTTACATGATCATATCCACCTTCAAACTTATATTTTGTTAAGAATGAGCACTAGTTAGGTTCACATGTTCATATTTTATTACGGAACCAATATAGATAAGCTAACATGCACTTCATGTGTCTCTAGGTGGTACTAACGTGCTTGCAAGGTCAGTATGTAAACATGCTTTATAATGTTAACGTTCGTTTATGAAACTTTAAGTTTGTTTTCAAACTATATGTCGTTTGGTTAACCATGCATGCTAATATACTAAAACATGCTTACATTGCCTCATTAGGTTTATATATATGTATTAATCATGCTTCCATGCTTGTTTAAACAAAAATCAACCAATTAGTACATAACAGTTTTGTTGCAGAATGCAGAAAACTGAACACAGAGGCCGGCGCTGCGGCGCGGCAACAGCAGCATACTCTGGCGCTGCGGCGCGGGCTGCGGCGCTGCGGCGTGGGGACAGTTCCTGCAGTTCAGACTGCAGCGAAACCGACCCAAAACCTCCCATTTTATCGATCTCGACATACCCATATGCTATTAGACTAACCTTTTTACCTTACTAACACATATATATTGTTATATAACAGTCAATCGCCCAAACGATTCCCAATTTGATGAACTCCAACTTATTTCACGAATTCGATGCTTTACAGAAATTACAGAGCAACAATGGAAATGAAAGTCAAGAAAGCTATATAGTGGTTCCATCACGTATGTATGTTCATATAACAACAATATAAGGGTTCTACAAACCAATCATGAACCAATTTGGCATAATCAAAAATTAGAACTTTTGACAGAAAACGAAAATGACTAACAAGGAAACTGTATTATACCTTCTGTTAGATTCTGAACTTGCTGCTACTCAAGAACACTGATAAATATATATATAACTCTTAACTTACTTAGCCAAAATTCTCAGCAAATGAATTAGGAAGAGGATGGGTTATATTTATAGAAGAATTTCATAACCAGGCAATGCAATTACATCCAAAATCAAACTAACATATTATAGGAATGTTTGCTAGATAAGAGGGAGTTGGTAATTAGTTGGTGATCTCCACTATTCCACCCACTCCCTTCATGATCATGATGGCTAGAATGCTGAGTTTGAGAAGGTAGGAGTAGGCTAGCTTCATGAGTGTTTTACGTGTACAAGGTTTGTGTCTTATTAATATGGGACAAGGCATAAAAATCTCAGCATTTCCAATTTGTAAAAAAACTAGTGTTAATACTTAGGTTATATACACACACATATTTAGACACTTAGGTCTTTAATTGAAATGTCACAATAATTCATATACTGTAGTAAGTGACACGTATAATCCATGTACATTTTGTTAATACCGGATATAATCTAATCAGATGTTAACACATTACACTGTCTCCTTTATTAAAACTAATTGTTTACAATATGTTCATGATATATTATACAATGTATACCCACATATTTATTGTCACACAAGTTATTAATCAAGTAGCTCACATGGTTTAATAAGCCTTACCATATAATAGTGTCATATTATACTTCACATAATACATAGTCAGCTAATATATGCTACATATTTAATTCGCATGCTTGCACATATAATTTCTCATCTTATAAATTGAATATTAATTAATAATATACACATATCCTACATCAATCAATATAATTGTTAACCTTCATCACAATTTAATTAACCCTTATATGATTAATTATCACTTTGATATAAATCTTATTATATTTATAAACACGTTGCTCATTATTATTATGTTTCTTGCAATAATAATAATCACATATTATTAATCAATCCTCATTAGTATTTTATAACAGTTAATTAATATTCTTCGATTAACAATTAATATAGATTAATTGTTCGCTTAAATTAATATAATCATTCTTATATTACGTCACTGTGCCACACAAGGCAATCAACGAGTTTATCACAAACTCCACCAATTTCTCAATTATTATAATTATTCAATTATATATAATTGAATTAATTCATCTCATAACACAAAATCATTTATATTCAAATAAATTCTCATTTTCATTAATATAATTATTTAATAATATATGGAAATTCTCGGGTATTACAGTTAACTACCCTTAAACTCGACCCAAAAATGGTACCAAGCTAGAATTTTTGATGTTTTGCGTCTTTTACGAAAAGTATTGCCATAACTTCGTTATGGAATATTTTTCCTCCGTTCCAGTTGGAAAATTTTTGTAACCCCCTTATCTACGATTCCTTCTTTTCAAAATCCAAATATACCACATAGACAAACATTTATAATAGTCCGTTTATAGTCCTCTATGAAATTCTTTTTGATCCTCATGCTGATGCTTATGGTTTTTGTTTTTCGTTTACTTAACATACATATTATCAGTAGTTTTACAAGGTTTACTCCTTCAATAACCACCTTATATCTTCAAGAGCATTCATGATCTTCCATTAAATACAAAAACCACCAAAAACTAATCAAACTCTAAGAAAAAAATTAAAAGAGATGATGAAGAAGTTAGGGTTTATTAGGCTTACCTCTTGATGATCTTCTTATTCTTCTTGCTTAGGATGATCAAAGTTTCTAAGATTGATCTTAGCCATCCTTTTCTCCACTTTTATTTTTCCATCTCTCTCTCTCTCTCTTTCTATTTCTCTCTTGCTCTCCCAACAGTTAACAAAATAATGAAAGTGAAGAGAAGTTTACTTCTGATGTTGCTTATATAAAAGCTACTTTCCATTTCTTACAAGTTGGTTATCCAACTTAAGTCTTCTCTAGTCTTGCTCCTCATCTAATAAACATCACTAACTCTCCCCTAAGTTAACTTAATCAAACCACAATCAAGCTAACCAAAAGTATACATAAACTAGTTATTAACCTCTTATTGATTGAGAGGTTATTAATGGGGGAACCAAACAATTAATGCGTTATCTTTTTGTCCCTTAACTTAGTTATTAAGTAAGTGAGTCACCATCTTATCCACACCACAAAGTGGTCGGATCCCTCCCCCCTTTTTCCCTCATTTGGCTTTCATTTCTTCCACATTTAATCCTCATTGCAACCCTAGTTGACTTTTCAACCCTAGGTTTGATTAGTCCAACTAAATTTAGTAAGACATTTTCTTTTCCAATTAGGTTTTATACCTTTTTCGGTTATGTTCTCATAACCCGCATGTTTGGCCGAAAAATCGACTTTCAATTTTTGAAAATTTGATTTCGCTATTTGTCCCCATTTCCCGAATAAACGCTATGTTGTAATTCGAAAAGTCAAAAAAACGAAAAAACGAAAAGGCGTTTTTAGCAAGTGTTTTTACGTCTTTTCTCGAAAAAATTTATTTTCCACGTACAATCTTTAAACACTCAAAAATGCTCACATAAAACATATTGTGGTCATATTACGACCATAGGTCACATAAAACTCAAATTATCCCAAAAAATCTCATTTTATTAGATAATTTCTTAAAAATCTTACTTACAAGGATGTTCGATCTTTATGGTCATTACATTTTCCCCTTTTATAAAGATTTCATCCTCGAAATGTAAAACAAAGTCAAAAGTTGGGGATAACTACTTTACATCTCTTCCTTAAACTTTCGCGCTACTTTCTTAGCATTGTGGTTATTTCATACTACCTTTAACAAATGTATTTTATTTCTTCTCAGAACTTGTTCGTTCATATCGATTATTTGAATCGGAATTATTTCATACATTTCCTCTTCTTCAACTATTATAGGTTCATGTTCTCTAACATATCTAGAGTCGTAATACCGACATATGGAACACATTATATAAGTGTTCTAACTCAAGAGGCATGATTATTTTCTAACCACTTCTCCTACATTTCTCAATTTCAAAGGTTTTACAATTTATGGACTCAACTTCCTGTTTCTTACTAATATATATCTTCTTTCTTCTAGCGATGCTGACCTTGCATGGATCTTCTACTGATCTTGATCCGTTATTGGTCATGAACGTTATCTTAACAATGTCTGCAGTCTTTCGAATCAACCTATGACTCATGCCCATAAGCAAACAACACCTTACACTAGTACCTATTAACTTGCCTGTTTGCGTGAGGATAATACATAATATTCAACCTTATCTATGTTCCCATATACTCTTTATAGCTCTTTCAGAAATTCGACGTAAACCGCGGGTTCCGATCCGACACGATCAAAATTGGTACCCCATGTTTGGAAATAATTCCCTTGATATAAATTTTAACTACTTGGTTTATATTAAACCTCATCTTAATTGATGCAAACTATACCGATTTCATTAAACGGTCACTATACTTCATATAGCGTCGTACTCTCTTCACATAATTGGAAATCATATCAAAAAATTCCTTGTGATATACTCTCATTTCCATTCTAAAATTTCTAAGATTTTGCAAATCATCTAATCTTCATCACTTGGCCTTGACTCTCTGTCAAGTCGAACACGTATGGACACATTCTGTGTCCTTTCTTATTTCAGCTCCAGTATTACATGGAACTCAAATTCCTCCTTCAAATCTTAACAATTCCTCATTATCAAGTTTTGTTGGTTTGTGAAAGTAATATGCCCTCAAGCCAATTACATTGGATGTAATAAACATTTACTTTGTAATCTTATTCATTTATTAATAAGAAAGTTTATATAATAAAATGCATTCTTTATCCATGTTAATTAGTTGAATTAATAAATGTGATAAACCCATAGTTATTGAGCAATGCTTTTAGAATCATGATATTGATCATGCTAATGAGATCTAAATTCTATTATAGCTCAAAACTAAAATGTTCCTAATCGTTGCATCACTAATGTGGGATTACTGATTCTGGATAGATTAGTACATACTATTCTTGCTCTGTTGAAGAGGATGATTGATCTCATGATCATTTGTGTGGAGACACTAAAACAAGTATATAGGTGCTTATTAGAGAATAAATTTACTGAACGTGACTTATAAAGGAACCCTAATGGAGTTTTACTTACCTGTCAATAGGAGTTCCTAAAGTGATAGTAGTACAAGTGATCTTTAGACTTGAGATCATCATAGTATCTTGTATCTACTGAATTATGTTTTGACATATTCCTTAATACTTTTGAGTATGTCGTAGGGTATGCTCGAATATAATAAAGTATATATAGAGATAGGTGAATGATCAACAAAGGATCTACCGCTTCCAGTAAAGGGAGAGAATGTCCTATGTGATTCGATAAAGTGACAACATGGAAATCCCTGGCCATGGTTGAATGGAAATTAGAAAGGAGTTTCTAATTTACATTAACTATTGTTGTGCATTTTAAAATTGGAATACATATAATCAAATAAATAAAACTTGACAGTAATTCTATGTTTTATATTTGATTGGGACGTTGTATGGTAAAAGGATTGAATTGTACGGTAACTATTCACAGAATAGGTTCTTTGTAATCTCTGTGATTTATGTTGAATTCATATTATCCGGATAGTTATGATACATTATTTATAAGGTGTCACTCATGATGTAGAATAAATATTATTTATTTATGTTTGAATTAAAGGCGTTTAAGTCATTATAAATAATATTAGAATTATTTTAATTTATTTATTCTACTACTGGCTTAATATTGAACCTAGAGGGTCACACCACAAAACGGGAGAAGTATGATTTTAGAATTGATTGGCTTAATAATAATAAATTAAGTATATTTAGTTTATTAATGAAATAAATTAAAAAGCTTAAGATTTATAATTAAGTATTTTAAAAAATACTAATATTATAAATTAATAAGATTAGTCATGTTGTTATTATTATTAGTATTATTATTATTATTATTATTATTATTATTATTATTATTATTATTATTATTATTATTAAATTGACTAAATAATAATAATATAGTTTTTGGAGAAATACTAATATTTATAATAAAGTATTTGGAGAAATACTAGATTATAAATTAATAAGAGGAGTCTTATTATTATTATTATTATTTTATTTAATTCCTAATTAGAATTGGGAATTAAATTAAAACCCAATTCCTTAGGGGTTAAGGATTATGGTTAGTCTTTAAAATAAGAGGAGTCTTATTGTGGAAAAGACTAATGCAACTATTGCAACTTGCTTCTCTCTAGCAAGCATTCTTTAAAACCCTAAGTTGTTAGGAAAGTGAGAATTAGGATTAGCCATCGAAGACCTAGTAGAGTCTAAATTCTTTCTTCAATCAATTACTCTTGGGGGATACCTCTTGGGCATTGCATACACTTTGTAACGAACGTTGATCCAGGGATTAGAGAGATTGTGAAGGATCAAAGGATTGAATTTGAAGTCTTCATCGAAGTTTACATGCTTCAAAGATATATCTTTATCCTTACTCAATTAATAAGTTTACATAAGGCTACCCACTGGATTGCTGAAAAATTTAATTTGCTATTTTGCATGCTTCTGCTGTTATTTCAATTCGATTGAATGATTTGATTAGTTTTTAGCAATCCTACAGTGGTATTAGAGCCAGGTTATGCAAATCGTTGATTGTAATTGATTCAATATGTGTGTTGATATAGGTTTAAAACTAATTTTCTGGGCAAGATAGCTTTCTGTCGAGTTCTACTAAGCGGCGCAACCGCTCTAAGCCTTTCTTGGAACGCGGCCGCGCTTGATGCCAGTTTTTCAAATTTCACTTCAATTAAGTAAAAGGTTTATTTTAAAATTTATTTAGTATTAAAATAAAGATGTTTATTTTAAATGGATTTAGCTTCCATGTTGCTAAAAATAAAAGAGTTTATTTTAAATTAATTTTTGATTAAAATAGAGGAGTTTGTTTTGTTTTAAAAATTCATTTTCTACAAAATTTATTGCCCATTAAATGATATCAACATATATTCTGAATGTTTATTATATTGATGCATATGATGATATGTATGATAATATAGGGGATGATTATGGATCTATGACCAATGTGATTGGATTTAGTTTTAATATATGCTTGAATGTATGTGTTTTTTATAAATGGGGTATGCGTATCTTGCCTCTCTAATATTTTGATGTAAATTCTATCTCCCTCCTATGTACTTACCCTTGACTGCTGGTCAATATTTATATTTTATCAAAAATAATTGTACTAGGTTTATAATAGAATTGTTCGAGAAATTGGAGACGAAGAGAAGGAGCGTTGAAGGCCCATTTGTATTAAAGCCTGCGTTGAATGTAATAGTTATATTCAATGTTTTATTCTTTCACCCTAGGTTTGGCCTTTTGGTTCATGATGGCTCTAATGAACCAAATTAGAATTAAGTCCATAATCATCTCAGGTAGAATATAGTCTTCTACAGATGCATAATAACCAAATTCTATTTTTTACCACGCTTCCACTACTTTGATTGTTACAAACCTAACAGTAGTATTAGAGCCAAACCTTTATGCGAGTTATTAATTGTTTTGATTCCATATATGTATGGGTATATGTTTGGAACAATTTATTGGGCATAATTTGTTGTATGAAATCTTAATTTTTTGAAGAAAAGGTCAAAAATCGCGAATCATAAATTCCAGATTTCGCCGAAGCGTGGGGTGCGCCTGGTATGCCAAAAATTCTGATTTTAATTTTGTCCAATTTTTCCAAAAAATAAAATAAAAGAGTTTATTTTATTTGATTACATACAAATTTTAATTGCCCATTAAATGATATCGATGCATATGTGGAATGGATTTATTATTAATGTGATGAATTTTTTTACTGATGCATATGATGATATGTATGATAATAAATGGGGTTGATTATGGACTGTTGACTAATGTGATTGGATTTTATTTTAGTTGAATGCTTGAATGTATGGATTTTATTAAATGAGGTCTGCGTACCTCGTCTTCTCTAATTTTTCTTGATGTAAAATTCTATCACCCTTCTATGTACTTCCCCTTGACTGCTGATCAAGATTTTTATTTAAATTAAATAGTTTATGTAATAGGACTAGTTAGAATTATCTTGAAGAATTGGAGGCCAAAGAGCAAGGAGCGCATGAAGACCCGTTTGTATGGAGCTCGAGTTTAAATATAATAGTTATGTTTAAATTTAATTCTTGCACTCCTAGGTTTGACCTTTTGGTTCACTTGGTGGCTCTAGTGAACCAAACTAGAATAAAAGTCTATAATCAATATGAGTAGAATATAGTATTCTATATTCATGCTTATACTATATATATATATATATATATATATATATATATTATGCAACATGCTTTGCATGTTAATTAATATGACGCGTATTATATATATATATATATATATATATATATATATATATATATATATATATATATATATATATATATATATATATATATATATGCGTGTGTGTGTATGTGTATATGTGCGCTAAACAAGATGAGACAATTAATAACAAACCCCTCAAAGAAGTTATATTAAGTCCTAAGCGTTCAAAGATATTTGGAATATCGAACGCCGTCTTCTAGCATGATAAAATTAATAGAGTATTAAATATTTAATATGAGTTTGTTGTGTCACCACAAGGTAAGTATTAAATATTTAAGGTGTTATTTTATCTCATTTGATGCTTATAAAGAAATTGGACAATACTGTTTTGTTGTGTCACCACAAGGATAGTATTTTTTTTTTGAATATATGAAAGTGCTAGGTTGGACTTAACTTGGATAATTTTGATTCGGATGTGTTACCATTTGATCAAAATATTCTAAGAGGCATAAAAGGAGTTACATGTTGATGTAATTGACAATACTTGTCTACCTATTTATTTATATATCGTTTGTTGTGTCACCACAAGGCTATATATATTTGAAATGAGATCCTTAATCTCACTAGCAAATCTTTAATTAGATTTGTCGAACTATATATTATGAGGGTAATATAGTTTGAAAAAAATAGTGGGAGATACTAATTTAAAATAAGACCAATTTATTTTGATAATTAATTAAATGAATATTTGCTAAAAATATTATTTTATTTCACATGCTGAATTTAAAAATGTCACACTCACTATCACTGTGTAGCATACTTGATGCTAACAAACTAACCGGGCCGAATTACACGGGCTGGTTAAGGAATCTGAGAATTATTCTCATTGCAGAAAAGATTTCTTATGTCCTAAAATCGTCTATCCCTGCAAATGTTGCAGAAGAAGCATCTGAGGAAGAGATTGCTACTTTTAAGAAGTGGCAAGATGATGCATCTGTGGCTCAATGCATCATGCTCGCATGTGTCACCATTTAATCAAAATAATCTAAGAGGAATAAAAAGAGTTACATGATAATGTAATTGATAATAGTTATCAACTTATTTATTTATATATCGTTTGTTGTGTCACCACAAGACTATATATATTTGAAATGAGATCCTTAATCTCACTAGCAAATCTTTAATTAGATTTGTCGAACTATATATTATGAGGGTAATATAGTTTGAAGAAAATAGTGGGAGATACCAATTTAAAATAAGACCTAATTTATTTTGGTAATTAATTAAAGGAATGTTTGCTAAAAATATTATTTTATTTTACATGCAGAATTTAAAAATATCGCACTCACTATCACTCTGTAGCATACTAGATGCTAACAAACTAACCGGGCCAAATTACACGGACTGGTTAAGGAATCTGAGAATTATTCTCACTGTAGAAAAGATTTCTTATGTCCTAAATTCGTCTATCCCTGCAAATGTTGCAGAAGAAGCCTTTGAGGAAGAGATTGCTACTTTTAAGAAGTGGCAAGATGATGCATGTGTGGCTCAATGCATCATGCTCGCATGTGTCACCATTTAATCAAAATAATCTAAGAGGCATAAAAAGAGTTACATGATGATGTAATTGATAATAGTTTTCAACTTATTTATTTATATATCGTTTGTTGTGTCACTACAAGGCTATATATATTTGAAATGAGATCCTTAATCTCACTAGCCAATCTTTAATTAGATTTGTCGAACTATATATTATGAGCGTAATATAGTTTGAAGAAAATAGTGGGAGACACCATTTTAAAATAAGTCCTAATTTATTTTGGTAATTAATTAAATGAATGTTTGCTAAAAATGTTGTTTTATTTCACATGCAGAATTTAAAATTTTCACACTCACTATCACTGCGTAACATACTTGATGCTAACAAACTAACCGGGCCGAATTACACGGACTGGTTAAGGAATCTGAGAATTGTTCTCATTGCAGAAAAGATTTCTTTTGTCCTAAATTCCTTTATCCCAGCAAATGTTGTGTGACACCCCCAAATTCGGGTACTTCGATTCCACGGAATTTGGTGTTCACAGTACAAATATCATCTATTTATCTACCCATAATAAATACAAACCATGCAATAGATAAAAATAAATCCTCCCCTTATGGGGTTACAACATCTGAAAATAAATACAATCTCAGGTCATACTAACCTTAAACATCTGTGCGGAAACATAAACAAATAAATAAGTTTTTTAACAACATCAAGTCTTATCAATAAACATTCTTAAATTAAATAACACTTGTTAACTTTCCCCTTGCCTTTGTTAGTGGAAGGCTCGTCAGATCTTTCATTCTTAACTGAAATGTTATTATTACGTAAGAGTGAGCACGATTGCCCACAAGTATAACAATAATATAATAACATGCGAGTGAATCAAAGACTTCTGAAATAAGAAAACTCGACTTTTGAATCAAGAATGAATACAAAAATCAAAAGAACATCTGAGGGTCATAAGACCTTGAACTATGTCCTAGGTTGTAAAGTGTTTATACTTTAAACTTTTAATAGTCATAAGACTATGGACTCTACTTCTCGTACTTAGGGGGATTAGCCCTTAGTACCATAATGTGCACAATATATCAACGCTAAAGCGTAAATAATCCCCTATATAGGGTTGTTCATCTCAGTTTGACATCAGAGTCCGCACCAATGGAAGTTTGGCTTGGATAAGCTCAATAATAATTCTAGAATTTAGAACGCTCATCAACTATGGACTAGTCAAATCAATAAGGGTTCGCTAGTCTTACAAGGTTCAACAATAAAGATATTCAATTTGAATAACAAATCTCAAGAGTATACAATTTAGGAATATTGTATAACTGAAGTAATACTTTAAAAGAGTTATAATATCTCATCTGAAATCTTGAACTTGAATAGTAAGAACAAGAACTTGATTGACATAGAATTATAAGTATCGAACTTGCTCAATTGAAGAATTTAGAATTTAAAGAAACTCGTTTATCAATAATAAGTTAAGGATAGAATACTTGGACAATATAAAAGTAAGGCTTAGAAACTTGCCTCGTGTGCAAGCTATAAATCTAGTTACAATTCAATTCCTCGATTCCTACACAATATATTATGCATACGATGTCGATTAATTTTCATAACTACCATGTTTAACTGTTGAACTATTCACTTAAGTTCAACTTACAACTTGGTTTATAATATTACTCGATGACTAACCACATAACATGAATGTAAACTCACAACATGCATATCACACATGTGTAACCCTCTAAACAATCATAATCAAGGTTTACAATCATAATCAAGTTTTACAATCATAATATTCAAGTTCGTACTTAGTTTGTTAACTTGAACCTTCACATTATTTTATACATGTTAATAACTTAGTTTATTAATTATGAACTTCAAATAATATAATATTCATGTATGTAACTTAGAACAACATCTTTTATTATCGAGAACACTACACTTGCGTACGTGCATGTCTGACGCCCTCCGATTGCCTCCGAATACGCATCAGTCACAAAGATGAACATTTTTACCCATTTTAACGACTTCAAATCAAAAAATTTTAAGAATGAAAGTTGTACGTCTACTCGTTATCTTTCTGAATAATTGTAAATCGTCTTAATCGGAGTTCGTATGAAAAAGTTATGCTTATTTTATTATAGGAGGTCAAAATAGAATTTTTTTCTCTGCACTACCCCCGCTGGGGCGGGGTTTAGGCCAGTTGGGGTGGGTAAAATCTGTATGGAGCCCGCTGGGGCGGGCATAAAGCTGGCTGGGGAGGGCATGTCCTTGCTGTTCAGCAACAGTTCGCGATTTTGACAGTTGTTAGCCCAAATAAATGCAAATTAAACAAATACAGTGATTTCTATGAAGTATGAACTTCATAGAAATATCATACAATGTTACTAATATATTTTTAACATCTTAAATCATGCAATTACTCGAATCAAATCATGAAATTTCACTGTTCTTGGTGTTCTTGACGGTTTTGAAGAAAAACACGAAAATTATCGTCACGAATTCGTTATAACTCTGAATTCGTCCGTTCAAAGTTTATTTTCTTTGTTTAAACATGTATAATCATAATATATTAAAAATTTTAAGTTAAACAAACAATTCATGGCATACAATTTGTACATAAAGTCCAAATACGTGTTCTTCATACTTTTCATGCTCTGTAATTCATAAAACTCTGATTAAAACATGTTTACATGAAATTGATTACACTAACACATGAATGTATGATATAAAACATCTTGTAGACATATACTAACATATATATCATCATATACCCAATAATTCATCCGTACTTTAATTACAGAGAACTTTAAAAAATAGTTTTCATGGAGAAAGTATAAAAACACGAACTTAGAATCTCAGATAAGAAATTACCCTTTGCTTCTTGATAAGATGATGATAAAGAACTCTAGAACCTTAAGCCTTTTTCTTCAATTCTCAATCTCTCTCAAGTTTTTGTCTCTATTCTCTCTATTTAGCTCTCTGATGGAATATAAAGTTTGATATGATATATATGTATATAAGCTTGATATAAATATACGCATATTCAAATTGATGATGTCGTGGTCGGTTAATGCCCTTAGTGGGTTAACTGGCTAACTCCTCTTAGGGCCATGTTTGGCTAGCATCATATATGCACTTTCCCATTAATTTAATTACTTCTTATCATATAGTTTAATAATGTCACACCTTTATTAATCAAATAATCTTATTTAGATTAATTAAATAAAATAGAATAATTTTATATTAAATCACATAGTCACATAATTAAATTCTCATTTATTAATTATGTCAAATCATTAAATCTCTAATTAATTATTAAATTAATTAGAATAACATTATGCTTATTAAATGATTCATTTAATCAAATAAGCTCAATTAATTTCATACTTTGAATAATAAAATTTTTCACATTAATTTAATCAATGTAACACATATAACTAAATTAATCTACCACAAATTCATCAATTAATTATTTAATTTAATAATTTAATCATCAAAAAATATTTATTTAGTTTAATAAATATTCAAATTAAATTATAAAATCTCGTTCATCACATCTTTCCCTCCTTAAAAGGATTTTGTCCCCAGAATCACGGTTCAATTAAAAATTTCATCCCGTTACATTATCCACCCCTTAAAAAGATTTTGTCCCTAGAATCGCTTACACATAATTTACGTAAATAACTGTGGGTAATTTTTCATCATATGCTCTTCGAGTTCCCACGTAAGCTTCTTCAGCGTTGTGGTTCCTCCAAAGTACCTTAACAGAAGGTATTACTTTATTTCTAAGAACTTGCTCTTTCTTGTCAACAATCTGAACAGGAATTTCTTCATAGGATAAGTCTTTCTCAAAATGTAGGGGTTCATATTCAATTACATGCTTGTAATCGGGTTTGTAAGGTCGTAAAACTGAAACATGGAAGACATTGTGGACATTCTCGAGCGCCAGAGGTAAGGCTACCTCATACGCGACTTCTCCAATCCTTCGCAGTACCTCAAAGGGTCCAATGAACCTCGTGCTCAATTTTCCCTTCTTACTGAATCTGATCTTCCCTTTTCAGGGAGAGAATTTCAAAAACACATAGCTACCCGATTCAAACTCAATAATTTTACGGTGTGGATCGGCGTATTTCTTTTACCTATCTTGAGCTGCTATCAGTCTTGTTCGGATCACTTTGACTATCTCTGCTGTCTGCTGTACCAGTTCTGGACCTAGTAATTGTCTCTCGCGAACTTTATCCTAGTATAGCGGAGTTCTACATTTTCTTCCGTACAACGCTTTGTAAGGCGACATGCCAATACTAGCGTGGTAACTGTTGTTGTAACCGAATTCAACAAGCGGTAGGTGATCATCCCAATTTCCTTTGAAATCAATGATGCATGCTCTCAACATATCCTCCAATGTCTGGATCATTCTTTCACTCTGCCCGTCTGTCTGAGGGTGATAAGTCGTACTCATTCTTAACTGTGTCCCCATGCATTCCTGTAGTCGCTTCCAGAAGTTCGATGTAAAGCGCGGATCCCTATCGAAAATAATTGACACCGAAACTCCGTGCCTCAAAACAATCTCTTTCACATATAACCTTGCCAACTGGTATAAGTTGAATCTGATTCTGATCGAAAAGAAGTGTGTGGATTTCGTCAATCGGTCAACGATAACCCATACTGCGTTGTAGCCTTTCTGAGTTGTCGTAAGGCCAACCACGAAATCCATCGTAATATGTTCCCATTTTCATTTTGGGATTTCCAGGGGTTGTAGCAAACCACTTGGTCTCTGATGTTCTGCTTTCACTTTCTGACACGTCAGACACTTTGTAACACACTCAGCAACATCTCGTTTCAAATTCGGCCATCAGAAATGTTGTCGAAGATCCTGGTAGATCTTGGTACTGTGACACCCCCGAATCCGGGTCCTCTGACCCCGGTCCGGTCGCCACAAAATAATACTAACATCCTCCTTTAAGTAACATACGATAACTAAAATGCGAATTATAATAAATGCACGTCGTTCATTCAAAAGGTGTTACTAGACCCAAGATTCGATAACCTTAATACATCAATACAAACATACTCTATAATAAATATTAGGGTTCATATTACATTAACAGTAATTAAACAAATCATAAAGACAAAGTCTGCTCCTTGCAAACCATCCTATATCTTTCCTTTACCCTTGTCCTTCCCTGAGGGCTCGGGCTTAACTGCAATATAAGTCATGATATAGCAAGAATGAGCAACAAGTTTGCTCAGCAAGTTTAAATACAATAATAAAGGATATATCATGATGAATGGAAAAATATCTGACAATGATTTCAACAAAATGAATATCTTAAAGATTCAACAATATGAATATTAGAAAGATTCAATAATATGAATATCTGAACGATTCAATAATATGAATATCTGAACGATTCAACAATATGAATAATAGAACGATTCAATAATATGAATATTAGATAGATTCAACGATATTAACATCTGAACGATTCAATAATATGAATATTAAAAGCAAAGATAATAATTGCCTTTAGAATGACTGATAGTCTAGTAGACTCTGAACTATAACTTTCCAATGGGTTCAATAGCTAATTGACCCTTTGGATTACTGGCTACTGGCTATAGAAACTTAGTACCTCGAGGAGATCAGCCTCGGGCACAACGTGAATATGCATAACACTTATATCTGCTTACTCGTATCATATATATTAGATACCTAGGAACACTCCTACATATGAGGGGTGTTCTGTTCCGTCTAAGAATCCTTACCATCAATTGGTTTGGATAGCTTCAAAGAAAACTTCATACACTAGTCTGACCGAGCAAAGGTTCAGACTCTTACTGACATAGTTCAAGAAATTTAGAACCTTGAATAATGTACAAGTCCAAGACTGTACGAGCTCAAATGCACTAGGTGCGGACATTAATAATATCAATATGGAATAATTGATAAGTAATTAAACCACTAAATAACATGCTTGGAAATAAAATTCAAGTAATTAAGTAAACAACTTTCGATTCAATAATAACCTACTCAATACAATATAAGAAGGATAGAGAACTTGCACAAAGTGAAGTTTAGAATTTGAACAATATATGAATTTGTGTATATTCGGGGAACTTGCACAATACTCAACGTGCGAAGTTCAGGGAACTTGCACAATAACCAAAGTGTGAAGTTCGGGGAACTTTCACAATACTCAAAATGTGAAGTTCGGGGAACTTTCACAATAACCAAAGTGTGAAGTTCGGGGAACTTTAACAATAACCAAAGTGTGAAGTTCGGGGAACTTTCACAATAACTAAAGTGTGAAGTTCGGGGAACTTTCACAATACTCAAAATGTGAAGTTCGGGGAACTTTCACAATACTCAAAATGTGAAGTTCGGGGAACTTGCACAATACTCAACGTCTGAAGTTCGGGAAACTTTCACAATAACCAAAGTGTGAAGTTCGGGGAACTTTCACAATAACCAAAGTGTGAAGTTCGGGGAACTTTTGCAATATAATAATAACCTGCTCAATACAATATGAGAAGGATAGGAAACTTTCACAAAAAATAAGTGAAGTTTAGAAACTTGCTAACACGGTTCATTATATAAGGTAGTACAAGAATTTAGAATACTTTAACAATAGGGTCCGGATACTTGTACAATAAATAAGTATAAGTCAAGAAAACTTGCTCAAATAAAAGAGTAGTTCAGGAAAACTTGCAATATGATAATACCCTGCTCAATATAAATTTGAGTAAGGTTAGGGAGACTTGCAAATGATCGGGTTCAAAAGAACTTGCAATACAATAATAATCTGCTCAATACAATATGAGAAGGATAGGAACTTGCACAATAAAGGTGAAGTTTAGAATCTCGCTTACTCGAGTCATTGAATAAAGTAGTGCAAGAATTTAGAATACTTGCACATTAAAAGTAGGGTTCGGATACTTGCTTATAATATCCGTTGAATAAAGTAATACAAGGGTCTAGGATACTTGCCTGTTTGCTCAGCTATAATTAATTCTAGCTTTAATAAAACTGCGTTGGAACGACCTAGCATTAACAAGTCGGCCTTTCAATTAGCATGTATAAACTAATATAAGTCTACACTTAACAAACATCTACTTATCATATAATTCTAGCACATAGTTCACGTAAGTCAATCTACTCATGTCTTAGATTTAATAACTTTGATTATCTAGTTACTATGCATCAATATAGGCTTGAACACATAGAACTTCAAGTTATAAATCAGCAAACATGCTTATAAGTTTTATAATTTCAAGTTTGAAAACCTAGCATGCTCATCCTAATCCAATTTAAAGTCATGTTTTCATGCCGGTAATTCACGTACTTTAACTAATACAAGTTCATGCTTCAAAGTTGATTACTAAAATCATGTTTTCATATAACAAGGCTAAACAATATATAATATGTATGCTCGAGTATACTACACACATATACTTTAATCACGTACTTTGTGCTTCAGAAATTCATTTCTTATGAATACATGCATATGCGAAATTCACGCTTTGACCAAACGAGGTATATGTTAATATGCTTATACGTATAACAAACTCTAATACACATGCTCGCATGGTCATAATATCATTCACATGGTATTTGATATTATTTACTTTCACATCTTAAGTTCTCTTTCAAAAATATACCAAGTCCACAAGGACAATACGATATATGTAAAGCATCTCATAGCCGTGATTCACATGTACTAGAACGCTTATATAAGTCACATACATGTATTCAAGTGGTCCCAATCTAAACGCCACAAGTCTTGGTTATGTTTACCTTGAAAGTTTTTAAGTTTCGCTTGAAAAATCTCTTGAAACTTTCAATCAAGTATGCTAGTGTATGACTAATACTTTAAGCTAAGTTCTCATGTCCATATAGACCATACGGTCGTGTTCTAAAATTAGAATATGAACATGCTACTTATATGACAAATTTCGCATTCAAAACTATAAGTTTTCTTTTGTAACCCTTTGAGTCTTTCAAACACGTATACTAGTGCGTTCAATACTAATCATGCATTCTATGTTCATATAAACGACACTTTCATGCTTGCCAAAAATCAGAATGTACATATGCTAAGTTTATTACAAAGTCCACTTTATCTAGTCTAGGTTCATTTCAAAACCATAAGCTTTCTTTCCATAACATGTACTACATGGTCAAAATTTTGTATGTAGGCATCAAGGAACATGTACTATGAGTTAACATCATCTTTTATGTCCAAATAGATACCAACTGTTATCACAGCAGCTTAACAGAAGCAAGAAACAAAAACTTGTCACAGGAACCTGCGCAGCTGCGCAGGCACCAGGTATAAACCCGGCGAAGCTGCGCCGGTGTCCGGCCAATCCAAGAACAGGCTGTTTTCGGCAGTAACCCAACACAGAAAATTCCAACGAAATCATTCTAGACCAGTCACAATATATAACTAACATGCTTACTAACTTACACCACACTTAACAAGCATACTTCATAATTCAATTAACATCTAAATAGCATAAACAAGAATTTGCCATTGGTTGAACAAGAATGGAAAAATGATATACCTCTGCAAATTGTGATCTAGCTGCTATAACTCTCTCCCTCAATTCAATTGAAAACTCAGTCTATTAGCTCTACTTATCATTATTCTCAGCAAAGGAAAATGAAAGGAAGAGAGCTTACTTTTATAGGCAATTCAATACCTGGTTCAAGCAATTGTTCATCAATTCAATCCAATGGATTGTTCAATAACATGGAGGTTTAACAAAGAGTTGGTGAATCACATAATGAAACCACTCCCTCATAATGATTATGGCTACATTGCTAAGATTGAGAAAATATAGAGTAGTGTAGGAGCTTATTGTTTGTTCACGTGAGAGGGAATTGAGGATGAGCTCTTAAGCAATCTCAGCAACTTAAATGTATGGGTAATGTATGTCAATACTTAGCTTATACCAACTACACTTAGATTATATAATACATATACACATAGTATATACATAGGTTATATGTATTTATTCCATATACATTAAAATGGGTGTTACAATGTTATCCCAATAAAATAATGTATCAAGTAGGTATATATATACCAATCATATAATTCATGTGCATTTTCCTTAATACCAATTATAATTCAATTAGGCATTATTAGTATTTACCAACACAACTGTTATTATAATTATTATAACAACTTATTGAAATTATTTATCAATTAATAATTATTCATTGATATTACTATATGTTGATGAGGCATACATGAATGTTTACTTACACACTTCAAGTCACATAAGCAATATTATTGTGTAACTCTACTAATGCAAATAAATCTTACTATATAGTCTATATATAATATACATAGCCACATTAATGTGCACATTGCACTTTATATAATATGAAGGTATCCACCATATATTACAAGGTTTAATATATCGCATGCTTGTATAAAATAATTAATCAAGTAAATATAATATTATTATATTTATTAATCTCTTACTCATTAATTATTATTTATTCATAATAATAATTAATCATCACATTATCAATTAATTACTCCCAATTCATTAATTATTATTTATTCATAATAATTATAAATCAACAACAATAATAATTTCATACGTTATCAATTAATTACTCAAATATAAATAATTAATCCCAATTAAATCTCTATACCATATTCAAGAAATTTGAATATATAATTTACTAACACTTTTATCAATATTCTGATATAAAAGTCTCAGGGTTAATCTACTAATTTAAATAACCATTAGTGATTCCCTTTAATAAAAATCCTAGCATTTATTCGCATAGGTTAAATTCACATAAGCACATAACCACATAAGATTCAAATAAGTTTGAAAAATTAATTCTTAAAAATTTTAAATCACATATAAAATTAATAAGGAGCTTAAAATTCCTGGTCGTTACAGGTACTACCGGGGTGAATCGAATACTGTGAGCTATGAGCCTAGCTCAAAATGTCCTCCTTAATCTTTAGCACTGACGGTACCCAAACTTTGCTTTCAAATCTCAGTAGTCTTTCACTGTCTATCTTGAATCTCGGCTCGGTTTCTTTAGATATCTTTTTCTTCACCTTCTCACATTCTTCGTCTCGAAGTTGAGCTTCCTTAACCCTATCCAATAGAGTTGTACCAGCTTGAATCTGGAACAGCTTCTCGTCAATCTCCATCGAATACTTCACTTCCAATTCCAGCTTCTCCATTGCTGAAATTAGCTCCTCCTGAGCAGTCAACATCATCAATTTCTCCCGACCCTTTCTTCTTAAGGCGTCGACAACAACGTTTGCTTTACCTGGATGGTATAAAATCTCATAGTCATAGTCCTTAATCAATTCCATCCACCTTCTGTGGCGCATATTCAAATCCTTTTGTGTTAAAATATATTTCATACTTTTGTGGTCTGTACATATCTCACACTTCTCCCCATAGAGATAGTGTCTCCAGATCTTCAAAGCAAATACCACAGCAGCTAACTCCAAGTCATGGGTCGGATACCCCTTCTCATAGTCCTTCAATTGTCGTGATGCATACGCAATGACTCTGCCGTTTTGCATAAGCACACAACCAAGTCCTATATGCGACGCAACACTATAAACTACAAAATTTCCTGTGTCATCTGGAAGAGATAACACAGGTGCTGTACTCAACCTCTTCTCAAGTTCTTGAAAGCTCTCCTCACACTTCTCTGTCCAAACGAATTTCACCAATTTTCTAGTCAAATTTGTCAGCGGAGTTGTGATATTGGAAAAGTCCTGAATGAATCTTCTATAATAACCTGCCAATCCAAGAAAACTTCTCACTTCTGACGGCGTTTTCGGCTGATCCCAGTTCATCACAGATTCGACTTTTGAGGGATCTACCGAAATTCCGTCCTTATCGATCACATGTCCAAGAACTTGCACCCTTTCAATCCAGAATTCACATTTTAAAAATTTGGCGTACAACTTTTCTCTTGTCAATGCCTCTAATGTTACTTCTAAATGCTCTACATGTTCTTCCTTGGTCTTCGAGTATACCAAAATGTCGTCGATAAAGACCACCATGAATTTGTCCAAAAACAGGCTTGAACACTCGGTTCATTAGGCCCATAAATACTGCAGGAGCATTCGTTAGACCAAATGACATCACCAGAAATTTGTAGTGACCATATCGAGTCCTAAATGTTGTCTTCGGAACATCCTCTGGCCTCACCTTCAGTTGATGATAACCACTCCTCAAGTCTATCTTTGAAAAGTATCTCGCTCCCTTCAATTGATCAAATAGATCGTCGATCCTCGGTAACGGATATCTATTCTTAATGGTGACCTTATTCAGTTCTCTTTAGTCGATGCAGAGTCACATTGTCTCGTCCTTCTTCTTCATAAATAACACCGGCGGTGATACACTCGATTGTATGTACTTCTTGTCCAGTAGTTCTTGCAGTTGTACCATCAATTCTTTCATCTCTACTGGAGCCATTCGGTATGGTGCCTTCGAAATTGGGGCCGTTCCTGGCGCCAAATCGATCACAAACTCATCCTCTCTGTCTGGCTGAAGTCCTGGCAGATTGTCTAGAAATACGTCTGCGAAGTCCCTCACGACTGGTATCTTTTCTATCTTCGGGTTCTCTTTACAACTATCGACTATGTAGGCTAAATATCCTACACAGCCTTGTCTTAATAACTTCCTGGCCTGCATCATCGTCAGACAACTGGCTTGTCTAGATGACTTACTGCCATAATACACAACCTTTGATGGAGTCATAAGGTTAATGCATTTCCTCTGGCAATCAATTACAGCCCCATAATTGAATAACCAATCCATTCCCAGAATAACGTCAAATTCCCTAAGTCTAATCGTTATAAGATCTACGTTCATAACGTTACCCTTAATATCCACCCTACAGTTTTTGTGTACATACTTAACAGGGATCACTTCTCTATTCGCAATTTCTATGTTCATGGGGTATTCTAACTCGTCCATAGGCAATTCTAAGTTCTTAGCAAAGTCATCGGATATAAATGAACAAGTAGCACCCGAATCAAATAATACATAAGCATTAACTTTATTGATCAGAATGATACCTGACACCACATCGCGAGACTGCACAGCATCCTGCACTGTCATATTGAAGGTTCTGGCGATCGGTTGGTTAGTTACAGTTGGTCCTGTGATAGTTAGAGTATTGCCCTCGCTGCCTCCTCTGTTCCCTCCTGGTCCTGCCCCTCCAGATCCCTTCTTGGGACAGTCCCTTGCTAGATGGTCCTTCGACCCACATGTAAAACAGGCGCCCTTCTTTGGGTTAGGACAGTTAGGTGTTATGTGGCCTTCCTGACCACAATTGTAGCATACCCGTTTTCCTTTCATACAGACCCCCAGGTGAGCTTTTTCGCAGGTCAGACATGCTTCGATTCTCTTCTTCTGACCTCCTTGCTGATTTCCAGTTGGCGATTTGTCAGTCCACCTCTTTTTCTGATTGTTATTTCCTCTCGTGTTGCTGCCACTAGTCTTGGTATTTCCTTCACACTTATTCTTCTTCTTCTTCTGATCCTGGTTATACTTGGTCACGACGTCGCTACCACCTTCAGCTATGATGGCCTTCTCCAGTACCTCAGCAAAAGTGTTCAATTGGAACATTAACATTTTGCTATACAACCAGGGCTTCAGTCCCTATTCAAACCTCCTTGCCTTCCTTTCATTGATGTGCACTTGATACTTGGCAAACCTAGTCGACTCATTAAATTTTACCGCATAGTCTGGTACCGACATATTCCCCTGCTTGAGTTCCATAAATTGTACTTTCATCGGGTTCTGTGAGCTGGTCGGGAAATACATCTCGAAAAACATTTTTTTAAAACTCTCCCAGGTTATTACGCCTTCTCCTCCTCGAACCTTGTTTGCCTGCCACCAAAAGCTGGCTTTTGATTTTAACATGAACGTTGCGTATGCGGTTTTATGGTTCTCACTGACTCTGGCGATGTTGAAAACTTTCTCCATTTCCATAACCCAAGTTTGAGCTTCTATCGGGTTCATAGAGCCTTTAAACTCTGGCGGTCCCATCTCCTTGAAGTCCTTAAATGTTGTGCTCGGTGGATCTTGAGGTTGATTGTTAATTACTCCAGCTAATAAGTTCACTAACTGCTAAATGGAGTTAGCATTGGCATCGTTGTTGTTGTTCGTTGACCTTTCCTGGGCCGGTTGACGGTTTGGTCGTCTTCTTGGCGGCATTTTTCTGTTAAGAAACACACTTACTAGATCTTTATTTAATTTTCTAAATATTTAAGACTTAAATTAAACATTTCGACACAATCACTTAACACATAACATCTCAATTAACTTTGATATTTTATTTAATCAAAAGTTTTTACATAATACGATAACATCACTGCTATTTACATCAACTATCCTGAGATAAAGAATCTACAGGATTTAAAACATCAAAATATTCCTCTATTTATAAGCACATCGGAATTTATATTATTAACTACCAGACAGGTTTTCACATAATTAAAAATGTTCCTATCACTGCCTATTAAGGCGACGAACAGCTTTGCCTCGCTCTTCTTCTATAATACTGGACATCGTCCTGTGATCTAGCATGTACCTCGGTAGACCTTCGAACTGAATTGGATATCTCATAACTCGATCTTGGGCCTAATCAATTGCATTTTGAAGTGTATAGTGCATCTCCTCAAGCTTGGCCTTCTTCGCCCGACAGTTATTTTCTGCAAGATCTGCACGTCGTGAATCTCTCACCCAAGCATCCTCTGCTATGGCAAGCCTTGCTGATTTCTCTTTCAATTCATTCTTCAATTTCTCTATTTCTTCTGACTTTTCTTCACCTTGGCCCTTCTCGTGAATCAACTCCCACTCTACGTCTCCAAGATGTGTGTAAAGAGCCTCCATCTCACCATCTTTTTGCTCAATGGTAGACTGTTGAGTAACCGTCTGCTCCCTCAGCTCTTGAATAGTATCTCGTAACTCTATGTTACGGTCATACAGTTCGTCATACATCTCAGCACTAATAGAGTTCGTTGTGAACTCTTCAGGGTCTTCCTCATCTTCCTCAGCTACCTCAGCCTGAATCTCTATCTCCTCAGAGTCCTCCTCTGAATCGAACACCGACTCATGCTCCCGACCAACGACTGTGATCAAAGAAGATGGCTCTTGTCGAATCAACTGCTCCCAGACTGTGTGAATGTCTCGGAGCTCTTCCTCCCTAGCCTCTCGGGGTACAACGTCTTTAGGCTGACTGGGTTCTCCAGCGTTCGGCATCCTGACAAATCAAATTTTAAGTCTTAGTTATTATGTGATACTAATCGATACTCGAATATATAAGTATAAACACGTAGCACATAAGGTAATTTATTATCTTTCTTAGAACTTCGATAAGATTTTATCATTATTATGTTCTCGATCTCTTATAAAGGCTACTATCCTAAGGTTTTCCCCCACCTAAGGTTCATAACCTACAGCTCTGATACCAACCTGTGACACCCCCAAATCCGGGTACTTCAATTCCACGGGATTTGGTGTTCACTGTACAAATGTCATCCATTTATCTACCCATAATAAATGCAAACCATGCAATAGATAGAAATAAATCCTCCCCTTATGGGGTTACAACATCTGAAAATAAATACAATTCCCAGGTCATACTAACCTTAAACATCTGTGCGGAAACATAAACAAATAAATAAGTCTTTAAACAACATCAAGTCTTATCAATAAACATTCTTAAATTAAATAACAAGTCTTCAACACTTGTTAACTTTTCCCTTGCCTTTGCTAGTAGAAGGCTCGTCAGATCTTTTGTTCTTAACTGTAATGTTATTATTACGTAAGAGTGAGCATGATTGCCCACAAGTATAACAATATAACAACAATATAATAACATACGAGTGAATCAAAGACTTCTGAAATAAGAAAACTTGACTTTTGAATCAATAATGAATACAAGAATCAAAAGAACGTCTGAGGGTCATAAGACCTTGAACTATGTCCTAAGTTATAAAGTGTTTATACTTTAAACCTTTAACAGTCATAAGACTATGGACTCTACTTCTCGTACTTAGGGGGATCAGCCCTTAGTACCATATTGTGCAAAATATCTCAACGCTAAAGCGTAAATAATCCCCTATATAGGGTTGTTCATCTCAGTTTGACATCAGAGTCCGCATCAAAGGAAGTTTGGCTTGGATAAGCTCAATAATAATTCTAGAATTTAGTACGCTCATCAACTATGGACTAGTCGAATCAATAAGGGTTTGCTAGTCTTACAAGGTTGAACAATAAAGATATTCACTTTGAATAACAAATCTCAAGAGTATACAATTTAGGAATATTGTATAACTGAAGTAATACTTAAACAGAGTTATAATATCTCATCTGAAATCTTGAACTTGAATAGTAAGAACAAGAACTTGATTGACATAGAATTATAAGTATCGAACTTGCTCAATTGAAGAATTTAGAATTTAAAGAAACTCGTTTAACAATATTAAGTTAAGGATAGAATACTTGTTCAATGTAAAAGTAAGGTTTAGAAACTTTCCTCGTGCACAAGCTACAAATCTAGTTACAATTCAATTCATCAACGTCCTACACATTACATTATGCATACGATGTCGATTAGTTTTCATAACTACCATGTTTAACTGTTGAACTATTCACTTAAGTTCAACTTACAACTTGGTTTATAATATTATCTGATGACTAACCACATAACATGAATGCAAACTCACAACATGCATATCACACATGTGTAACCCTCTAAACAATCATAATCAAGTTTTACAATCACAATATTCAAGTTCGTACTTAGTTTGTTAACTTGAACCTTCACATTATTTTATACATGTCAATAACTTAGTTTATTAATCATGAACTTTAAATAATATAATATTCATGTATGTAACTTAGAACAACATATTTTATTGTCGAGAACACTACACTTGCATACGTGCATGTCTGACGCCCTCCGATTGCCCCCGAATACGTATCAGTCACAAAGATGGACATTTTTACCCATTTTAACGACTTCAAATCAAAAAACTTAAAAAATGAAAGTTGTAGGTCTACTCGTTATTTTTCCGAATCATCCTGAATCGTCTTAATCAGAGATCATATGAAAAAGTTATGCTTATTTTACTATAGAAGGTTAAAATAAAAAAAAATTCTTTGCACTACCCCCGCTGGGGCGGTGTTTAGGCCAGCTGGGGCGGGTAAAATCTGCATGGAGCCCGTTGGGACGGGCATAAAGCCGGATGGGCGGGCATGCCCTTGCGGTTCAGCAATAGTTCGCAATTTTGACAGTTTTTAGTCCAAATAAATGCAAATTAAACTAACATAGTGATTTTTATGAAGTATGAACTTCATAAAAACATTATATAAAACATATAAAATTGATTACATGTTCTTCATACTTTTTATGCTCTGTAAATCATAAAACTCTGATTAAAATATGTTTACATGAAATTGATTACACTAATACATGAATGTATGATATAAAACATCTTGTAGACATATACTAACATATATATCATCATATACCCAATAATTCTTCCGTACTTTAATTACAGAGAGCTTTAAAAAATAGTTTTCATGGAGAAAGTATAAAAACATGAACTTAGAATCTCAGATAAGAAATTACCCTTTACTTCTTGATAAGATGATGATAAAGAACTCTAGAACCTTAAGCCTTTTTCTTCAATTCTCAATCTCTCTCAAGTTTTTCTCTCTATTTAGCCTCTCTGATGGAATATAAAGTTTGATATGATATATATGTATATAAGCTTGATATAAATATACGTATATTCAAACTGATGATGTCGTGGTTGGTTAATGCCCTTAGTGGGTTAACTGGCTAACTCTTCCTAAGGCCATGTTTGGCTAGCATCATATATACACTTTCCTATTAATTTAATTACTTCTTATCATGTAGTTTAATAATGTTACACCTTTATTAATCAAACAATCTTATTTAAATTAATTAAATATAATATAATAATTCCACATTAAATCATATAGTCACATAATTAAATTCTCATTTATTAATTATATCAAATTATTAAATCTCTAATTAATTATTAAATTAATTAGAATAACATTATGCTTATTAAATAATTCATTTAATCAAATAAGCACAATTAAATTCATATTTTGAATAATAAAATTCTCCACGTTAATTTAATCAATGTAACGCATATAACTAAATTAATCTACCACAAATTCATCAATTAATTATTTAATTCAATAATTAAATCATCAAAAAATATTTATTTAATTCAATAAATATTCAAATTAAATTACAAAATCTTGTTCGTCACATGTTGCAGAAGAAGCCTTTGAGGAAGAGATTGCTACTTTTAAGAAGTGACAAGATGATACATCGTGGCTCAATGCATCATGCTCGCATCCATGACACTACTTGAAAATCTATCTATAGCGACGGCCGCCGACCATCGCTATAGGTCAAAAAACCGTCGTTATATCCTATAGCGACGGTCGGCACCCGTCGCCATAGTAGCCATCGCTAAAATCTATCCCGACGGTCCTTCGTATCTGTACTGACGGTCAGGCCGTCGCTAGACAACACACCAAAAACGGGCTCGAAGATTGTTACTGACGGTCATCACATATCTATTGCGACGGTCAGGACCGTCGCAATATGCAATTTGGGGCGAAACATCTTGACACTATAGCGATGGTCATGCCCGTCGCTATATAGAATTTTTTGTTCGAATGGTTAGGTTCTATACCAACTGTCGGCGACCGTCGCTATATCATTTCCACATTTTTTAAAAAAAATAGCTGCTATTGTTTTGCAGTGTTTCTGTATTTCTTTTACCATACAGAACAAAATAGCTACTATTGTATTGTAGTCAAACCATACCATACAATCTGAATGTAACTCATTAACTATACAATCTGAGATAACTCATTAACTATACAATCTGATAACTCATTAACTATAGTTTCTTTTCACAACCATACCATACAATCTGAAGAGAAACTTACAATCTAAATATAACATACCATACCATACAATTTGAATATAACATTTACAACTAAAAGAACAAAACAAATAAAGTCATTTAAAATTACGAATTAATGTATTATGTCACCTACATATACATAACAATCCAAAATACCGTTACTATAGATTAAAATAGTATATAACCAGTAGCACAACTAACATATTTCCAACAATACAAATAGTACATAACCACGAGACATGTCACAAGTCATCTATAGGATTATTTGATCTGTGACACCCCCAAATCCGGGTACTTCAATTTCACGGGATTTGGTGTTCACTGTACAAATATCATCTATCTATCTACCCATAATAAATGCAAACCATGCAATAGATAGAAATAAATCCTCCCCTTATGGGGTTACAACATCTGAATAATAAATACAATCCCAGGTCATACTAACCTTAAACATCTGTGCGGAACATAAACAAATAAATAAGTTTTACAGAACTTTAATATAAGTCTGAAACATAAACATATAAAAATAAACAATAAGTCTTCATCACTTGTTGACCTTGCCCTTGCCTTTGCTAGTAGAAGGCTCGTCGGACCTTTCGTTCTTAACTTCAATGTTATTATTACGCAAGAGTGAGCACGATTGCCCACAAGTATAATAATACAACAACAATATAATAACAAGCGAGTGAATCAAAGACATCTGAATAAAGAAACTCAACTTTTGACTCAAGAATGAATAACAAGAATTGTGACACCCCCAAATCCGGGTACTTCAATTCCACGGGACTTGGTGTTCACTGTACAAATATCATCTATCTATCTACCCATAGTAAATGCAAACCATACAATAAATAGAATTAAATCCTCCCCTTATGGGGTTACAACATCTGAGTAATAAATAAAATAAATCCCAGGTAATACTAACCTTAAACATCTGTGCGGAACATAAACAAATAAATAAGTCTTACACAACTCTAATATAAGTCTGAAACATAACAAATAAAATAAACAACAAGTCTTCATCACTTGTTGACTTTGCCTTTGCCTTTGCTAGTAGAAGGCTCGTCGGACCTTTTGTTTTTAACTGCAATGTTATTATTACGCAAGAGTGAGCACGATTTCCCACAAGTATAATAATATGACAACAATATAATAACATGCGAGTGAATCAAAGACATCTGAATAAAGAAACTCAACTTTTGACTCAAGAATGAATAACAGAAATCAAAAGAACGTCTGAGGGTCATAAGACCTTGAACTATGTCCTAGGTTGTAAAGTGTTTATGCTTTAAACCTTTAACAGTCATAAGACTATGGACTCTACTTCTCGTACTTAGGGGGATCAGCCCTTAGTACCATACTGTGCACAATATCTCAACGCTAAAGCGTAAATAATCCCCTATTAAAGGGTTGTTTATCTCAGTTTTGACATCAGAGTCCGCACCAAAGGAAGTTTGGTTTGGATAAGCTCAATAAGTATTCTAGAATTTAGAACGTACATCAACTATGGACTAGTCTAATAAATAAGGGTTCACTAGTCCTATAAGTTCAACAATATCATCGATATTCAACTTGAATGGTAAATCTCGAGAGTATACAATCGAATAAGTATTGTATAGCTGAATCATGCTTAAAAAAATAGTAATATCTCATATGAAAATCTCAACTTGAATAAACAAGGATAAGAACTTGCTCAATGTAAAAGTAAGATTTGAGTTTAGGAAACTTGCAAAATATTAAACAAGTTTAAGGATAGGAAACTTGCCTCTTGCACAAGCTACAATTTATAATTCACGTTCTTTATTAAATCCTACATATCAATACGTTCACAATACACATTAATCAACAATTCGATATACGTATCGAATCACACACATCAGTCTTGAGCACGTTATTGGACTATACAATTAACGATTCAAGTCATGTAATTAACTTATTAATTACTCACGTAATATAAGTTATTAATTATATGTTTAATCATGTCTTCATGTTTATTACATTAGGTTCCAATTACATTTTCTGAACTTGAATAATTAAAATCTCATTTTTGGAAAAAATTACCAAGTGGCGCTGCAGCTCCACCATTTGAACTAAAAATGGCGCTGCAGCTCCACTGGCGCTGCAGCTCGGACTTTAAGCTTAAGTCTGGCGCTGCAGCTCCACTGGCGCTGCAGCCCCACTCTTAGGCTTACAGTTGGCGCTGCAGCTCCACTGGCGCTGCAGCCCCACTATTAGGCTTAAATCTGGCGCTGCAGCTCCACTGGCGCTGCAGCCCCACTCTTAGGCTTAAAGTTGGCGCTGCAGCTCCAAACGCCATTTTCAGAATCTGCAGTTCACGAATAACAGAGAACCAGGCCCAGAATAAAAGCTACCACAACAATTTAATTGCTACCCATGAAATATGGATTTCACATAAACACTATACAACATTTCTAGCATGATCTTAGCATTCTAAATCATGTAATCACACAATCCAAGGCATCTAATTTCACTGTTTTCATACTTTATCATGTTTTGAAGGAAAATCACGAAATTTAACTTTACGGATTCGTTATAACACCGAATCCGTTCGTTTAACTTCTGTTTTGTTCGTATAAACGTGTACAATTATATGCAAGTGCTAATTCAAAGTTAAATCATCGATTCATAGTATAAAAATTGTACATAAGGGTCGTATGGCCATATATACAACTTTTCTACTCTGTGACTTTTATAAAATCAAATCAAGCATAATTGTATGAAATTTATTACTTTAAATCATGCATACATGATATAAAATATGTTATGATCATATAATAACACATATAAAACCATATCATGCATTAATCATCAAATTAGTCATTCACAGAGAACTTTTTAAGAATACGTTAATGAAAACTGTAAGAACTTGAATTTAAAAACGTAGGAGAAAGAATTACCCTTGCTAGTTAGTGATGATGATGCAACTAAATTCTTCAATCTCTTCTCTAACTAATTCTCAAGTCTTTTCTCTCAATTTCTCTCTTTTTCTCTCTGTGTTTTCTCTTTACTTTCTTAACTGATGAATGTAATATATGATATATGATATACCACTAATATGATATACGTATATAATAGTGGAGTTATGGGTCGTCCGTTAATCCCATAATGGGTTAACTGACCCCAACCCCCAATAAGGCTTTGTTTGCTTGCCCCTTTTATTCTTCCTTTCCCATTAATTTAATTAACTTACTATAATATAGTTTAATAATGTCACACTTTTAATTAATCAATAATCCTATTTAAATCAATTAAATAAAATTGCATAATTCCACAATAATTCACATAGTCACATAATTAAAATTCTTATTTATTAATTATGCCAAATCATTAAATCTCTAATTAATTATTAAATTAATTAGAATAACATTATGCTTATTAATTAATATATTAATCAAATAAGCTCAACTAAATACATACTTTGAATATAAAATTCACCACATTAATTTAACTAACGTGACACATATAATTAAATTAATCTACCATAATTTCATCAATTAATTATTTAACTCAATAATTAAATCATTGATATTTATTTAATTCAATAAATATTCACATTAAATTACAAAAATCTTGTTCGTCACATCTTTCCCCCCTTAAAAGGATTCTGTCCTCAGAATCACGGTTCAATTAAAAATTCGTCCCGTTACATTCTCCCCCCCTTACAAAGATTCTGTCCCCAGAATCGCATACACATAAATGAAGTAAATAAATGTGGATAATTCTTCATCATATGCTCTTCGAGTTCCCACGTAGCTTCTTCAGCATTGTGGTTCCTCCAAATTACCTTAACAGAAGGTATAACTTTGTTTCTGAGGACTTGTTCTTTCCTGTCAATAATTTGAACAGGAATTTCTTCATAGGATAAGTCTTTTTCAAAATGTAAGGGTTCATATTCAATCACATGCTTGTAATCGGGTTTGTAGGGGCGTAAAACTGAAACATGAAAGATGTTGTGGATATTTTCTAGCGCCGGAGGTAAGGCTACCTCATACGCAACTTCTCCAATCCTTCGCAGTACCTCAAAGGGTCCAATGAACCTCGGGCTCAATTTTCCCTTCTTTCCGAATCTGATGTTCCCTTTCCAGGGAGAGACTTTCAAAAATACAAAGCTACCCGATTCAAACTCAATATTCTTACGGTGTGGATCAGCGTATTTCTTCTGCCTATCCTGAGCGGCTACCAGTCTTGTCCGGATCACTTTGACTATCTCTGCTTACTGTTGTACCAACTCTGGACCTAGCAATTGTCTCTCGCCAACTTCATCCCAGTCTAGCGGAGTTCTGCATTTTCTTCCGTATAACGCTTCGTAAGGCGACATGCTAATACTAGAGTGGTAACTGTTGTTGTAACCGAATTCCACAAGCGGTAGGTGATCATCCCAATTTCCTTTAAAATCCATGATGCATGCTCTCAACATATCTTCCAATGTCTGGATCGTTCTTTCACTCTGCCCGTCTGTCTGAGGGTGATAAGCCGTACTCATTCTTAATTGTGTCCCCATGCATTCCTGTAGTCGTTTCCAGAAGTTTGATATGAAGCGCGGATCTCTGTCGGAAACTATTGACACCGGAACTCCGTGCCTCGAAACAATTTCTTTCACATATAGCCTTGCCAACTGGTCTAAGTTGAACCTGATTTTGATCGGAAGGAAGTGTCCTGATTTCGTCAGTCGGTCAACGATAACCCATACTGCGTCGTAGCCTTTCTGAGTCGTCGGAAGGCCAACCACGAAATCCATCGTAATGTGTTCCCATTTCCAATCTGGGATTTCCAGGGGTTGTAGCAAACCACTAGGCCTCTGATGTTCTGCTTTTACTTTCTGACAGGTCAGACACTTTGCAACACACTCAGCAACATCTCGTTTCAAATTTGGCCACCAGAAGTGCTGTCGAAGATCCTGGTACATCTTGGTACTACCGGGGTGAATCGAATACCGTGAGCTATGAGCCTCGCTCAAAATGTCTTCCTTAATCTCTAGCACTGACGGTACCCACACTCTATTCTCAAATCTCAGTAGTCCCTCACTGTCTATCTTGAATCTCTGTTCGGTTCCTTCAGATATCTTTTTCTTAACCTTCTCACATTCTTCGTCCTGAAGTTGAGCTTCCTTAACTTTATCCAATAGGGTTGTACCAGCTTGCATCTGAAATAATTTCTCGTCAATCTCCATCGGATACTTCACTTCCAATTCCAGCTTTTCCATTGCTGAAATTAACTCCTCTTGAGCAGTCAACATCATCAATTTCTCCCGACCCTTTCTGCTTAAGGCATCGGCAACCACATTAGCCTTACCCGGATGGTATAAGATTTCACAGTCATAGTCCTTAATTAACTCCAGCCACCTTCTCTGGCGCATATTCAAGTCTTTCTGTGTAAAAATATATTTCAGACTCTTGTGGTCTGTATATATTTCACACTTCTCCCCATAGAGATAGTGTCTCAAAATTTTCAAAGCAAATACCACTGCAGCTAACTCCAAGTCATGGGTCGGATACCCTTTCTCATAGTCTTTCAATTGTCGTGACGCATACGCAATGACCCTGCCGTTTTGCATAAGCACACAACCAAGTCCTTTATGCGACGCATCACTATAAACCACAAAATTTCCTGTGTCATCCGGAAGGGATAACACAGGTGCTGAACTCAACCTCCTCTTAAGCTCTTGGAAACTTTCCTCACACTTCTCCGTCCAAACGAATTTCACCGATTTCCTAGTCAAATTCGTCAGCAGAGTTGCGATCTTGGAAAAGTCCTGAATGAATCTTCTATAATAACCCGCCAATCCAAGAAAACTCATCACTTCTGATGGTGTTTTCGGCTGATCCCAGTTCATCACAGCTTCGACTTTAGAGGGATCTACCGAAATTCCGTCCTTGTCGATCACATGTCCAAGAAATTGCACTCTTACAATCCAGAATTCACATTTCGAAAATTTAGCGTACAACTTCTCTCTTCTCAACACCTCTAATGTTAACTTCAGATGTTCTACATGTTCTTCCTTGGTCTTCGAGTATACCAAAATATCGTCGATAAAGACCACCACGAATTTGTCCAAAAACGGCTTGAACACTCCATTCATTAAGCCCATGAATGCTGCAGGAGCATTCGTTAGACCAAATGACATCACCAGAAATTCATAGTGACCATATCGAGTCCTAAATGTTATCTTTGGGACATCCTCTGGCCTCACCTTCAGCTGATGATAGCCACTCCTCAAGTCTATCTTTGAAAAGTACCTTGCACCCTTCAATTGGTCAAACAGATCGTCGATCCTTGGTAATGGATATCTATTCTTAATTGTGACCTTATTCAGTTCTCTGTAGTCGATGCAAAGCCGCATCGTCCTGTCCTTCTTCTTCACAAACAACACTGGCGCTCCCCACGGCGATACGCTCGGTTGGATGTACTTCTTGTCCAGTAACTCTTGTAGTTGTACCATCAACTCTTTCATCTCTACTGGAGCCATCCGGTATGGTGCCTTCGATATTGGGGCCGTCCCGAGCGCCAAATCGATCACAAACTCAACCTCTCTGTCTGGCGGAAGTCCTGGTAGATCATCAGGAAATACGTCAATGAAGTCCCTCACGACTGGTATATCTTCCACTTTCGGGTTTTCTTTACGACTATCGACTATGTAGGCTAAATATCCTACACAGCCTTGTCTTAACAACTTCCTGGCCTGCATCATCGTCAGACAACTCGCTTGTCTAGGCGATTTGCTGCCATAAAACACAACCTTTGACGGGGTCATAAGGTTAATACACTTTCTCTGGCAATCAATTACAGCCCCATAATTGACTAGCCAATCCATTCCCAGAATAACATCGAATTCCCCAAGTCTAATCGGGATAAGATCTACGTTCATAATGTTACCCTTAATATCTACTCTACAGTTCTTGTGTACATACTTAACAGGGATCACTTCTCTATTCGCAATCTCTATGTTCATGGGGTATTCTAACTCGTCCATAGGAAGTTCTAAGTTCTTAGCAAAGTTATCGGATATAAATGAACAAGTAGCACCCGAATCAAATAGTACATAAGCATTAACTTTATTGATCGGAATGATACCTGACACCACATCGCGAGACTGTACAGCATCCTGCACGGTCATGTTGAAGGTCCTAGAGGTTGGTCGATTGGTTGCGGTTGGTCCCGTGATAGTTAGAGCACTTCCACCGCTGTTTCCCCTGTTCCCTCCTGATCCTGCCCCTCCAGATCCCTTCTTGGGACATTCCCTTGCCAGATGGTCCTTTGAGCCGCAAGTGAAATAAGCGCCCTTCTTTGGGTTCGGACAGTTAGGTGCTATATGGCCTTCCTGACCACAATTGTAGCATACTCGTTTTCCCTTCATACAGACCCCCAGGTGAGCTTTTCCGCAGGTCGAACAAGCTTCGATCCTCTTCTTTTGACCTCCTTGCTGATTCCCAGTTGATGAGTTATCATTCCACCTCCTCTTCTGATTATTACTCCCTCCCATGTTGCTACCACTAGCCTTGTTAACTCCTTCACCCTCACTCTTTTTCTTCTTTTGGTCTTGATTGTACTTTGTAACAGCGTCACCCCCGCCTTCAGTGAGAATGGCCTTCTCCAACACCCCAGCAAAAGTGTTCAATTGGAACATTGACACCTTGCTATATAACCAGGGCTTCAGGCCCTGCTCAAACCTTCTTGCCTTCCTCTGATAGGTGTGCACTTGATACGTGGCAAACCTAGCCAACTCATTGAATTTCGCCGCATATTCTGGTACGGACATATTTCCCTGTTTCAGGTCTAGAAACTGAATTTCCATTTGATTCTGCGACCTGGTCGGAAAGTACATCTCGAAGAACATCTCCTTAAACCTCTCCCATGTAATCACACCTTCACCTCCCCGGACCTTATTCGCTTGCCACCAATAGCTGGCCTCAGATTTCAGCATGAACGTTGCATAGGCGGTTTTTTGGTCTTCTCTGACTCTGGCGACGTCGAAAACTTTTTCCATCTCCATGACCCAGGTTTGAGCTTCTATCGGGTTCATGGTGCCTTTAAACTCTAGCGGTCCCACAGCCTTGAAGTCCTTGAACGTTGTGTTCTGTGGAGCTTGAGGTTGGTTGTTAAGCGCTCCTAGCAAGTAAGTTTGCCAACTGCTGAACGGGGTTAGCATTGGCATCGTTGTTGTTGTTAGTTGACCCTTCCTGGGCCGGTCTACGGTTTGGTCTTCTCCTTGGTGGCATATTTCTGTTAAGATATACGCTTATTAGAACTTTATTCAATCTTTTAAAAATTTAAGGCTTAACTTAAACATTTAGAAACAATCAGTCAACACATTATCTCAATTAAACTCTGATATATTACTAAATCAAAAGTTTTAACATAATACGATAGCATCACTGCTATTTACATCAACTATCCCGAGATAAGGAATCTACAGGATTTAAAACATAAAATATTCCTCTGTTTATAAACACATTGGAATTTACATTATTAACTACCAGATAGGTTTTACAAAATCAAATGTTCCTATCACTGCCTATTAAGGGGACGAACAGCTTTGCCACGCTCTTCTTCCATAATCCGAGACATCGTCCTGCGATCTAGCATGTACGACGGTAGTCCTTCGAACTGAATTGGGTACCTCATAACCCGATCCTGGGCCTCGTCAATTGCATACTGAAGTGTAGAGTACGTCTCTTCAAGCTTGGCCTTCTTCGCCCGACAATTATCTTCTGCGAGATCTGCTCGTCGTGATTCCCTTACCCAAGCCTCCTCTGCTATGGCCAGCCTTGCTGATTTCTCTTTCAGTTCATTCTTTAATTCCTCTATTTCCTCTGACTTCTGCTCAGTTTGGCCTTTCTCGTGAACCAAATTCCACTCTACATTTCCCAAACGTGTGTGAAGAGCCTCAACCTCTCCATCCCTCAGCTCGATGGTAGACTTTTAAGTAACCGACCGCTCCCTCAGCTCCTGAACAGTATCACGTAACTCTATGTTACGGTCATACAGCTCATCATACATTCTCAGCACTGATAGAGCTCGGTGGGAACTCTTCAGGGTCTTCCTCCTCCTCTTCAGCTGCCTCAGCCTGAACCTCAATCTCCTCAGGGTCTTCCTCAGAGTCCTCCTCTGAATCAGACACCGGCACATACTCCTGACCAATGACTGTGATCAAGGGTGATGGCTCTCGTTGGACTAACTGCTCCCAGACTACGTGAATATTTCGGGGCTCCTCCTCTCTAGCCTCTAGGGGTAAAAGGTCCCTGGACTGACTAGGTTCTCCAGTATCTGTCATCCTGACAAATAAAATTTTAAATTTTAGTAATTACGTGATGCTAATCGATACTCGAATATATAAGTATAAGCACATAACACATAAGGTAAGTTATTATCTTTCTTAGAACTCGATAAGAGTTATCATTACTATGTTCTCGATCTCTAAAAAGGCTACTATCCTAAGGTTTTCCCCCAACCTAAGGTTCATAACCTACGGCTCTGATACCAACCTGTGACACCCCCAAATCCGGGTACTTCAATTCCACGGGACTTGGTGTTCACTGTACAAATATCATCTATCTATCTACCCATAGTAAATGCAAACCATACAATAAATAGAATTAAATCCTCCCCTTATGGGGTTACAACATCTGAGTAATAAATAAAATAAATCCCAGGTAATACTAACCTTAAACATCTGTGCGGAACATAAACAAATAAATAAGTCTTACACAACTCTAATATAAGTCTGAAACATAACAATTAAAATAAACAACAAGTCTTCATCACTTGTTGACTTTGCCTTTGCCTTTGCTAGTAGAAGGCTCGTCGGACCTTTCGTTTTTAACTGCAATGTTATTATTACGCAAGAGTGAGCACGATTGCCCACAAGTATAATAATATGACAACAATATAATAACATGCGAGTGAATCAAAGACATCTGAATAAAGAAACTCAACTTTTGACTCAAGAATGAATAACAGAAATCAAAAGAACGTCTAAGGGTCATAAGACCTTGAACTATGTCCTAGGTTGTAAAGTGTTTATGCTTTAAACCTTTAACAGTCATAAGACTATGGACTCTACTTCTCGTACTTAGGGGGATCAGCCCTTAGTACCATACTGTGCACAATATCTCAACGCTAAAGCGTAAATAATCCCCTATTAAAGGGTTGTTTATCTCAGTTTTGACATCAGAGTCCGCACCAAAGGAAGTTTGGTTTGGATAAGCTCAATAAGTATTCTAGAATTTAGAACGTACATCAACTATGGACTAGTCGAATAAATAAGGGTTCACTAGTCCTATAAGTTCAACAATATCATCGATATTCAACTTGAATGGTAAATCTCGAGAGTATACAATCGAATAAGTATTGTATAGCTGAATCATGCTTAAAAAAATAGTAATATCTCGTATGAAAATCTAAATTAGAATAAACAAGGATAAGAACTTGCTCAATGTAAAAGTAAGATTTGAGTTTAGGAAACTTGCAAAATATTAAACAAGTTTAAGGATAGGAAACTTGCCTCTTGCACAAGCTATAATTTATAATTCACGTTCTTCATTAAATCCTACATATCAATACGTTCACAATACACATTAATCAATAACTCGATATACGTATCGAATCACACACATCAGTCTTGAGCACGTTATTGGACTATACAATTAACGATTCAAGTCATGTAATTAACTTATTAATTACTCACGTAATATAAGTTATTAACCTCTTATTATATGTTTAATCATGTCTTCATGTTTATTACATTAGGTTCCAATTACATTTTCTGAACTTGAATAATTAAAATCTCATTTTTGGAAAAAATTACCAAGTGGCGCTGCAGCTCCACCAGTTGAACTAAAAATGGCGCTGCAGCTCCACTGGCGCTGCAGCTCGGACTTTAAGCTTAAGTCTGGCGCTGCAGCTCCACTGGCGCTGCAGCCCCACTCTTAGGCTTACAGTTGGCGCTGCAGCTCCACTGGCGCTGCAGCCCCACTATTAGGCTTAAATCTGGCACTGCAGCTCCACTGGCGCTGCAGCCCCACTCTTAGGCTTAAAGTTGGCGCTGCAGCTCCAAACGCCATTTTCAGAATCTGCAGTTCACGAATAACAGAGAACCAGGCCCAGAATAAAAGCTACCACAACAATTTAATTGCTACCCATGAAATATGGATTTCACATAAACACTATACAACATTTCTAGCATGATCTTAGCATTCTAAATCATGTAAAGGCATCTAATTTCACTGTTTTCATACTTTATCATGTTTTGAAGGAAAATCACGAAATTTAACTTTACGGATTCGTTATAACACCGAATCCGTTCGTTTAACTTCTATTTTGTTCGTATAAACGTGTACAATTATATGCAAGTGCTAATTCAAAGTTAAATCATCGATTCATAGTATAAAAATTGTACATAAGGGTCGTATGGCCATATATACAACTTTTCTACTCTGTGACTTTTATAAAATCAAATCAAGCATAATTGTATGAAATTTATTACTTTAAATCATGCATACATGATATAAAATATGTTATGATCATATAATAACACATATAAAACCATATCATGCATTAATCATCAAATTAGTCATTCACAGAGAACTTTTTAAGAATACGTTAATGAAAACTGTAAGAACTTGAATTTAAAAACGTAGGAGAAAGAATTACCCTTGCTAGTTAGTGATGATGATGCAACTAAATTCTTCAATCTCTTCTCTAACTAATTCTCAAGTCTTTTCTCTCAATTTCTCTCTTTTTCTCTCTGTGTTTTCTCTTTACTTTCTTAACTGATGAATGTAATATATGATATATGATATACCACTAATATGATATACGTATATAATAGTGGAGTTATGGGTCGTCCGTTAATCCCATAATGGGTTAACTGACCCCAACCCCCAATAAGGCTTTGTTTGCTTGCCCCTTTTATTCTTCCTTTCCCATTAATTTAATTAACTTACTATAATATAGTTTAATAATGTCACACTTTTAATTAATCAATAATCCTATTTAAATCAATTAAATAAAATTGCATAATTCCACAATAATTCACATAGTCACATAATTAAAATTCTTATTTATTAATTATGTCAAATCATTAAATCTCTAATTAATTATTAAATTAATTAGAATAACATTATGCTTATTAATTAATATATTAATCAAATAAGCTCAACTAAATACATACTTTGAATATAAAATTCACCACATTAATTTAACTAACGTGACACATATAGTTAAATTAATCTACCATAATTTCATCAATTAATTATTTAACTCAATAATTAAATCATTGATATTTATTTAATTCAATAAATATTCACATTAAATTACAAAAATCTTGTTCGTCACAAGAATCAAAAGAACGTCTGAGGGTCATAAGACCTTGAACTATGTCCTAGGTTGTAAAGTTTTTATGCTTTAAACCTTTAATAGTCATAAGACTATAGACTCTACTTCTCGTACTTAGGGGGATCAACCCTTAGTACCATACTGTGCATAATATCTCAACGCTAAAGAGTAAATAATCCCCTTTTACAGGGTTGTTCATCTCAATTTTGACATCAGAGTTCGCACCAAAGGAAGTTTGATTTGGATAAGCTCAATAAGTATTCTAGAATTTAGAACGTTCATCAACTATGGACTAGTCGAATCAATAAGGGTTCACTAGTCTTATAAGGTTCAACAATAACATCGATATTCAACTTGAATAATAAATCTCAAGAGTATACAATCGAATAAGTATTGTATAACTGAATTATGCTTTTAAAAGAGTTACAATATCTAATATGAATTTCGAACTGGAACAATTAAGAACACGAGCTTACTCGATATAAAAACACAAGTCCTAAGACTTAATAAATGAAGAAATTAGAATTTAAGGAACTTGCTAAATCAATAAGTTAGGGATAGGATACTTGCCTCTTGCACAAGATACAAATATAATTATAATTCACTTCCTCAACGTCCTACACATTACATTATATATACGACATCGATTAGTTTTCATAACTACCATGTTTAACTGTTGAACTATTCACTTAAGTTTGACTTACAACTTGGTTTATAATATTACTCAATGGTTAACCACATAATATGAATGTAAACTCACAACATGCATATCACACATGTATAGCCCTTTAAACAATCATAATCAAGTTTTATAATTACGATATTCAAGTTCGCACTTAGTTCGTTAACTTGAACCTTCACATTATCTTATACATGTCAATAACTTAGTTTACTAATCATGAACTTCAAATCATATAATATTCATGTTTGTAACTTAGAACAACATCTTTTATTATTGAGAACACTACACTTGTGTGCGTGCATGTTCGAAGCCCTCTGATTGCCTCTGAATACGCATCAGTCACAAAGATGGCCATTTTTACCCATTTTAGCGATTTCAAATTGAAAAACTTAAAGAATAAAAGTTGTAGGTCTACTCGTTATCTTTCCGAATCATCTTGAATCGCCTTAATCGGAGTTCGTATGAAAATGTTATGCTTATTTTACTACAGGAGGTCAAAACAGTCTTGGAAACCAAAAAAAAAGAGCTCCCGAACAGCCCCTACACCCGCTGGGGCGGGTCTTTATGCCCATGAACACCCGCTAGGGCGAGGCCCCCTGCTGGTGCACTCCCTTGTTAGCGATTTTGACAGTTCGTTGGCCCAATTACTCCAATTAAATGCAAATTAAACTCACATAGCGATTTCTATGAAGTACGAAGTTCATAGAAATATCATACAATATTACTAACATATTTTTAACATCTTAAATCATGCAATTACTCGAATCAAATCATTAAATTTCACCGTTCTTGGTGTTCTTGGCGGTTTTGAAGAAAAACATGAAATTTGACGTCACGGATTCGTTATAACTCCGAATCCGTCCGTTCAAAGTTTGTTTTCTTTGTTTTAACATGTATTATCATAATGTACTGTCAAATTTAAGTTAAACAAATCATTCATGGCATAAAAATTGTACGTAAGGGCCGTATGGGCCATATATAGAACTTCTATACTGTGTAACTTTTGAAAACCCAATTCAAACAAAATTCTATGGTGTGATTACTGAAAGTTATGCATATATGGCATATAATATGTTATTAACAGTTAGTAACACCTATAAGGTCATATGATTAACAATCATTGACATAAAATATTTAATTTGCATGTAAGGCCATATATATAACTTTTCTACTCTATGACTTTTGAATTCCAAATTAAAGCACACCTTCATGGATTTGATTGTTTTAAACATACATATGCTATAGAAAGTATGTTATGAACATCAATTAATACGTATATGATCATAACTCAAGTAATTAACACCAATTTTATTCACAGAGAACTCAAGTTGGCTTTTTCATGGAAGAAATATATATACGTAAATATAAAGGTTGAATCAAGAGGTTACCCTTGCTAACTCTATGAAGATGATGTACTTTAATTCTTCAATTTCTTTGAACTCTCTCTCAATTATCTCCTTTTCTCTCTGTATTCTTCCTGACTACTTTTCAAAGGACTGATAATAGTAATATATAATATAATACGTATAACATGTATAGTGGGTGAGTGGTCGTCCGTTACTGCCTTAATGGGTTAACTAGCTCCAACTCCCGTTAGGGCCTTGTTTGGCTAGCTCATTCCTTCCCCCTTTCCATTTATTTTAATTATAGCTTTATAATATAGTTTTAATATCACACCCAATTTAATCAAATAATGTTATTTAAATCAATTAAATAAAATGACATATATCCACATTAAATCACATAGTCCCATAATTAAAATTCTCATTTATTAATTATATCAAACCATTAAATCTCTAATTAATTATTAAATTAATTAGAACAGATTATGCTTATTAATTAATATATTAATTAAATAAGCTCAATTAAATGCATCATTGAATATAAAAATTTCTCCACATTAATTTAATCAATGCAACACATATAATTAAATTAATCTACCACAAATTCATCAATTAATTAGTTAATTCAATAATTAAATCATCGAAAAATATTTATTTAATTCAATAAATATTCAAATTAAATTATAAAATCTCGTTCGTCACATCTTTCCCCCCTTAAAAGGATTCTGTCCCCAGAATCACGGTTCAATTAAAAATTTCGTTTCATTACATGATCCACTAATATCATCATTATCTCCTTCTGTCGAATGATCCTACAAATTAATTACCAAGTGAACTTGTTAATCTCTATACAAAGAGAGTGAGAGAGCTACAATTTTAAGTATAGGGGAGAGTGAGGGAGCAACACCTGATTGTTGGAATTAGCATTTGGAGCTAACGATTTCTTGAGCAATTCTGCAATGATCGATTGCAATTCATCCACTTTCCTTGCAGTGTCATCTACTTTTTCACGCACTATTTTCAACTCAGCTTTCAATAATTCTTCTTTCTCACATTGTAAATCATTATTTGTGTCACGAGGCCCCCCAAGTGTTTGTAGCCGTAAAACTAACTCCACCTTGTCGAAGTCTGCCATGTCGCTCCGGTCCAAGCACTTGGGTAAGGATATCATTTCGTCCTGTAGATTGTGTATTACTGCTTCCGCCAGCCGCTGCCTGAGGCTTCTTTAATTCAATAATTTTTTCCTATGAAAATATACAAGGCAAAATATGAATGAAATGGCACAAGAGCAAAGTACTTGTAGTGTTATCCCCTTGCATGAAAATTGCATTATCTTGTATAACACATATTCCCCTGCTTCCATTAAGGATTTGTATTACATGGTATGTGTTATTCCGAGTGAACCATATCATCATGATGTGTAAAAAATTTGAACTATAAAGCAGTCATAGTATAGAGTATTGTGAGTATGAATGCAACACCTTCTAAAACAACATTATAAATTGCAACTTATTTCCTATCTCTAAAGGGCAGAATGGGGCCGAGTAAGGCCTAAAAATAATATGAGTTTGTGGTGTGCTTGTCAGGGTGTGTGTGTGGAAATATAATTGCATTTTGCTCTTTCCTAGACTATTAAAGTGGTTGTATTACAAGTTAACCCTTTTCATTTATTCTTTTACTTGTTCTATCTATCTATCTAAAATGTATCCTTCATTATAGTCTTCCATTTTGATGTGTCTTGAAATCACCTTATAATCATTTTCCATTTGTAAATTATGCAGATAGATAGATAGATAGATATAATGTAGAATCAAATATGCTGCTGCTCAGGAGAAAGATCGAATCATGCCCCTCTCTTGTTGTATGGGCATATATTAAGTGATGAAGAAAAGTCTAAATGGAGACTTGAAACATGTCCAGGCACAACATATAACAAAGTAAACCTCTACCTCGTGGCTCCTACTACTAATTTACAACTGGTTGAACTCCATACATGTACGGTGCTGATAATTACCGCAGAAGATTTACAGGCATACTTTGAAGCTTTTCATATATGATTTAGCTCATCGTTAAACCTACATAGCATCTAAAGTAACGGATGCAGTGTATAGTTGAGGAGAATCAACAGCTATAAATAATGGAAAAGATGAAGGTTAAACTAGTTTGTAAAGATTCAGTTTAGTATATGTTGACAACATCCGGAACAGAAAGTGTTGTTTATAATCTTCATCATAATGATTAATTAGCCTATTTGTCATTTCCAGATACAAGAGCAGAATAACCCGTAGAAGTTTTTTAACAGAACAAAAAGCATCAAAGAAAACTCTACATGAGTTTTATCTCCTTCCTAACTTCTAAGTTCGCATAAGTTATAGTCTAAGGACACTCGTTCCTAAGGTTTATAACTACGGCTTTGATACCAACCTGTGACGCCCCCAAATTCCAGGACCGTCACGGGGTCGCTCGAATTCGGTTCGTCACGTGTTCATGGTAATACATCACAATAATAATATGACTAAATGTCGCATCGCACAGCGGAATAATACACAACTAATACTAAATAGATTACATTTAAATAATATAATTTATTCACGTCCCAAGGTCTCGTAACTTAAACAGTGATTACATAGCTTAGACATATCTTAAGCATAAATAACCTTAACTAGTACATAATATCATAAGTTCTTTATTACAATCATAAGTCCTACATAATTAAAGCTACTCAGTAGCCTTTCCCTTGCCCTTATCTGTGCATGAAGGTCCGCACTGCTCTGCCTTAACTGAAATATTTTAGGGAAAGCAAGAATGAGCATAATTTGCCCAGCAAGTAATATACAATATGGGTGAGTAATATAATTTTCAATTCTCGGAAGGGTATAGCAAGGTTTTATAGTTCAAGGATAACAAGAATATCAATAGTTCTCAATAATAGTCGCTAAGGACAGAATAATATCAATGTGATTCAATAATAAATCAATTCAAGATTTCATGATAACTGAATACTGAGCAGTCACTAAGGACTATGAACTTTTACTAGAATTAAAAGTAATAAACTGATAACCCAAATCAAAAAAAAGTACAACAGATGATCAGCCTAAAGTACCCTATGTTATGCATAACAATCAATCATACTCAAGTGCGCACGTCAGTTCTCCGACAATTATATTTTCCCTTCAAAGAAGGTTGTTCTTCTCAGTTAAATACAAGATCCCGTACCAATCAATCGGTTTGGGTCGCCTTTCAATAATATAAGTCTAGCCGAATCAAATAGCATAGATCTCAACAACTATAAATTCAATTTCAAGATTTAAAGTTCGAAGAATATAGTTCAACTTCTATCCTATTCATGAAGTATATGGTTCATAATATCTGAATTTAATCTCAAGAGTTTACTCGTACATCAATAATTACATAAGCCAATCGAATGTTCAATAAAGAGTAGAGTTAGGAACTTGCTTACAACGTTCCTTGAATAAAGTAAATACGAAGGTCTAGGATACTTGCACTTTAAAAGAGTGTAAGTTAGAGAACTTGCTTTTAGCGTCGTTTATCCACGAAAAGAAAATCAACACTTTCGAATTCCTATAGTTACGTATATATATGATATTCATTAGCCATATAATTTAACTTCACATTTTGTCTTCTAATATACGATCAACACATAAGCTAAGTTTTAACCTAGCTACACAGTTATATAAAATATAATTTCTATCCTTAACTTTCCTCCTTTAGAGTTTAAACATATTCTCATATCATATAAGATCGCAACAATAGCAAATATGCCCTCATATTATTAATACCACATAAGACCACAATCAATACTAAATATATTTCATTTTAGCAAGTTATGGCATTCCCATAAGTTAATCGTCAAAATCGGGTTCAAGTAACATCATATAATATCACGTAGCATGTATACATTTTAAATAATACTTATATGTTTGTATAACCTTCCCTCATTCCGAACATATGTGATATAGTTTCTAACTTAACACTTTCGACAATTTAAAACCATTCAAGGTTATGATGTTACAAAATCTAGCATGCTCACCTTGTAAACACATAAGGTGTTCATATACTTATATTAAGCATATTCATGAGTATTCATATCGCATACATGCTACTATCATTGTTATTAGTTTGAAAACATGCTTCGTTTAAGCTAAACTTGAATCACGACAACTAATCATGGTATATATATATATATGCATGACACATGAATGAGTCTAAGAGTACTATCACATGTGTCCATAAATATCAGAATACGAAACTTACAATAACATGTTAAGGTTCACAATCAAAGCTTATATTTTTATTAGTGTTATTCACTATTTAGGTCCATATGTTCATGTCATATTATGAAACCCGTATACCTAAGTCAACACGCCTTTCATGCACTTTTAAGTCATGCTATCATGCTTTCAAAGTCAGTATATAACATGGCACACATAATATCGAGTTCACTTCTAAAGTTTTAAAGTTATTTCAACTACATGCTTTTGGTAACCATACATGCTAATATAGTAAAACATGCTCAAATTAGATCAATATACTCATATATATACATTACCCATGCTTACATACTTGCCTAAGCTTATAGTAATTCATTACACTTAGCAGCTTTTTAAAGTCAAAACTGCAGCAAGCTGCTGGCGCAGCTGCCCAGTACAAAACTGGCGCAGCTACGCCGGCTGGCGGCCAGCGGCCAGCGGTCAGCGGCCAGCGGCAGACAGTTCCAGTTTTCAACAGCTCCAAAACCCAAACACATAAATTCTCTACGAAATCAGTTAAAAAAAACATCTACATTGACTACTAACACATACATTGGTTTATATAACAACTAAACAAGCATCTCATGCTTCAATTACCATCATAATTCATCATGGTCAAGAATGAAGTTTTGACAGAGAATAAATTTGACAGAGAATCAAAATGAAGAACAAGAAACTGTTATACGAATTTTTATTTCTAGTAAGCCACTTGTATACCAATATGGTTATAAGTTTTATTCAACGACTCACAAACATTATTCAATCATAGCTTTATGGATCCATGCCAAATTCAAGAATTTGAACTCAGTGAACAATAAATGGAGTTTTTTTTGACAGAAAATGAAAATGAAGACATGAGAATGTGATTATACCGTTCTTATGCAATGAACTGCTGCTATAGAATTTTCTACTAACACTGATATATAATTGCTTTCACTCAACACTCTAGCAATTTTCAGCAATTTGAAATGTGAAGGAGAAGAGTTTGTATATATAGAAAAACTAATATCCAGACAGTGTAATCTTCCCATGAATCAAACTAACGGATTGATAAATTGTATGAAGGTTAATGAGAAGTTGGTTGATGGTAGTTGAATTTCACTATTATGCCCACTCCCTCAGTGATCATGAGCTAGGAAGCTATGTTGCTAAGAATTGGGAGAAGGAGGAGTAGGAATGGCCTTAGCCTTTTGTCAAGCATGTGAAGATCAAATGGGTCTTCCAACTTGGGACAAACCAAATAACTCAGCACTCTTGCAACACTTAGTTATGCTATACGTGCTAAGGTTAAATATATATAAGTCCACTTAGGTTATATAATATATATTTTAGGTTATAATTGAAATGTCACAATATAATCCACATAGTGTAGTAAGTGTAAATTGACACATATAATCCATGTACATTTTGTTAATACATGATATAATTTAATCGGATGTTATCACCTTACACTGTCTCCTTTATTAAAATTAATAGTTTACAATATGTTAATGATATATTATACAATGTATACCCACATATTTATTGTCACACAAGCATAAACATATATCTTATATATTTCAATCAATCTTAATACATGGTCTCTATATGTAATATATTCACATTGCACTATATAACATAGTTTATGTATACTTTCATGGTCACACCTAAGTGTTTCTCTGCACTATAATATAGTCGTATTCCATATACTTTATATTATTAATTATTGCATGCTTGTACAATATAATCTATATAATCTCATCATATTAATAACTTACTTATTTATTTTATTATTCATAATGTCAAATAAATAAATTATTCATCTCATTGATTAATTAATGATAATATTAATTAATCCATTCCTCATTGATTATTAATAACACTAAATTAATAATCGTAGGATTAATTATCACCTTAACAACTATAGATCTCAGCATATTTATAAACAAGTGATTTATTATTATTATTATTATTATATTTCTTGCAATAATAATAATCACATATTATTAATTAATCACTATTAATATTCTATAACAATTATTCTACGATGACAATTAATTAATATTCTACTATTAACAATTAATATAGATTAATTGTTCGCTTAAATTAATATAATCATTCTTATATTACGTCACTGTGCCACACAAGGCTATTAACGAGTTTATCGCAAACTCCATAAGTTTCTCAATTATTATTATAATTATTGAATTAATCATTCTCATAACACAAAATCATTTATATTCAAATAAATTCTCATTTCCATTAATATATTTATTTAATAATATTAGGAAATTCTCGGGTATTACATCCTCCCCCCCTTATAACAATTTCGTCCCAAAATTGCTACAAGGTTACACAAATAGATGGGGATAGTCCCTCATCATCCTATCTTCTAACTCCCACGTTGCCTCCTCGACATCGTGGTTACGCCAAAGTACTTTTACAGAAGATATAATTTTATTTCTCAAAGTTTGCTCTTTACTATCTAATATCTGGACAGGAATTTCTTCATACGCCAAGTTTTTCTCCAATTGAATGGGCTCGTATGAAATCATGTGCTTGTAGTCGGCCTTGTACGGTCGCAACACAGAAATGTGGAATACGTTGTGGATGTGCTCCAACTCGGGTGGTAACGCAACTTTGTATGCCACTTCGCCCACTCGCTTCAGTATCTCGAACGGTCCTATTAATCTGAGACTCAGTTTTCCCTTCTTGCCGAAACGGATCTTTCCCTTCCATGGAGATACCTTCAAGAATACGAAATTGCCGACTTTGAAGTCTCGGTCCTGCCGATGCAAATCTGCGTACTTTTTCTGGCGGTCTTGAGCTGCTACTAATCTAGCTCTTATCATTGTCACCACGTCTGCGGTTTGTTGAACTAACTCTGGTCTGAGTATTCGTCGTTCTCCGAGTTCGTCCCAACATAATGGCGTTCTGTACTTTCTCCCATAGAGAGCTTCGTACGGTGGCATGCCGATACTTGCATGGTAACTATTATTACACGCAAATTCGACTAAGGGTAGGTGGTCGTCCAAATTTCCATTAAAATCCATCACACATGTCCTAAGCATGTCTTCCAGCGTTTGTATTATTCGCTCACTCTGTCCGTCTATCTGAGGATGATAAGCGGTACTCAACCTCATCTGCGTTCCCATTCTCACTTGCAAACTTTTCCAAAAATTGGATGTGAAGTGCGGATCTCGATCAGAGATAATAGATACCGGCACTCCATGTCGTGAGACAATCTCCTTTATGTATAGACCCGCTAACTGATTCAAACTGTAGTGGATCTTGATTGGTAGAAAATGTGCGGTCTTCATTAGTCGATCCACGATAACCCAAATAGCATCATAACCTTTCTGTGTAACTGGAAGTCCTACCACGAAGTCCATTGTAATATACTCCGATTTTCACTATGGTATTTCCAACGATTGTAGTAAACCACTAGGCCGTTGATGCTCTGCTTTAACGCGTTGGCAAGTCAAACATCTACTGACGCACTCTGCGACTTCCCGTTTTAAATTGGGCCACCAAAAATGTTGTCTTAGATCTCGGTACATCTTCGTGCCTCCCGGATGAACGGAATATATCGTATTATGTGCCTCGTGCAAAATCTCTTCCCTTAACTCGGTTACCACTGGTACCCATACTCTTTCTTCAAATCTCAAAATACCGTCTTTATCCATTCAAAATTTCTCTTCCTCATTTTCTGTGATCCTCTTTCGGATTTTCTCACACTCTTCATCCTTTTCCTGGGCTTCCTTCACTATATCCAACAATGTCGGATGAGCTTCCACCACAAACAACCTTTCTTCAGACCTCTCGGGTCCCTTCACTTCTATTTCTAATTTCTCCATCTCTCTTATCAACTCTTCCTAAGTCGTCAAATTAAACAATTTCTCCCTTCCTTTCCTGCTCAGAGCATCGGCAACCACATTTGCCTTTCCCGGGTGATAAAGAATATCGCAGTCATAGTCTTTGATTAATTCTAACCACCTTCTCTGCCGCATGTTCAACTCCTTCTGTGTGAAGATATATTTTAGACTTTTGTGGTCCGTGTATATCTCACATTTCTCCCCGTATAGATAATGCCTCCATATCTTCAACGCAAAAACTACCGTCGCTAACTCTAAGTCGTGAGTAAGGTATCATTTTTCGTAATCCTTCAATTATCGTGACGCATACGCAATGACCTTTCCGTGTTGCATAAGCACACAGCCAAGCCCCTTGTGCGATGCATCACTATACACCACAAAATTTCCCGCATCATCTGGTAGTGATAACACAGGCGCTTCGCTCAATCTCTTCTTCAACTCTTGAAAACTCTCTTCGCATTTGTCGGTCCATACAAATTTCACCGTCTTCCTAGTCAAATTGGTCAACGGGGTTGCTATCTTAGAAAAATCTTGGATGAATCTTCGATAGTACCCAGCTAACCCTAAAAAGCTTCTCACCTCCGTCGGTGTTCTCGGTTGTTCCAAATTACTTACTGCTTCTACCTTTGCAGGGCCTACAGAGATTCCATTCTTATCCACCACGTGGCCTAAGTATTGAACCTTCTCCATCCAAAAATTCACACTTAGAAAATTTCGCATACATCTTGTCCTTCCTTAGTGCCTCCAAAATAATCTTCAGATGTTCGATGTATTCTTCCTCTGTCTTTGAGTAGATCAAAATTTCGTCGATAAAAACCACTACAAATTTATCTAAGTATGGCTTGAAAACTCGGTTCATCAAGTCCATAAATGCTACCGGAGCATTAGTCAATCCAAATGACATTACCAAAAGCTCATAGTGTCCATAATGGGTTCGAAACGCAGTCTTTGGTATGTCCTCATCCCTCACTTTCAGTTGATGATATCCTGTTCGCAGGTCAATTTTCGAGAAACACTTTGCTTCCCTTCAGTTGATCAAACAGGTCGTCTATCCTCGGTAGCGGATATCGGTTCTTGATCATTACTCTATTTAATTCTCGATAATCGATACAGAGCCTCATCGATCCGTCCTTCTTCTTAACGAATAGCACTGGTGCTCCCCAAGGTGAAACACTCGGTCAAATGTAACCCTTATCCAACAAATCTTGTAATTGTATCATCAATTCCTTCATTTCTACTGGCGCCATACGATATGGAGCTTTCGAAATCGATGTCGTTCCCGGTGCTAAGTCTATTACGAATTCGATTTCTCTGTCTGGCGGAAGACCAGGCAGATCGTCCGGAAACACATCTTGAAATTCATTAACTATGGATATATCCTTAATTTCTACTCCCTTTTTCCGAGTATCAACGATGTAAGCTAAGTAACCTACACATCCTTTCCTTAACAATTTCTTGGCCTGCATCATCGTAACGCAACACGATTGTTTAAGCGATGAGCTACCATAAAACACTACCTTAGACTTACTCGGAGTCTGAAGGTTCACACATTTATTCTAACAGTCAATTATCGCTGCATGGTTATACAACCAATCCATTCCCAGTATCACATCAAATTCTCCTAGTCTAATAAGAATCAAGTCTACGCTTAGTTCATGTTCTCTAATGTTTGCGCGACAATCTCGATAAACGTATTCTATAGGGATTATTTATACTTGCATGGTCATTCCTAAGTGTTTCTCTACACTATATAATATAGTCTTATTCCATATACTTTATATTATTAATTATTGCATGCTTGTAAAATATAATCTATATAATCTCATCATATTAATAACTTACTTATTTATTTTATTATTCATAATGTCAAATAAATAAATTATTCATCTCATTAATTAATTAATGATAATATTAATTAATACATTCCTCATTGATTATTAATAACACTAAATTAATAATCGTAGGATTAATTATCACCTTAACAACTATAGATCTCAACATATTTATAAACAGGTGGTTTATTATTATTATTATATTTCTTACAATAATAATAATCACATATTATTAATTAATCACATTTAATATTCTATAACAATTATTCTACGATAACAATTAATTAATATTCTACGATTAACAATTAATATAGATTAATTGTTCGCTTAAATTAATATAATCATTCTTATATTACGTCACTGTGCCACACAAGGCTATCAACGAGTTTATCGCAAACTCCATAAGTTTCTCAATTATTATTATAATTATTGAATTAATCCTTCTCATAACACAAAATCATTTATATTCAAATAAATTCTCATTTCTATTAATATATTTATTTAATAATATTAGGAAATTCTCGGGTATTACATCAACAACCTTCATACATGATACTAAGAGTAGAACATTTTATATGTCACCAATATGTTACTTGTTATTTGAAAAGCAACAACATTTTATATGTCACCAATATGTTACCAGTGGTTATATAGAGAGTATAGGCCTCAGTATAAGAACAAGCTATAGCTATATAATTTTGTATTCAGACTAGAACTTGGTTTGTATAGAAAGGAGACCACCAAAGTGACATTACCAGTCAAAGATGCGCAATAATTGAGAACTCATCACATAATAAACAATACCCATCACTAACCAGCAATGCATTTAAAACCTCGGCAAAAATATCATTCTTAAAGAGACAACTCCATACAACAAACCAAAGAAAAGAATACATGGCTTTGATTTTGTACCTCTAAAAACCAAAACAGTTCAACTGGAAAACTATATAAACCCAAATTGAAACAAGACTAGGAGAACCATTTATGCAAAAACTTCTAGTCAAACTATTGATGTTAGAAAGAAATTAGTCCATGATACTACTAGTTGACCATGGATTGCGTGCTGAGAGTGAGAATGAGTCAAAAATTGTGCGCCATCAAGTTCTGAATATGGGTAATATCAGAGAATACGTACCACATTCGAGGATGCTCCCGGTAGAATTGAATTATCGCTTCGAGTGTGGGACTCTATATACAAATCGGCTCGATCAATCTCCTTTTTTTTGTTTGGTACTACAAATAAAACATATAGTAGTACATAATTCAGGAAAGACTCTATTCATATAAGTCTAATACATGATTAATGACAAAAAATATTAAAATAACATCAAATATTACCAATTCATGCTTCTTTTTCAAAATTGATTTAGTGCCCAACATATGACCTACCAACAACTTTTTTTGATTTTCACATTTTTTTGTTGATATTTCCTGCATTGCATGCATTTATAAATTAATACTAATCTATAACAATAATTAAGAAATGATAATACATAACCAATGAATAAAAACAACACGTGCGACATCAGTTAGCCAATAATCAACTAATGTAGCCCATTGATTAGGATTTACTCGATCATTGTTGATAGTATTTTCTATAGATTTGGCACGATCACCAGGCACAAAATTATTAATCTTTAAGTTGGACTTCTAATCTCTCCACCTATTGTTCATGATAGCAATGATTTCTTTTAGCATTGGGAAGATCTGTGGTAAATCGTTTCTACAACAAACAAATTTACACATATTAATTTACTGTCAAAGTGCCTAACTTATGAAATCAGTCCAATGACAAATTCTATAGTGCTATGATTAATAACCTGGATTTCATCCCAAGCCCTTTTCATGTTAGCCTTAGTCATATTGGACCATGTTGGAGTACTTATCGAAAAAAATTCTTCATTGCGAGCAAGACACCCAAGAAAGGTTGTCAACTTATTGGCGTCTCCCCCAACAGGTTGACTATGTTCATCATAAATTACTTTCTTCGATGCATCAGCATATGACCATAACTTTGCTCCCATTGTTGCTCCACGCTTCCTCTTAGGCTAAGAACCTAAAAGAGAGAAAGAATCAAGATATATGAACTAAACAAAATTGATTTCATAACCATAACAATGCAAGTATATGTGTACCCATCCACCCCAAAACCATTATAATATAAGTATATGTGATGATATATGCATGATACCTTCATGATTCTCATGAATAGTTTCCTCATCTGCATGAGGTTCATCGGCATTAGTCCCATTTTCTTCATTTTCATTCATTTCTGGGTCATTAGAACGGCTGGCACGAGATCTGGACGCTCTATTAGAAGCCATTAAAGCAACCTAAAAAATGTATTGCACATCAAAATAAACTTATCATAATGAAAATGAACTTATGTGATTTGGATATAATATTTTCCTTTATAAAAAAATTCAGATACCAAAGTGGGTTACACACATAAGAATTTGAAAGTGCATATCCCATACTATATAATGTCTTGGATTATTAAGATCATCTTAACTCTTTTAATGCTCAACACCCAAAATATATTACATAACTTACCTCTTTAATTGCTTTCCAGCCTAGATAAAATATGGATTTCCAGCCCAGTTAGATTATGGTTTCAATGCAAAATATGGATTATAGTTCAGCGAAACAACAAAATGCTGCTCTAGTCACAGCTTGTACAGGTGCCGTTGCTTCAGGTGAAAATACAGGTGTGGGTGATAATGCTGCTGCTTCTCTCTATGATTATCAAAGCTATAGTTGTTGGTCATTTTTTTGTGCCTCTTTTGAGCATACATATATACATATTCCTTCAGTTTATGCTTTTTTTCTCTTGGATTGGTACAACTTCATGTTGGTTGGAGTAATATACATATTCTTTCAGCTTTATATTTTTTTTTGTGGACTCCCTTGGTGAGTTTAGTTAGTATCAATAGATCTAAGACAGGCAAATCAGGTGCCAAATCTACCCAGTTGAGACTGTTCATCACAGCGCAGCGCACGGCTACTGTTGCTGCTACTGCTGCTATTGCTCTAATGCCAAGTTGCTAGTTTTGTTATTTTATAATTCCCAAACCATAGATCCAATCAAAGTCAATTTCTAATATGCTATAACTGGTATAGCAAGCTATTTTTAGAAAATATAAAATTTCTAAAATGATCAGTTTAGATGGATTATAAGGAGCAAATGAAACTACTCTGCCGAAACAGTTTCGAAGCTATGCACCAATATGACTTTTACTTTAAAACAGACTTCCAGCTACACTTAGCTTATGCAAAACATTCCATGTATACTCTATAACATATATGATGTATACCTTACTCACTACAGTACCTTAATTGCTCATTTTGGTCTTAACAGTTCTATGAAGCATAAAATTAAACATGTCATACGCACAAGCTTTATAGACAGACTTCATAAACCTTTGCACATGTTTTAAACCACATTCTCCTCCCTTATTTCTCCGCACAACAATAACTAAACTCCATCTAACATACAACCCAATTAGCACAGTTATAATACTCTACATTTATATAATACAGTTAATTTTTGCTTCAAAAATCAAGATTTAAAACTTACCTTGCTTTAACAGTTTAATAAGCTGAAATTGACACTTATGATTCAGTTAGAACCCTTGATGGGTTTGACTAACTTTGATTTGAAATTTTCTTAAAAGCATTCTTCTATTTTTCGTTTTTGTTGTTCTAGGATGAGACATATCATATGAACCCTAATATAATATGATGAATCCCAACTGAAATTAAAAGAATATATCATCTCAAATTGATACCTAAACTTTTTTTCAAAATCAATTACAAATTTAAAATTCAACTGGAGATAAATCTTAAAACATTTTGTGCTCAAATGATCTATATAAAGATTTAAACAAAACAACTAAATAACATATTACTGGTTTATCATTTTATCATTCTTCTCCATCTTCATTTTCCTCAGTATCACCCTCATCTTCATCTTCAGGACCCTCCTCTTCATCGTCTTTGTCTTCGTCTTCGTCTTCGTTTTCGTCTTTAATATGTTCAATCATTCGTCTTTTAGAACGAGAAGTATCAGTTTGAGATCCTATCTTCCGCTTACTTCTAAGTCTTTTTTGTCCATTTTCAATTAATTCATCATCAAAGTCATTCCTAACCCAATTTATGTTTTCAATATCAACTTCTACAACTAGAGTGATGAAATCTTCATTGGTATTGGGTAACTCGTCACTATCAGAATCTACTTTAGCATCTTCACATAAATATCTAGGTTTTGTTCTTATAACGACACCCCAATTGCTATCCCTTTGATCATCAACATAAAATATTTGTTGAACCTGAGATGGCATTACAAAGAGCTCATCAGCCGAACCAAACTTTTAAGAATTTACAAGCGTGAAGCCATAGTCATCAGTTTTGATCCCTCTATCACGTGCTAAACTGTCATACCAGTTACACTTGAATAGAACAACCTTGCCAGATCCATAATAGTCTAATTCAACAACATCTTCCAAACTACCAAAATATTCAACTACGTCTTCCCTAGGATTTAGGTCTCTAGCAGAGGAATATCCACGAGTAGTTACTACCACATATACCCCACTATTCTTTGTTCTCCTCTTACTCTCACAACTTGTAGTATGGAATCAATACCCATTTACCAAATAACCATCTCCTCTCCTGCCTATCAAATTTGGGCCAAATTCAAGAGCGTTTACTTCCTTAGACACATCATTATTCACAGTTGCCATCTACAAAATGGTAGCGCTATAAGAAGATTCCATCAATTTATTATTAATAAACATTACAAAGGTATTCATGAAATTACGTTCACATATCGTAGTACTTACATAATTCTTAAACCATTCAGGAAATTCATTTTTTTAGCATTGTCAAGTTCCCTTGGGGTCAGTTTTTGCTTACGCTTTCCACGTCGTAACATATACGAATGTTGCCAAATACTACAAAAAAAATAAAAATAAAATAATTTTTTTGTTATAGCTATATAACAAAAAAATTTAATATATTCTTTATTTACTCACCTTAGATATGACTCGGCCTCTTTACAATTGAATAGTACATACACGTGTGCACTCTTGACATCATCTCCACATAGAACACATTCTTTTGGGGCATTAAGAAATCAACCTATATTTCTGAATACGGAGAGACTTGTTTCACCCTATTCGTATCCATCTTCATTTCTTCCAACTCGGTTCCATGTAGCATAATTCTGACTTAAATATCTTGAGCAAAATGTAACACACTCTTCAGCAATATACCCTTCTATAATTGACCCTTTTGGACGACTTCTGTTGCGAATATACCCTTTTAACTTGCCCATGTATCTTTCAAAAGCCCACATTTATCGATATTTCACATTTCCAGCTATCCTCGCCTCTTCAGCAAGGTGGACACACAAATGTATCATTATATCAAAGAAAGCAGGAGGAAACACCATCTCAAGCTTGCAAAGTATTAATGGGATTTTCTTGTTCAGTCGTTTATAATCTTTCGATGTGTTATAATTGGAACATAATTCTCTAAAGTAGTTACAAAGTTCAATTATCGTTGAGCAGACATGTCGAGGCAAGTTGGTACCTCGTATTGCTATTGGAAGTAATTATTGCATTAAAATATGGCAGTCGTGACTTTTAAGACCTGAGATCTTGCCCCCCCTTCAAATTGACACAACGTGAAATATTTAAAGCATATCCATCAGGTACCTTAACATTTTTCAACACTTGCAAGAGCCCATGTCTTTCTTTCTTAGACATCGAGTAGCTTGCAGCCGGCAAAAGGTACTTTGAATCTCTTGCTTGCACGGGTCTTGGATGGAGCTCTCTTCTTATACCCATTTCCATCAAGTCCAATCGTGCTTTTAAATTATCTTTTGTCTTTCCTTGCACACTCAATAATGTCCCTATCAAGCTATCACAAATGTTTTTCGCAATATGCATTCCATCTAGATTGTGGCACAACAAAAGTATCTTCCAATATGGCAATTCAAAGAAAATGGATTTCTTCCTCCAATTATGTTTCAGGTCATGGGGAATGGTCTTCGTGCTAGTGGGTGTCTTTCCAAAAGTGACATTAATGGCATTAACTTATTCAAGAATATCAAATCCTAATAGGCACCACTAGAGCTTCACTATGGTCACATTCTCCGTTAAATCTCCGTGTATCAAACCTATAACTATGACCCGACTCCAAAAGACAACGATGCCCGATATAACATTCCTTACTTTGTAGTCTATGAGAACGAATGCTCATTTGGCATGATGGACAAGCCAACTTACCTTTAGTGCTCCAACCAGACAACATAGCAAGAGCTGGAAAATCACTATTTGTCCACAACAGTGCAACACACATTTGGAACTTTGTACCATTACATGCATCATACGTTTCAACCCCATTACTCCATAGTATCTTCAACTCCTCGATTGAAAGTTGTATATACACGTCAATATCATTACATGGAGAGTTTGGTCCAAGTACTAACAACGGCATGATAAAATACTCCTGCTTCATACACATCCACGGTGGTAAGTTATAAACAACAACTGTCACTGGACATATACTATATGGTGACCCATGGGTAAAGGGACTCATGCCATCAGTGGACAGTCCGAGACTTACATTTCGATGTTCTTGAGAAAATGTAGGGTACATTATATCCAAATGCTTCCAAGCAGTAGAGTCAGCTGGATGACGATTCACTCCATCTTTTCGCCCTTTACATGATGCCACATCATATATTTTGCAGTTTCTACAGACATAAATAGCCTCTGCAATCTCAGAATTAACTACAAATAACGTAATTGCTTCACAGCTACTTTACTCCTCTTAGCATTTGTATCTCTTTGTGCCTTCTCTGCTACAACCACCTTAGTCTGCTTCTAGCTCAATAATTTGCAAACTATACAAGACTCTAATTTTTCACTCTCCCTCCAAAAGAGCATACAATCATTCTCGCATGCATCAATCTTCTCATAACCAAACCCTAAATTTCCAACCATTTTCTTCATCTCATAAAAATTATCAGGCAAGTTTGCAAATGCTGGAAATGATGACTTGAACTTACGAAGCAAACCATCAAATGATACATCAGTCCATTTGCTAACATTTTTATGATTGAAAAGCCATACAATGAACGAAGGGATAGTCTCAGTTTCACATCCAGGATATAAAGGTTGATTAACCTCTGACATATACTTTTGATACTTTGTAGCTTCAGCCGACGATTCCACACCGTAATCCCTAAATATATCATTTACCATCTCAGGCATACAATGATCATCTTCGGGTTGTGATGGTTCGTCATGAACATCATCATTGCTCACAACCCTGATAATCTCATCTTTCGCTTGATGCACGCAATTCATGTAGCCAAACATATATCCATCACAAATCAAATGTTCACGAATAGTAGCTCGAATCTGGTATCGACCATTTACACAATTCTTACATGGACAAGGAATTCTTCCTGTTGGCCGATTTATCGGTCAATATATTCGTGCAAGTATACACGGTCAACAAGTAATAAAGTGTAAGTATAGATATCGTTTCCACGAGGAATTAATAGATAAACAGTTGCCAAACCACTGGCACGTAATCATTTCAGTCTTATTTAAACGAGCGATAAAGAGATTAAATTTAAACTAAGTTAACTAGACAAAGAATTAAGCTTAAACTAATTAATCCTAGGGCAAAATCAGATAATGAAGGCATGAGATTCCAATTTCTCCTAATAATTCATCTAAGTCGTTTCACTTCCAATTAGGCCAAATTAATCGTTAAGTGTGCTAGCCGAGAACACGAAAGTGAGAGAAGGCCATCTCTCGATGCACCTAATCCATATCACGTGCAATCCACAGATGATAGAACGCACGTGAACACCCACATTATCTAAACCCCTATATGTCTATGGTGTTTACAAATAAATACGGTTTTAGGTCAAGTTCTCATTTGACTACGGGCGGCGCTTCGGTATATGTCTATCCTAAGCACAAATCATACATCCAACGTCATGTTAACGTACAATCGCCCACTACTACAATTAGATCTAAACCCACACTTTGTCTTTCAATCCCATGTGGGTTATTACAGTAATTAGTCATGACCCAATTAAGCAATGAAAGCATATATCGCAGTAGACAATCACATAACAATCAATAAGAACCAACATGGAAGAGAAATCAACATAGACTACTCATTAAGTTCCATTGGAACCTCAAAGTATACTTTAAGTCATAGACAACTCAAACATACCATCCACATGTTGAATAAGCATCATAAGAACACAAATATGAATCAAAGAGAAAATAAGGGTAAGAAATGTAAGTCTGATTCCTCTTGATCAAAATACGAATCCATGATGTTCTTCAAATGTTTCAACCTTCAAGTCTAATAAAACCCTAGAACATCAACTACTATAAACTAGTCTAATCTCTACTTCTATTCTACTCCTAGACAAGAAATGTAAAAGAAAATGAAAATAGAAGAAGAAGATTAGGGCTAAGCTCCCTTAGGGAGGATATCTCAAATGCCAGCCAAAATGTCCCTTATATGCTGCCCCCTTCCAGTCTGCCTGTAATGCCCCAGCCAAAAATCAAAACAACCGGATAAAAAGAAGAAGTCAGCAGCCAAGCTTGACCGGCGCAGCTGCACCGGCTCCCTGACCAATGCCTGCGCAGCTACGCAGGGGAAGATGCTGAAATTTCTGCAGTTTTGCTTTGCTGCCTTGCTGATGCACAATCCTGCTGCCCTTCTGAATTTTTTTCATGCTTGAGTTCAGCTTTCATGCTCCTTTTTATCCCCCAATGCCAGTGCTTTGCTACCTCTTGTTTTGTCCATCACATGCCATAACTTTGTTCTTTAAGCTTTGCACCTTTTCATGCTCTTTTAATCCTTTTGAGCTCAAAACGCACCCAGAGAGTTCCAAATATAGAAATCTGCAAAAGAAGGTAAAAATGCATGAAAAGCTACGATAACACATGAGTTTAAGCAACAAACGAAATGAGTTGATATCTAAATAAGTGGTTATAAAACCACTTATCACTTCCCGTTACCATGCCCACTTTTTCAAAAGCAAAGTCCAAAAATCTTTCTAAGCCTGCAAGATATTCTCTAGAATATCTTGGTAATTCCATCCACCTCTTATCCATAATATTGTGTCCCTAAATCAAATTGAACAAGCATATCATCTCTAACTAATTAATACTATGATTATAATAATATAGTATTCGAAACTATGAAATAAGACGCATAGTATAAGAATACGTTGAAAAATTCTCGTGAATATCTTAGAATGCTTTTGGCCTGTTGTTGTGAAACTACGAATTCAGAAAAGAAGAAATATATACAAAATTCTAACACATACAGTTCAAATTTCAGTAAGTAGAGTCGCACTATAATCTAATTTCCCAAAATATATACTCTATATGGTAATCCCTATGGTAATGTTCTTTCCAATAAAACACATGCACATCCTAGTGAGATGGAAATGCATTATTACATAATAAAATATCAGGAAACATCTAAAGAGTGTTGTTTAGTCATAAACACAGAATAACAACTAGCTTTGTAAATATTAAATTCTACAGGCAAGCACATAATAATTAATACCTGCATTTTAGTAGTCCTCCAATATGTTCTATCCATTTTTTTTGTTTTTCTTTAATAACTCCAATATGTTCATCACATGTATAGAGCTTTTATTAATATTGAAAATGAAAATGTGACTATACAGCTCATTGGCGCACCGATGGTATGGCTTCAATGTTCTATGCAAATCTAGATGCTATAAAAGTTACTTGAAATCTATGGCTAAAAATTAAAACTTTTAAGCAACCAAGCCACATTCTTTTCAATATCTAAAGATTTGCCTTTTCTCTTAATTTTTTATTGCAAGTAGATTGCCTTTTTATTTAAACTACACTACAAAAAAATTTAACTGGATTCCGTGTACAAAATCTAAATCTATAAAATCTAAATGGTTACACTTTCAACCAGAAACATCTACTAATTTTGTAAAGATCAATTTGTATAGACACATTATACACATATTAAACCCAATAAGTTGAGTAGTTCTATACTCAATTTGAACCCAATATCAGAAACCAATTGTTGATTTGAAGTATTTTCTAAAACAAATCCATATGCAAAACTGATATTTTTTTCTTTTCTAAACCAACATAAAATCAAACTAGGGATTGGGGAATAGATGATATGCAAGTACCATTGAACATAGCAATTATCCCAAACAACAAATCAATATATTTGGCTTCCATGCATAGTCAATACAGTCACGTAGTGAGCCATAAAATAGGGGGAAATAGGGAATCACCTACAGCCGTACGAGTCACTAACGGAGGGCTACTTGTCGGCGGCGCACACACGACCAGATGAGAATAATCGATCAGATGGCTAATTCGATCGGAGGGCCACTAATTGAGGGCTAGCTATGAGAAGGAGACCGGACGATCAATCGTGTGAGAGAGAACAGGTGAGGAGCAGAGGAGAGGAGAGGAGAGGATGGGTGATTGAGAGCTGATTGAGAATGGGTGACTGAGAACGGGTGAGGAGCAGAGGAGAGGAGAGGAGAGGAGGGGAGTGAGAGGGCTGATTTGATTTGGGTAAAATGTTTTTGATATGACCTAAATTTGGGAGGGATTTGTGTGCGCCAAACTAATTGCACCTGTTCCTAAAAATGTTCTATACCGACGGCCAGAGAAGGACCCTCACTATAGTCTAACTTTAACGTCTTATACCGACGTTAACACCAGATCGTCGCTATTGACATACTATTGCGACATTTTCGCCCCTACCATCGCTATAGGTCATTGCCTTTTTTTGATTTTCTAGTAGTGTGTACAACGAGCTTCAGCGTCAGCATGAAACTATAGATGCTCCTGCTATATTGCTGCACCTCCAAGAGTTGTATGGTGAGCAAAGTAGGACTGCTAGATATGAGATATCTAAGGAGCTCTTCCAATCTCGGATGACCGAGGGCACTACTGTTAAGACTCATGTCCTCATGATAATTAATTTGACTGAACATCTTGGACAGCTTGGGTTCATCATGGATGGGGAGTTAATTCAAGATTTGATTTTACAGTAACTCCTAGATACCTTCTCACAATTTATTGTGACTTCCACATGAATAATTTGGATGTCAGCTTGCTTGAATTACTTAACATGTTGAAAACTGCTGAAGGACACTTCCCATCCAAGAAGAACCAAGTCTTACTGGTAGATGATTTTTCCAAGAAAAGGAAGAGGCCCAAGGTATCTTTTGAAAAGAAGAAAACCAAGAAGGCTAAGGGCAGAGCGAAAGTGAAGGATCAAAAGAAACCTGATCCAGCGAGCAAAGGAATGTGCTTCCATTGCAACGAGCTGGGTCACTGGAAGAGGAACTGCAAGAAGTTTCTAGCAGAGAAGAAGCTTGGAGAAGCTTCGACTTCCAATCAAGGTTTGTTTATGATTAAAATTAATTTTTCTGAAAGTTAAACTTCTACTAGGGTATTGGATACCAGCTGTGGTTCTCACATATGTAATACTATGCAGGGTCTAGTCAGAAGTAGAAAACTGAACAAGGATGAAGTCGTCCTACGAGTGGGAAATGGAGCAAAGGTTGCTGCACTAGTTGTAGGGACTTAATGTTTAGCACTGCCTACGGGTAAGTCCATTAGTTTAAATAATTGTTATTTTGTTCCAAACATCATTAGAAACATAATTTCTATTTCATTGGTGGATATGGATGGTTATAATATTATAATAAAGAATAATCGTTGTTCTATTTATAATAAGGATGTTTTATATGGTGTTAGAAAATTACTTAATGGACTTTACGTACTTGACTTGCATGAAAATATATTTCAAATTGAATAAATTAAGAAACGGAAAAGAGATGATGTTAATTATAACTTTATGTGGCACTTTAGACTCGATCATATTAATGAAACAAGATTAACCAAGTTGCATAGTGATGAGTTCTTAGAGCGATCTGATTTTGAACCATATCCAACTTGTGAATCTTGTCTCATGGGAAAGATGACCAAATCTCCTTTTAGTTGAAAAGGAGAAAGAGTTACAGAGTTGTTAGCATTGGTACACACAGACGTTTGTGGACTTATGGCAACAAACACACGAGGAGGGTATTCTTATTTTATTACAATCACTGATGATCATTCAAGATTTGGATATGTGTATTTAATGAAATACAAATCTGAATCGTTTGAAAAGTTCAAAGAATTCAGAAGTGAAGTAAAGAAATAAACTAGAAAGAGTATTATGATTCTTCGATCAGATCGAGGTGGTGAATACTTAAGCGATGAGTTTCTCAATTGTCTCAATGAAAATGGTATAATCTCATAATGGACTCCACTAGGAACACCACAGTTGAATGTTGTGTCTGAAAGGAGAAATCGAACACTGTTGGACATAGTTCGTTCCATGATGAGCTTTATCGATCTTCCAGTTTCCTTCTGGGGTTATGCCCTAGAATCGACTGCATACCTACTTAATAATTTACCTACCAAATCCGTCCCAAAGACTCCATAAGAGATATGGACAGGAGGAAGCCAAATCTTAAGCATGTTACGACTTGGGGTTGTCCAGCTTATGTCAAAAAGTTTGAGAATGATAAGCTGTAGACTAGATCCGACAAGTGTAGATTTATGGGATACCCTAAAGAAACATCAGGGTATTATTTCTATCATCCAACTGATCAAAAGGTGTTTGTTGCGAAACATGTTGCCTTCTCAAAAAAGGAGTTTATCCTCGAACGGTTAGTGGGAGTAAGATATATCTTGAAGAAGTTCAAGACCCATAAATAACAACGGATCAAAGTCAGATACCTGACCAATTAGAAGAATCTATTGTATAACACCCTATTTATAAATCTGGAAGGATACCAAAGATACCTGATAGGTATGGATTCGTCATAGAGGATGATGATGAGGTACGCAGCATGAATGATGATGATCTATTGAATTATGAACAGGCTATGAGTAGTAAATGTGACGCCCCCAAATTCGATTACTTTCAACCCACGAATTTGGTGCTACACGGTGCTACTATCTACTCATACATTCAATTGAATACTTCAATAACATGCATAAGTTTACTAAATGTTACATTATAATATTCCCTTCCCACGTTCTTTATAACCTTTACAATCCTTCTGTGTCATAATATCATTCATTACAATAATAATGCTATGCTATTACAAGGATAACTAGGTATCCATCTTGGACTTGCCCTTATCCTTACCGGATCCTTCGGTCAGTTGGCTCTTAGCTGAAATCATATAGTTGTAAGCAAGAATGATCATAACTAGCTTAGCAAGTTTTACATTTTACTTTGCAACCACAAAATCAAGAATCATATGACTTCATCTTCCATAACTGTACAATACTTATGAAGTAGTAGGAATAATCAAAATAGTATTTTGAATTCCTTTAAAATCATTCTTAAGGACACAAAGTCACTTAAGAATGTGAGCTGGTCAAAGACCATGAACATTCTTTGCCTTTTCATTCATAAAGGAACATCCCAACACTAAGGCCGTGTGCTCGATATATCTTACGAGCACGTCCAGGTGATCAGCCTGTAGTACTCTTTGTTGATCAACATTCCATCCTTAAACATTTTCACATTTAATCTTTGTGGCAACTCAAGTGCCTGTCGAGTTAACGACGTTAAAACCTTTGGGTATTCACACTTAAGTTTACCTTTGAATCCGTACCAAAGCAATTGGCATAGGATTGGAACATCAAGAATACTTTGAGAGATTTGTGAAAAACTAATCAAATTACTTTACATATGCGTCTAGCCGAATCAAATGGCATCGACTATTCAGTAACAGTTCATGCATAGGCAACTATGCATCTTGACAACTTGTCCAACATAAAGTATAGACAAGAGTTTAGAAAACTTGCATAACATAAAGTTAATACAAGAGTTAAAAAACTTGCATTAAGCAGAACTTGAACAAGGTTAGAAAACTTGCCTTTGCTTCTCCAACCTTTTAAGTTGCTTTACTTTGAATCTTTACCACTTCTACAAGATATGAACACATAGTACATCAATTAGATTTCCATAATCGATATACATTGTGTAACTATCTTCTCCTTCTCATATAACTTAGCCGAATTGTTAAACTAATAACATCCATTCAAGTTATTTAATATTCTTCACGACTTATTAACATTTCTATGTCATAAACCGACTCTCGTCGATCATCGTTACGCACAACGACCGACGAAACCCTAATCAGTTCGATACGTTAATCACATTCCCATCAAATTCTCGTCATCGAACTTCGTATGGAAATTAAGTAAGTTTGAACTTCACTTGATATCATTCAAGTACCACGCACCTCTATTACATGTTATGTAACCTTAAGGCATGCTCACAACTCGATTACGATTCACGATTTACATTATCAAATTTTGAGTTTTAAATTTAAATACATTTTGTCAACGTTTAATTCTTAAAACCATTCTTAAACATGTTGTTTAAGTGATTTCTCTTCATGAATATTAACTATATACTTGCCCCGTAATTATCATGTAGCAAGCGAGGTTAATAAACATTCACGTCAGAAAATTTTACTTAAGAGCACTACAGCGCCAGCCATAGGCTTAAAGGCGGCGCTGCGGCGCTAGTTCGTCTTGAATTTCCCCTGTCCCAGTGCTGCAGCGCTTGAACACAAGGTCTAGGCGGCGCTGCGGCGCCGGGCCCCAGCCTTAGAAAATTACTTTAAAAGTTAAATTTCACGGGCTCGTAACACGATCATTACAACTCAGAATTGGCTAGTTCCAAAGCCATTAATTCATAAATTCCATGTTCTACGATTCCATCCAGTCGGAATTCATTTCTGAATCCGTTGGTGAGAAATTCACCGATTAGTCCATTTTTACGCATTCGTTAAACGTTTGTGAACGTTCGACGCTCAATTCTTCGTTTTAAGTCTGAATTCATTCGTTCTTGCTCTCACAAGTCTTATTTACCTAATTATATGTTGCGCCATCGAAAACCAAAGTTTTTGAATCAAATGGCGACTTTTGACTTCTATTTCGGGAAAATTCACGATTTCGACACTAACGTCTAATCGCGTAACATTCGCCGAATCTTCGTTATTCAATATTTTTACTTTGAACCAAATGGAATCAATCCATTTGTTATTCATTAGTGATTCTAACCATTACAAACTTCTATGTTTTAATGGTTTCACATACTTGTTACTCAAATTCTCATAATTTTGATAGTTCCTTCATTAAGTCCTTAATCAATTATTATGATTTCATTTCTTCATGGCTTATTAGTGTTTTAAGTCCACTACTATGTCACTTCTTATCAATCATGCTCCACCAATTCACTTCTCTATCAATTATATATTGAAATATGTTGAAATTTAAGGCTTAATTGGTATACCTCTTGTGTTCTTAAGTACTTGGTTGATTGAGAAAGAGACAAGTGAACTTCTTGCTCCTTGTTTTCTTGATTCTTATCAATGGAATAAGCTAGCTTCTCTTTCTCTCTCTCCCAATATGTTATCAGCTTGTTAAACAAACAAATAAACACCCAAGGCTCTTATTTATAGGTTTTGCAAGACCAAAGGGTCTTTTAGTTATTTAGGCATACCTCCTTTGCCATGTGACACCCATGTGCTATCACATGCACCCCACATGCCACCTATGTCTCCCCATATGCTCATGGGTTGCCCATGGGTTTAACCCACCCGTTAACCTATCGGTTCGATCCACGAGTTTGATAATTAATTAATTCAAATTAAATTTATTTACTTCATATTATACGTCGTATGAATTCTTGTATCCTCTTCGTATTATACTCGTATAATATCTTGTATTATACTCATATTTATTTCGTATAATAATCATTTATCATTATACTTAACCAATTATTATTAGGTTTAAATCTTCCTAACCCTTAGGGTTTTAAGTCCTCATGCAAAAACTTCGTGAGCCATAACTAGAATATTATTAAATATTCCATCCTGTCTTTAAATCCTATCATTACGCATTTCTCAGAAATTCAAATATAATTCCCGAGTAGAAACAGATGATTCGTGATTTTACGGAAATTCTTGGAAATTTTTTATTTTCGTCTTGGAAATTCATATGAATTAATTTTAGCACGTAGCTAGAATCTTAACCATATTCACCTCTTCTAGGTCATAGAACGACCTTGAAATAGCTTACTCACTTTAATAAACATTCATTATACTTTTACATAATAAAATCAAATAAAGTTTATTTACATAAACGTCCGATTTTCTCTGGCGTTACAGTAAAGACTCAGAGAAATGGATAGAAGCCATGAAATTCGAGATGGACTCTATGTATGAAAACAAAGTATGGACTTTGGTTTCATCACCTGAAGGCATTAAGCCTATTGGGTGCAAATGGGTCTTTAAAAGAAAGACTGGTTGCGAAAGGTTTCAAACAAAGGCAAGGTGTTGACTATGATGAAACTTTCTCTCCAGTAGCAATGCTAAAGTCTATTCGGATTTTGCTTGCGATTGCAACTTACTATGACTATAAAATCTGGCAGATGGACGTGAAAACAACATTCCTCAATGGAAACCTTGAGGAGGATGTGTATATGACACAACCAGAAGGATTTGTTTCAACGGTTGGAACAAATCAAGTCTGTAAACTGCAACGATCCATTTATGGGTTGAAGCAAGCTTCTCATAGGTGGAACATCCGTTTTGATGAGACAATCAAAGAGTTTGATTTTATTAAAAATGAGGATGAACCATGTGTGTACAAGAAGGTTAGTGGAAGCACTGTTTCATTCCTTGTATTATATGTTGATGATATAATACTGATAGGGAATGATATTCTGATGCTACAATCAATTAAAATCTGGTTATCTAAACACTTTTTCATGAAGGACTTGGGAGAAACATCCTATATTTTGGGGATAAAGATTTATAGAGATAGATCTAAAAGGATGCTTGGCTTATCCCAAAGAACGTACATTGATACGATGCTAAAGAGGTTTAGCATGGAAGATTCTAAAAGAGGTCTCATGCCGATGAGCCATGGAATTCATCTCTCCATGAAACATGCCCTAAGACACCTGAGGAGAGAAACCGTATGAGTAAGATTCCTTATGCTTCAGTAATAGGATCTATCATGTACGGTATAATATGTACGAGACCTGATGTCGCTCATGCACTTAGTGTAATGAGCAGATATCAGTCGAATCCTGTAGAAGAGCACTGGAAGGTAGTGAAAAATATTTTAAAGTATTTAAGAAGAAATAAGGATGTATTTCTTGCCTACGGTGGGTCTGAGTTTAAAATAGAGGGCTACACAGACTCAAGTTTTCAAACGGACTAAGATGACAGCAAATCTATTTCGGGGTATGTGTTTACCTTAAACGGTGGCGCAGTGTGTTAGAAGAGTTCCAAGCAGCAAACAGTTGCTGATTCAGTAACAGAGGCAGAGTACATAGCTGCAAGTGAAGCTGCAAAGGAATCTGTTTGGATGAAGAAGTTTATAACTGAACTTGTTGTGGTTCCTAGCATTAGAGGAGCGGTACCTTTAAATTAAATAGTTTATGTAATAGGACTAGTTAGAAATATCTTGAAGAATTGGAGACCAAGGAGCAAGGAGCGTATGAAGACCCGTTTGTATGAGCCTAGGTTTAAATGTAATAGTTATGTTTAAATTAAATTCTTGTACTCCTAGACTTGACCTTTTTGTTCACTTGGTGGCTCTAGTGAACAAAACTATAATAAAAATCCATTATCAATCCGGGTAGAATATAGTATTCTATATGCATGCTTATACTATATATATATATATATATATATATATATATATTATATATATATATATTATATATATATATATATATATTATACAACATGCTTCGCATGTTAATTAATATGACGCCTATTATATATATATATATATATATATATATATTTATATATATCTCTGTGTGTGTGTGTGTGTGCATTCGCGCTAAACAAGATGAGACAATTAATAACAAACCCTTCAAAGAAATTATATTAAATCCTAAGCGTTCACAGATATTTAAAATATCGAACATCGCCTTCTAACATGATAAAATTAATAGAGTATTAAATATTTAATATGCGTTTGTTGTGTCACCACAAGGCAAGTGTTAAATAATCAAGGTGTTATTTTATCACATTTGATCCTTATAAAGAAATTGGACAATACTGTTTTGTTGTGTCACCACAAGGATAATTGTTTTTTTAATATATGAAAGTGCTAAGTTGGACTTAACTTGGATAATTTTGATTCGGACGTGTCACCACTTGATCAAAATAATCTAAGAGGCAACAAAAGAGTTACATGATGATGTAATTGACAATATTTGTCTACCTATTTATTTATATATCGTTTGTTGTGTCACCACAAGATTATATATATTTGAAATGAGATCATTAATCTCACTAGAAAATCTTTAATTATATTTGCCGAACTATATATTATGAGGGTAATATAGTTTGAAAAAAATAGTGGGAGATACTAATTAAAATAAGACCTAATTTATTTTGGTAATTAATTAAATAAATGTTTGCTAAAAATGTTGTTTTATTTCACATGCAGAATTTAAAAATGTCACACTCACTATCACTGCGTAGAATACTTGATGCTAACAAACTAATTGGGCCGAATTACACGACCTAGTTAAGCAATCTGAGAATTGTTCTCAATGCAGAAAAGATTTCTCATGTCCTAAATTCGTCTATCCCTACAAATGTTGCAGAAAAAGCCTCTGAGGAAGAGATTGCTACTTTTAAGAAGTGGCAAAATGATGCATCTGTGGCTCAATGCATCATGCTCACATGTGTCACCACTTGATCAAAATAATCTAAGAGGCATAAAAGGAGTTACATGATAATGTAATGACAATAGTTGTCTACCTATTTATTTATATATTGTTTGTTGTGTCACCACAAGGCTATCTATATTTGAAATGGGATCCTTAATCTCACTAGCAAATCTTTAATTAGATTTGTCGAACTATATATTACGAGGGTAATCTAGTTTGAAGAAAATAATGGGAGATACCAATTTAAAATAAGACCTAATTTATTTTGGTAATTAATTAAATGAATGTTTGCCAAAAATGTTATTTTATTTCACATGCAGAATTTAAAAATGTCGCACTCACTATCACTGCGTAGCATACTTGATACTAACAAACTAACCGGGCGGAATTACATAGACTTGTTATGAAATCTGAGAATTGTTCTCACTGCAGAAAAGATTTCTTATGTCCTAAATTCGTCTATCCCTGCGAATGTTGCAGAAGAAGCCTCTGAGGAAGAGATTGCTACTTTTAAGAAGTGGCAAGATGATGCATCTGTGGCTTCTTGCATCATACTCGGATCCATGAGTAACGAGCTTCAGCGTCAGCAAGAAACTATGGATGCTCTTGCTATATTGATGCACCTCCAAGAGTTGTATGGTGAGCAAAGTAGGACTGCTAGATATGAGATATATAAGGAGCTCTTCCGATCTCGGAAGACCGAGGGCACTACTGTTGAAACTCATGTCCTAAAGATAATCAATTTGATTGAATGTCTTGGACAGCTTGGGTTTATCATGGATGGGGTGTTAAGTCAAGATTTGGTCTTGCAGTCACTCCTAGATACCTTCTCACAATTTGTTGTGAATTTTCACATGAATAAGTTGGATGTCAACTTGCCTGAATTACTTAACATGTTGAAAACTGCTGAAGTACACTTCCCATCCAAGAAGAACCAAGTCTTACTGGTAGATGATTCTTCCAACAAAAGGAAGAGGCCCAAGGTATCTTCCAAAAAGAAGAAAACCAAGAAGGCTAAGGGCAGAGCGAAAGTGAAGGATCAAAAGAAATCTGATCCAGCTAGCAAAGGAATGTGCTTCCAGTGCAACGAGTCGGGTCACTAGAAGAGGAACTGCAAGAAGTTTCTAGCAGAGAAGAAGCTTGGAGAAGCTTCGACTTCCAATCAAGGTTTTTTTATGATTGGAATTAGTTTTTCTGAAAGTTAAACTTATACTTGGGTATTGGATACCGGTTGTGGTTCTCACATAAGTAATACTATGCAGGGACTGGTCAGAAGTAGAAAGCTGAACAAGGACGACGTCGTCCTATGAGTGGGAAATAGAGCAAAGGTTGCTGCATTAGCTGTAGGGACTTATTATTTAGCACTGCCTACGGGTAAGTCCATTAGTTTAAATAATTGTTATTTTATTCCAAACATCATTAGAAACATTATTTCTATTTCATTATTGGATATGTATGGTTACAATATTATAGTAAAGAACAATCGTTGTTCAATTTAAAATAAGGATGCTTTATATGGTGTTGAAAAATTACTTAATGGACTTTACGTACTTGACTTGCATGAAAATATATTTCAAATTGAACAAATTAAGAAACAAAAAAGAGATGATATTAATTATACCTTTATGTGGCACTTTAGACACGGTCATATTAATTAAACAAGATTATCCAAGTTACATAGTGATGGGCTCGTAAAGCTATCTAATTTTGAATGATATCCAACTTGTGAAGCTTGTCTCATGGGAAAGATAACCAAATCTCCTTTTAGTGGAAAATAAGAAAGAGTTATAGAGTTGTTAGCATTGGTACACATAGACGTTTTTGGACCTATGTCAAAAAACGCACGAGGAGGGTATTCTTACTTTATTACATTCACTGATGATCATTCAAGATTTAGATATGTGTATTTAATGAAATACAAATTTGAATCATTTGAAAAGTTCAAAGAATTCAGAAGTGAAGTAGAGAAACAAACTGGCAAGAGTATTAAGATTCTTTGATCGGATCGAGGTGGTGAATACTTAAGCAGTGAGTTTCTCAATTGTCTCAAAGAAAATGGTATAATCTCATAATGGACTCCACAAGGAACACCACAGTTGAATGGTGTGTCTGAAAAGAGAAATCGAAATATATTGGACATGGTTCGTTCCATGATGAGCTTTATCGATCTTCCAGTTTCCTTCTGGGGTAATACCCTAGAATCGGCTGCATACTATGACGCCCCCAAATTCGAGTCCCTTCTATTACCTCGGATCCGGTGCAGTCACGATACTACTAGTCAAATATTTACATCTTTTATTCATAACTTAAAGAATAAAACTTGCTGTATTATAATTTAGAATACAAATTCTTTTCACTATTAGGATCTCGTATAATGACTCCAAACTTTTACAAGTTACAATCTTGGTCATTTACCATTCTTGTCTTATATCATGTTCGATATTATAAAAATGCGGAATAACTTAAACTTTTTCAATCTTCCTTGAATAAAATCTTTTATTGATTTCACAATCTTAAATCAATTACAAATCCTTGAATTAATTAATTCATCATTGAATCTATTATCGTGCCGCACAAGGCATTTCTCTCAAGCTCAATCTTAAGCTTATCATCACTTTCCACCACACTTAATATTCTTTTAATATAATGTTTGTGTGACTCAAGCATTTAAATGCTAAGCTACCTCAATTATTTATACACTTAATGATATCTATAACCTTTATGCTTAGAATAATTAAGATTTACTCTATTAATTATTTAAATAATAATATCCACGATAAAATAATAACTTAATTTATTTAATACATTAAAATAACTTAGTTTTCTTTCATTAATTAACTCTCTTGAAAATACATTAGAAATTATGTATTTTACCATAACATAAAATATTATGTTTTCTCCTAATAAAGACATTCATTATTAGAAAATAATTTACTTATTGTCTCAAGATATTATTCTTAATATAATATCTATTAAAATAATTACATGTACGGCACATGTACATATATTATATATAGAAAATTGATAATAAGTTTATTTTCTATTATAATAAATTATTTCCATCAATTTATTTATATATAGCAAATATGTTTTAATATATTTACCATAATAATTAATCAGACTTATTACCTCATACAAAGACATATAAGATAATAACATTCTCTCTTTTATTAAAATAATTTAATATTAGAAATTATTTTAATATACTTTATTAGAAATATATAATATTTATTTTCCTTCCCTTTCAATAAATTGTCTCCAAAATAATTTTTTTAAATCTATCCATTTAACCATATCTCAAATATTAATTAATTTTCTAATCAATATTTATTAATGTTATTCGCACATTAGACTCTCTCACATATTACCATCTAAGTAATATATAGAAAGTACTAACTATAATTACATTTTCAACACCTATATTAATTCACCCCTTTACTGAAGTGAATTAATCCCCTTTACTAAATCACCATAGTTGATTAAGGTTTTAATATTATATTATTCCATAATATAACTTTCAACTTAAATTAACCAATATTTATTCTTATTAGTTAATTCCCTTAACTAACTCATGCTTCACTCTCCAAATTCATCCATGGATAGCTTAAGTGCTAACAATAACCTATAATACATCATACTAGTCACTAGTACATATATTATTCAAGAAAAAGGTGATTATTCATTAAACATAATTAATATCACCAACTCACTATGATAAAATAATTCCATAAATTATTTAATATCGATAGAAAATTTTATCCACTTCCTTTTTCTCAACTAAATTGTCTCTACGATAAATAACAAATATATATTAATAATATATTTATTAATCACAAAATCACATATTACATAGTTCATATAACCCTATGTAATACAATACTTTCTATCTCATAACACACATATATATTCGAACCCAATACATGCCTTAAAAATTTTATTTATTAAATTCTCATTTTAATAATTTTTTGAAAATTTCGGGTTCTTACACATACCTACTTAACAAGGTACCTACCAAATTCGTCCCAAAGACTCCATATGAGATATGGACAGTGAAGAAGCCAAATCTTAAGTATGTTAAGACTTGGGGTTGTACAACTTATGTCAAAAAGTTTAAGAATGATAAGCTGCAGACTAGATCCGACAAGTGTAGATTTGTGGGATAACCTAAAGAAATATCAAGGTATTATTTTTATCATCCAACTGATCAAAAGGTGTTTGTTGCAAAACATGTTGCCTTCTTAGAAAAGTAGTTTATCCTCGAAGGGGTCAGTGGGAGTAAGATATATCTTGAAGAAGTTTAAAAACCACAAATAACAACTGATCAAAGTCAGGTGCCTGACCAATTAGAAAAACCTATTGTACAACACCCTATTTGTAAATCTGGAAGGATACCGAAGATACCTGATAGGTATGGATTCGTCACAGAGGATGACGATGAGGTACGCATTATGAATGATAATGATCCATTGAATTACGAACATGCTATGAAGTTATGAAATCTGAGATGGACTCCATTTATGAGAACAAAGTATGGACTTTGGTTTCATCACCTAAAGGTATTAAGCCTATTGGGTGCAAATGGGTCTTTAAAAGAAAGACTGGAGCGGATGGCAAGGTAGAGACCTATAAGGCCCGACTGGTTGCGAAAGGTTTTAAACAAAGACAAGGTGTTGACTATGATGAAACTTTCTCGCTAGTAGCAATGCACAAGTCCATTCGGATTGTGCTTACGATTGCAGCTTACTATAACTACGAAATCTGGCAGATGAACGTGAAAACAACCTTCCTCAATGGAAACCTTGAGGAGGATGTGTATATGACACAACTAGAAGGATTTATTTCAACGGTTGAAACAAATCAAGTTTGTAAATTGCAACGATCCATTTATGGGTTGAAGCAAACTTCTCGTAGGTGGAACATCCATTTTGATGAGACAGTCAAAGTGTTTGATTTTATAAAAAATAAAGATGAACCATATATGTACAAGTAGGTTAGTGGGAGCGTTGTTTTATTTCTTGTATTATATGTTGATGATATATTACTAATAAGAAATGATATTTCGATGCTATAGTCAATTAAAATCTGGTTATCTAAACACTTCTTCATGAAGGACTTGGGAGAAGCATCCTATATTTTGGGGATAAAGATCTATAGAGATAGATCTAAAAGGATGCTTGGATTATCCCAAGGAACGTACATTGATACGATGCTAAAGCGGTTTAGCATGGAAGATTCCAAAAGAGGTCTCATGCCGATGAGCTATAGAATATATCTCTCCAAGAAACAGGCCCCAAGACACCTGAGGAGAGAAATTGTATGAGTAAGATTCCTTATGCTTCAGCAATAGGATCTATTATATATGGTATGATATGTACGAGACCTGATGTCGCTCATGCACTTAGACTAACGAGCAGATATTAGTTGAATCCTGGAGAAGAGTACTTGAAGGCAGTGAAAAATATCCTAAAGTACTTAAGAAGAACTAAGGATGTATTTCTTGTCTACAGTGGGTCTGAGTTAAAACTAGAGGGCTACACAGACTCAAGTTTTTAAATGGACCAATATGACAGTATATCAGTTTCGGGGTATGTGTTTACCTTAAATGGTGGCGCAGTGAGTTGGAAGAGTTCCAAGCAGCAAACAGTTGCTGATTATGTGATAGAGGCAGAGTACAAAGCTGTAAGTGAAGATGCAAAGGAAGCTGTTTGGATGAAGAAGTTCATAACTGAACTTGGTGTGGTTCCTAGCATTAGAGAAGCAGTACCTTTATTTTGTGACAACATCGGAGCTGTTGCACAAGCTAAGGAACCCGGGTCTCATCAGAAATCCAAACACGTGTTGCGGTGGTTTAATTTGATTAGAGAGATCTTTGAAAGAGGAGATGTCACCTTGGAACGTGTGGACTCTCAAGACAACATTGTAGATCCCTTTACTAAAGCTTTAACACAACAGCAGTTTAACCATCATTTAGAGAAGATGGGTATGAGATACCATAGCAATTGGCTTTAGTGCAAGTGGGAGATTGAAAGTAGTATGCATACAAGCCAATCATGTATAATGATAAAGCATATACTTTGAGACAATCTTATTTATTTATTAATAAAAGTGTTATTCAATAAAAGTCATTTAATTTATCTACATGGTGCGATTTTTATAATATGTGATAAACCCATAGTTTTAAGCAATACTTTTGGAATCATGATGATGATCATGCTAATGAGATCTAAATTCTTAGACAGCTTAAAACTAAAATAGTTCTCAATAGTTGGATTACTAAAAAGGGGATTAGTGAATCCGAATAGATTGGTACATATGTTGACTTACATTGGATGAGGATGATTGATCTCATAATCATTTTTGTGGAGACACTAAAGCAAGTATGTAAGTGCTTATTGGAGAATAAGTTCAATGAACGTAGCTCGCTAAGGAATACCTAATGGAGTTTTACTTGCCTATCAATATGAATTCCTTAAGTGATAGTAGTACAAATAATCCTTAGATTTGAGATCATCATAGTATCTTGTGTATGATGAGTTATACTTTGATATGTCCCTTAAGACCCTAAGGGTATATCAAAGGGTATGATTGGGTATAATGATTTATGCATGGAGATAATGAATGATCAATAAAGGATCTACCACTTCTAGTAAAAGAAGAGAATGTACTGTGTGATTCGATAAATGACAACCTAGTAGTCCATGGCCAAGGCAGAATGAAATTAGAAAGTAGTTTCTAATTTACATTATTTGGTGTTGTGCATTTTAGAATCGAAATACATATAATTAAATAAAATAAGACTTGATAGTAAATACATATCTTATATTTAATTAGGACATTGTATGGTGGAAGGATTGAATTATACGGTAACTATTTACTCATAGGTTCTTTTATGATTAATGTTAAAACTTATATTATGTGAAAAGTCGTTGATCGCTAAGGAGGCTTACCCTTATTGTAGAATAAATGTTATTTATTTAAATGACTTATTAGTTTAATTTATTTATTTAAATAAGATTAGAATTTTTCTAATTGATTTAATCATAACCGGTTTAATATGGAGAACCTAAAGGGTCACACCATAAAAAGAAGAATATTTATTAAAAAAATCTAATGGCATAATCGTAATAATAAGTTAAGTGTGTTTAATTTAATCTATGGTGATAGAATAAATAAAATAGCTTAATATTTATTATTTAATAATTTGAAAGTATTAAATATAAATTAATAAGAGGAGTCTTGTTATTATTATTACTATTACTATTATTATTATTTAATTTCTAAAGGAGTTTGGAAAGTAATTAATAAGATACTTTCTCTCTCATATATATATTCCTAATAAGATAAAGAGGCTAATTGATTAAAAGAGTTTAATTATTTCCAGTAGGATTGGGAAGCCTAATTAATTAAAAGGTTTAATTAATTAATATGAATCCCAATTCCTAAAAGGTTTAGGAGGGTTTCCTACATCTATAAATAAGAAAGTCTTCTTATGGAACAAGTAGAGACACTACACATTATTCCAACAGTTGGGAGAGTATACACATTCTATAGAGAAAGAATTAGGGTTTAGCCAAACACCTACCTTCTTGAACATCTCTTCTTCCTTGGTGGATCACCTCTAGAGGCCAAACGCTTGGGTGGCTAACGTTGATCAAAGGAAGGAATCAATCCCGGAGAACTCAAGGAGATCACGAAGGATTTGGAGTTGAACTCATACCTGTGGAAGCTTAGTTCTACAAGGATATGATTCTATAATTTCTTCTCTTTCGTTTAATTAATAATTGTGCAAAAGGATGATCCGGGTATAAGGTTTGTAAAACTTTAAAATTTAATTTTTTACCACGCTTCCACTACTTTGATTGTTACAAACCTAACAACGACGACACCTTCACTAGGGTCAAGCCAGTGGATTGCACCATCGGGGTTAAGCAGACGCCTTCAATGGGGTTAAGCAAATGGATTACACCATCGGGGTTAAGCTGATGCCTTCATTGGGTTATCGCCAATGGATTACGTACATCGGGGTAGAGCCGATGCCTTCAGTGGGTTGTTGCCAAAGGATTACGTACATCAGTGTCAAGTTAACTCCTTTATTTGGTTGTCGCCAACAGATTACGTACATTGGGGGTCAAGGCGACGCCTTCATTGAGTTGATGCCAATGGGTTACGTACATCGGGGTTATGTGGACGCTTTCATTGGGTTGTTGCCAATGGATTACGTACATCGGGGTCAAGCCGATGCCTTCATTGGGTTGTTGCCAATGGATTACATCATCCGGGTTAAGCCGACACCTTCACTGGGTTGTTTCCACCGGATTACATCATCGTGGTTAAGACGACGCCTTCATTGGGTTGTGGCCAACAGATTACGTACATCAGGGTCAAGCCGACGCCTTCATTGGGTTGTTGCAAATGGATTACACAATTAATTATTGATAAAAGTGACTTAGGTCGAATCTGCTGGTCTTTTACCTGTTCACGACAAGCTTTTTGATCTTCCCTAATTTTCTCCCCTTTTGAGGGACTTTCAGGGTTTTTGAGGCTTAAAAATGACCCGAAAAGGCACCTTTCTAAACGATCATTTAGTTTTGACCCGTAAAAATGCGTTTCAGACTGTATTTTACTAAACGGGGAGCCGCATGGCCCACTTTGGGCAGCCGCAAGTACACCTGTGGATGGTGCAGGTGTACTTGAGGCTAGTCGCGAATGGGTTAATACACTCGGGCATGCTCATTTTTGATCATTCGATTTGAGTTTTCTTTCATTCTCTTTATAGAATCCGACCTTTCTTATCAGATCTACTCAAATCGGGCTTGATTTTGGGTATTCCGCCATCGTACGTTCGCTCTATGCACTACAAGTAACGTATACATCTAATTTTTTTTTGCGTTTTAACCGGTGTTTCACCGTACTTTCTTCTTTAACCACAATATATTGAACATGTATGCATAGATAGCTTGATAGACATGTTGTAATGTAATGCATGCTTACGTATCATCATATAGACCGTATGGATGCAATATATTTCTCTTTAATAGTTAGTCTAGACATGTATTTTGACAATGTATTAGAAAAACTATTTAAATTTCTATTGAATTGCTTGGATGTGACGATATACCCTCATATAGTGGTTTAATGCGTGCTTATGTGCTCGTGGATAGTCAATATTATAGAGGAAACTCTGGCAAAAAAAATTCATGAGTTAAATGATAGGATCCTATATGCATGCTTAGTTATGCTAGGATATTTATGCCAAAATAAAATATACATCTATTGAGACACGTGTAGGACATGCATGATGCTATGACCCAAATTAAATTCCTAGGAGTCTTTTATCTCTATGTTATCATAAATGCATATTAAAATAAAATGATGATAGAAAGTTACCTTAGTCTTATTCTGATTCCCATGAACTCGTTGTTTAAGCATGGAGTCAGACAGACCTAGCAGCTCTACTTCCCGTAGGGCTTCATCCGGTGTTCGCCTTCGGAGGCCCGCTTTGAATATTCCCACTCCACGGATTACCCGACAGGTTTGTAGCTTGATCGGGTTGGTGACCGATCTCATTTAGATGAGGAGAGTGATATCCCTGAGCCTGAGGTTAGACCTACTATTGTGCCCAAATTTCTTCCTGGAAACCAGGTATCTGTTCCTGAATTGCTGGGCACTGATTTGAGACGTTATTCGTTTGTTCACTTGCATGCATACGAGGTACTAAAGTTTTCATATTGATTAGCTTTAATTCTCCATTCTTGCCAACAATTGGTTTTTAACCTTGATGTTGTGTAGGTCCCGGAGTTTACCCAACCTAGGGGTAGTTGGTTTAATATATACTCTTTGTACCATTTGCTCCATCCTGAGTATCAAGCGCTAGTAGATTCTTGGGGTTTTCAGGATTTCGTCACCATTGCTCCGCTCTGTTGCCCTTGGGGATATCTCCGAGCTCTGTCCGAGAGATGGTTCCATAAGAGTCAGTCTCTTCATCTGCTTGATTGCAAGGTTATGATGACTCCCATGGATTGGCGGCACATTACTGGTTTACAGTTCATCAAAGATCGAGTGCCTTTAGAGGCCCATATTACCGCCACTACTGTTCGTACCCTTCTTGATTTTTCTCCTGAGGAGAAGGCCTTCAAGGCCCATAGTATCTGGTCAGGCTCTTTGAGTGTTGACGCGGCTCAGGGCACTTTGCAGGAGACTTTACCTGAGGACTTGGTGGAGAGAAATTGCATCCTATGGCGTCTATTCCTGACCATTATGAGGGGTTGTTTCATCGCGAACAACTCATCTAATGTTCCTTTTTGTTTAGTGGGGGATGTTCGGGATGTAGATCGCATCAAAGACTATGACTGGGGATATTTCACATTCGCGATCTTCCTTTATAGGATGCAACTGCGCTCGAAGGGAGTGATCGATGCTTGGCTCGGCTTCTACCCATTTCTTTTGGTGAGTCATCTTGACCGATTTATAATTCTCTGAATCTTGATTTTCCTTTTAATGATTAATGTCAGGTTCTTTGAATTGACAGTTCTGGGCTTACGAGAGGCTTCCTTGCCTACGACCTCTCACTGTTCTAGGCTTGGACACCTACCCTCGGGGGCGTAGATGGCATCAATCCACATTATCAGAGGTCCTGGTTTCAGTGGATTTTACTCATGCTCACCTCCAGCTAGAGCTGTTGTCCACATCTGATGTAGTGTGTGTAAGACCCCAACTTTTTATGAATAAAGATTTAATTTTTACTAAATATTATTCTAAATAATAAGGTGATAATTTAATAAATGCTATTGTTATGGGTGATATGTGCAAATTTTATAAATTAAGCAAGTTGTCATAAAATATTCGTTTTGTCGAGGAATATTCGTTTAATCGGGAAATATTCTTTTTGTCGGAGAATATTCGTACGACAGCGCAATAATTGGTGGACCCCATAACTTAATAACTGTCGGATATAGAAAGCGACAAAAATAATCTTTTTATAAAAATAACGGTAAGACTTTTACCGTTAAACTGTTGAAATACCCGATGATAAAAGTACAATAATACGCATTGTTCCACATTGGTATGCGGTATTGTACAGTAGCACACGCTATTGCACAGTATCTCTGATTATTAATTCTTAAGTAAGAGGTCACTCACTATTTTATTTAATAATTTCTATAGTGATAATTGCATAGTAATTCATATTATTGATTCGATAATTGTCACAGTAACAACGGCATAGTATTCCACATTATTAAATTAATAATTGACACGACACAGTTACTTATATTATTATTAGCATTATTGACAATGTCTAGAAAGTTCTGTCAAGAAAAAGGGTTAGGTTATTTAATTACGCGCTAGTAAGGAAAAATCCTTATAGAAAAGCCCCCTCTTTCCTGGGAACAATCTGGTTGTCAATATTGTGAGTATAATATTATTGATAAATAATTATTGAAGGATTAAAAAGTGTTAATTAATTATGTGATACGTAGCATAACCATTAGAAGGAAGTTGCTGACACTCGAAGGAAATAATGGTGATATGTGGCGTTTTGTAAGTTTGGGTTGTCTACGGGACCCATAATTTTATTTCCTTCATGAATTTAATTTCTTCCGTGTGACCCACAAATCATTAAAGAGCCACTTGTATCTTCACATTGCCAATAGTCACTTTCGTAAATAGTAACTTACCTCTTCGCTTTTTCAAGAGTTATTTGCCCATTCGCAAATAGTAGTTGCCTCTTGAATAGTACCATGAGTTATTTTGACCCTTCGTTAAAGCCAAGAGTCACTTTCAGTTCACCTATAAATAGAAGAAAGTATTCTTCATATTTTCTTACAACTGATAATAGAAAAGCTATCGGGAGAGGAAATTATAGTGAGAGAATAAGAGAGAAAGAAGAAGAGTATTCGAGAAGTAAGCGCACACTAACAACACAAAGTTCTACTATTACACTGTTACAGTATTTAGTCTTCTACTAAGGTAAAGGATGTTATTTTCTTTATACTCATAAGGGTTGTCATTCTATTCCTTATTAATATGTGGGAATAACCTGTCTACGTGGACTACCGCATGCCTAGTGAATAACCCTTCGTTTTCATTCTTTATTAAGTTATAGAAATAATCTGTCTACATGGATTACCGCATGACGGGTGAAAATTCATTTGCAGTTTTGTATATTATTTCATTTCATATTCCTAAATCTAAACTTACTATGATAAGTATTGCTTCTATAATTCCTGAAATGATTAGAAATTTCTTAATGTTTCCGCTTCATTTAATATCATTTCACTGGAATATTGGTCTGAACTTTCTTATTAAATTTTAATCTTTTCATGTCAAGGTACTATTTATTTGGGAAACTATTTATACGGTATTATTCATAAGTACTATTCACAATAAATTTTAGTTTTCTTTTCTTTGTCCAATTTATCTTTTATAAATCTTACTCTTGAAATTGAATCCATGTTTTTATCTTTATGTTGACAATTTGGACATTCTGGAATTCTGGATAAATTGAATTATAAATCTCTAATATTTGACCTTGATCTCACTTATATTCATTCTTTATATCATTGTCATCAACCTTAGACTTAAATTGTGGTAAAGAGTTATCTTTGGCCCGTAGTACAAAGATGGACTGTTGAATGGCATGACAATTAGTTTTACAGTTGTATGTCTTTGGCCCGTAGTGCAAAGATGGACTGTTGATTGGCATGACCATTGGTTTTACAGTTGTATGTCTTTGGCCCGTAGTGCAAAGATGGACTGTTATTTGGCATGATCATGACAATTGATATTACAGTTGAATATCTTTGGCCCATAGTGCAAAGATAGACAATTGATTGGTATGATCATGACCATTGTTGTTACGTTTGAATGTCTTTGGTGTAGGGTGTAAAGACGATATTATTATTAAGTGTCTTTAGCCTTTATGGCAAGGACATTGAGTGAAAGTTTTATTAAGCCTTTGCGGCAAGAACATTGAGTGAAAGTTCTATTAAGCCTTTGTGGTAAGGGAAAACTGGTGATTTATATGATTATGAACATGAATTATGAATTAATATAACCATAATCTTTGGTGGTACAGGTAAAGAAAGGTGATGAAAATTCTCTTCGTCCTGGGTGCAAAGATGAATTAATAAACAAAATTATGATCATGAACTATTGATTGACATGATTGTGGGTAGGAACTTTTGATTGATGTTACAGGGATAAAAAATATTGTTGGTGGACTTTTAACATGGAGAAGATAATTGACATTATGATCTAATTGACTCTTCTAATGGATTGTTAGTTCCGCTGCAGTGGTTGATCTAAAACATATTGCTTATTATATTTTGTCAGATTTTCACTGTTGAAGACTAAGGATAATTCATTCTTTATTATCTTAGTCATAATATTCTTTATTAGGATAGTTGAGCTCACCCTTTTCCTTTTGGTTCCATTGTTCATCTCAGAAAATGAGAGTGAAGCTTGGACTAGTCGGGGATTGGAGTAATGATCTGAGTTAGTAACCATAATGTTCCAAGTTAGTGGTTGTTCTCATCAAATTATAAGATAGTGTGGCAATAATTGTACTGAGAACTTAAAGGGTGTGTTGCCACTATCATACAAGATGTCTAACCACAAGTTAGTGATATCATAAGATCTGGTTGTGCGTATCCACTTGTTGACTATATCTATGAGCATTATCTATATAATCTTGGAGTATGGTTGGAATATAATTCTCAATTTGAGATAATAGAGATGATTATATGGCAAGAAGATATACACCATTGGAATGAACATGATAATAATCTTCACGTTCTTCTTTGGGGTCTATTGGATCAACCAAGGTTAATTCTCAAGTCCTATGATATCTAGTATAACTTAGAAGCATGGTCTCCCATGTACGAAGGTTTCGTAAGCATTTTCTAAAGATTTTAATTCCTAAAATAGTTATTGACTTTACCTTTATGCAAAGTATCATTGGTTTGGAGTGTGAGTACTGTTATTTGTATTGAAACTCACAGCTTATGTAATGTCGTATTTTGCACAACAGTTTAATAGTTGCAAATATGAAGATTTGTATTTGGATTCTGTACCGTGTATTTTGGCGACTCAAAATGGGTTGTGTGGACCTATTTTGGGGCAGTCACAGTGTGGTTCCCTATATTGCCGAGCACTTGGCTGAGGGTTTTGAGGATGGTTTACCGACAGGTCCAAAGTATTATTTGTCTACTCGCCGAATTCCTTTCCTAGTCGATAGAGGCTGGGAGCTCTACCTTGCAGAGCGTACATTCAGATGAATTACTGGGGAGGTTCGTCTTCCATTCCTACCTTCGCCTCAGCTATTTTGGCCATTGGGTTGTAGAGATTCCCATAGCGGGGTATGAGGGATTTTGAAAGTAGTATGCATATAAGCCAATCATGTTTGATGATAAAGCATATACTTTGTAACAATCTTATTCATTTATTAATAAAAGTGTTATTTAATTAAAGGCATTTATTTATCTACATGGTGCTGTTTTTATGATATGTGATAAACCCATAGTTCTAAGTAATGCTTTTAGAATCATGATGATGATCATGCTAATGAGATCTAAATTCTTAGATAGCTTAAAACTAAAATAGTTCTCAATCAATGGATTACTAAAAAAGGGGATTAATGAATCCGGATAGATTGGTACATACGTTGCTTGCTCATTGGATGAGGACGATCGATCTCATAATCATTTGTGTGGAGACAATAAAGCAAGTATGTAGGTGCTTATTGGAGAATAAGTACACTGAACGTGGCTCGCTAAGGAATTCCTAATGGAGTTTTACGTACCTATCAATAGGAATTCCTTAAGTGATAGTAGTATAAAAAAATCCTTAGACTTGAGATCATCATAGTATCTTATGTATAATGAGTTATACTGTGACATATCCATTAAGACCATAAGGGTATATCAAAGGGTATGCTTGGGTATGATAATTTATACATGGAGATAATGAATGCGCAATAAAGAATCTACCGCTTCTAGTAAAAGAAGAGAATGTCATATGTGATTCGATAAATGACAACCCTGTAGTCCTTGGCCAAGGCAGAATGAAATTAGAAAAGAGTTTCTAATTTGCATTATTTAGAGTTGTGCATTTTGGGATCGAAATACATATAATTAAATAAAATAAGACTTGATAGTAATTGTGACACCCCCAAATCCGTGTAACATCGATTACAGGATATGCTGCTCACGATACAACATACATCCTCATCTATCTAAGTAAACTCCAGCAATAATAATAGTAATATTATAACTATTACGTACTTACTCAAAATAAAATCCCAAGCCTTTAAAACCTTTAATAAACCAAAACTTAAACTTAGCGTTTATCGCTACATTACATCATATGCGGAAATATAAACTTATTTTATAAGGTAACTAGCATCATTTCATCTTAGTCTTCCCTTTGTCCTTGCCCGAGCCCTCAGCCTTCTCATCCTTAACTGAAAGGTTTAAGCAAGAATGAGCACAAATTGCCCAGCAAGTATATAAAGAAGTTTGAAAACATACATCAGGAGTAAAAACATCTGTATGACAATATCTCAACAGTTGAAAGAATTATCAAGTGGTAAACAAGAATATCAAAGATAAGAGTTTAGAATTCTCCATAGCATACTAAGGGGTGTTAAATACCCTGAACATTGCTTTGTTTCATCGAAAACCATCAGACGGTTTAACAATCAAATAGATTGTAAACGGTCTCTGCAAGTACTCCAGGTGATCAGCCTATCGTACCCTACATTGTGCACAAGTATAAAGTTTAAACTGCATAAGCATAAATGGGACTATATGCCCGACATCTGTTTGCCCATTTATTCGGGTTGTTCATCTTAGTATTCATGCGAGACCGTACCAAAGCAATTTGGATTGGTAAACATTAAATAGCTTCGAAAGATTTGAATTAAATCATTTTTCATCAATAATAACTAGCCGAAAACAAAGGCCAGGAAACATACTTAGAAACAGTTCGATAATGACATGAAACTTATAAGCATAGTTGTTAGAATAATAACTGAGTAATCATCGATAAGCTTGCAAGATAATTGAAGTTGTATAACTTCACAACAAAGGAACTTGCACGAATAAATAGCTAGCATAAGTTCAATACTTACCCTCACTGAGATAAAATAAGTAAGGATTGAATAAATACCCAATAGAAATTAGGGCTAGGAAACTTGCCTGATACGTCTGCTATCGTTAAAGCTAGCAATTAACCTTCACGTAACCTAATCATATGTGTCACATTAAGCCATTAGGTTCTTGAACTCTAATTCGAAAGAAAATGATTTCCTTTCATTATAATTTCATTAATCAACTACCACGTATGCTATCATCAAACTAATTTAATCATATATCATGTTGCGTCATATAGATAAAGTGGTTCAATATGAGAATCTGAGTAAAAATAAGTTTCTGGAATTTTTCCCGGTTCGACCCGACCCGACCCGGATCAGACCCGACCCGGACCGACCCGGACCGGCGCAGCTGCGCAGCCTCAAGCCGTGTTACCGGCGCAGCTGCGCTGCCTGGAAAACCCGGAACCCATCTTTGAGTGGCGCAGCTGCGCATCGTTAAGCCGTATGAACGGCGCAGCTGCTCTGCTCTTCATGCCCAGAAAATTTTTGCAGTTTTGAGCAGCCATCTTAGCGAATTAATTCCGATTAAACCATACATGATATGACCATGAAACTTGGACACAACATACTTCATCTAGCATAATATTTTACAAAAATATAACATTCCAGAAAATAGCAAATTAAGACCACGAACCGGCTACCTTGAAAAGCGTGCCAGGACAGGTTCTAACACTTAGAAAAATTCTGGAAAACCCAGAAATTTGCAGATTTTTATTTCCAACATGCTTGCTCTCAAAAATCATAACTTGCTCAATTTAACTCCGTTTCTTATGAAATTTGGTCAGGTTATACATCATACTACACAGTATTTTAAAAAATTATTACACACACTAATCGGGTCATAGAAACCATGATTCCAAGGCTCCGAAAAACCCAAAAAGTCACAGATTCTATGTTAAGCCATCTTTGACAAATTTTGTGATTTTGATTCTAGCATGCATGGGGTTGATTCCTACTGTCCAGACCACACATACTAACATATATACACGTAACCCAACCTTTAACTTCACTAAATTACCATGATTTGAACAATTTGACATCTAAGAGGCATTTTAGCAAACACTTAGCATGCATGGAATAAATTCATACGATTCAATGTGTAAGAGACATGAATTAAACCAGAACTTTCGTTCTCTACACCCACATATCAGTAACCAACATGAACATAGCCTCACAAAATCAAAACAAATCATTTGCAAGGTCTCATATGCATATTTTCTCATTTTTACTTAAGAACATGAAAAAGAGAGTTCATGGCTACCTCTTTGATGAATTCTTTTTGTTCGAATTCCTCTAACGACTCTCTTTGCTTGGTTAGTCTCTGCAAACTCCATAATTCGCCACCCTCTCAAGCTCTTTCCTCTCTCACTCTCAACTTCACTCACGGTAGGATATTTTACAAAAGAAAGAAATAGAATTTTAGGTGGAGAGTATATATAGAAATCATTAGTATAAGCTTCCCTTGCCTCTTCCATTCTCAATTCAGCAGTTACAACATTAAGTTAGAACATTAGTTTAGCAAATTAAATAAGAAGAATGTGGGGGTTAGAGAAAATGAAAGGATTTTTGGTTTTAAGGAGTAAAATGAAGTACTCCCTCCTTAGCTATATGTAATATACGTATACTCCTTCCCTTGTCCCAATTCGTGAGTCACAAGGGTCCCACCAGCTGCTGACTTGTACCACATAAAATATTATTATAATCAATTAAATAATCATTTTGACCATTTTGCCCCTCGTAGCAAAACGTTGCGATACTTATATCGATTCCTACTAAAGTCGACGTCCCGGACGTCATGGAACTATCTGTTTCGTCAAAATCGTCTCCGAAATTCGTGGTTGACTTTTTTACCCGAAAAAGTCAACCGGTTGACTTTGACCAAAAAGTCAACCGTGACACATTTTCGTGGTTACAGTCTAACCTGACTAAATTCGACGTCCCGGACTCAAATACGCAGTCCGCGTCTCTAAATTCCACTCTGATCTCAAAATCATGCTTTAAAGCCATCTCACGAAATTAATAGAATTAATTCCATACTTAACCTATTTAAATAGTTGAATTAAACTAAACCAACCATTTAAATACTCCTCATCACATATCATAAAATAACACATGTATGTATAATGCATATACATCTAAATAACAGAAAACACACCAAAATTTCACATAAATTCGTTTATTGATAATTGTTAAAAGACATAATAATCTCGGATATTACATTCACCCTCCCTTATAAGGATTCCGTCCCCGGAATCATTACATATCAAACAAAAAGACTAGGGTAGTTTTTCATCATTTTCTCCTCGAGTTCCCACGTAGCCTCTTCGGCGTTGTGGTTCCTCCATACTACCTTAACAGAAGGTATTATCTTATTTCTCAACACTTGTTCTTTTCTATCAATTATCTGTACTGGAACCTCTTCATAGGTTAGGTCCTTTTCAAATTGGATGGGTTCATACTCTATGACATGCTTGTAATCCCGTTTATAGGGTCGTAAAACTGATACGTGGAACACGTTGTGTATATGTTCTAACTCCGGAGGTAAAGCTATTTCATAAGCTACCTCACCGACTCGCCTTAACACTTCAAAGGGTCCTATGAATCTGGGACTAAGTTTTCCCTTCTTCCCAAATCTCATTTTCCCTTTCCAAGGTGAAACCTTTAGAAACACATAAGTGCCGACGTCGAAGTCTCGTTGTTGCCGATGTTGATCAGCATATTTCTTCTGTCGATCCTGAGCTATCACTAATCTCACTCGTATTGTTTTGATCACATCTGCAGTTTGCTGCACTAATTCTGGCCCTAGTAATTTACGTTCTCCCACTTCATCCCATCACAATGGCGTTCTACATTTTCTTCCATATAAAGCTTCATAAGGTGGCATCCCAATGCTCGCGTGGTAACTATTATTGTATGCAAATTCCACCAACGGTAGGTGGTCATCCCAGCTTCCTTTGAAGTCCATAACACATGCTCTCAGCATGTCCTCCAATGTTTGAATAGTTCTTTCACTCTGCCCATCTGTTTGAGGATGATACGCGGTGCTCAACCTCAGTTGCGTTCCCATGCGTTCTTGAAAGCTTTTCCAGAAATTAGCTGTGAACTGCGGATCGCGATCTGACACAATTGATACAGGTACGCCGTGCCTGGAAATGATCTCCTTGATATAGAGCTTTGCCAACTGATCCAAGGTATATCTGATCCTAATTGGCAAGAAATGCGCTGACTTGGTCAATCGATCAACGATTACCCAAATTGCGTCGTAACCTTTTTGTGTATTTGGAAGTCCTACCACGAAGTCCATCGTGATATGCTCCCATTTCCATTCCGAAATTTCTAATGGTTGAAGTAACCCGCTCGGTCTCTGATGTTCTGCCTTAACTCTCTGGCATATCAAACATCTGCTGACGCACTCTGCCACTTCTCTCTTCATATTGGGCCACCAATAATGTTGGCGAAGATCCTGATACATTTTTGTGCTTCCCGGGTGAATTGAGTAACTTGAGCTATGGGCTTCCTGCAAGATTTCTTCCTTTAATTCAGTTACCGCTGGCACCCAAATTCTCCTCTCAAACCTTAATAATCCATCACCACCCACATTGAACTTAAGCTCCTCTCCATCTGAAATTCTTTTCCTCACCTTCTCGCATTCTTCATCGCTGCTTTGTTCTTCCTTGATTTTGTCCAATAGAGTCGGTCGAACCTCCATTGCGAACAACTTCCCATCTGACTCGCTCGGACTCTTTACCTCGAGTTCCAAACTGGCCATTTCCCTAATCAACTCCTCTTGAGCCGTTAGCATTGCCAACCTGCCACTGCCCTTTCTGCTTAGCGCATCTGCGACCACGTTAGCTTTCCCCGGATGATATAAGATGTCGCAATCGTAATCCTTTATTAGTTCCAACCATCTTCTCTGTCTCATATTCAACTCCTTCTGCGTGAAGATATACTTCAGACTTTTATGGTCCGTGTATATTTCACACTTTACACCATATAAATAGTGCCTCCAAATCTTCAGGGCAAATACTACCGCTGCCAATTCCAGGTCATGGGCAGGATATCCCTTCTCATAATCCTTCAACTGACGCGATGCATATGCAATAACTTTACCATGTTGCATAAGCACACAGCCAAGTCCTTTGTGAGACGCATCACTAAAAATTACGAAATCACCAGTATCGTCTGGTAAAGACAAAACCGGTGCCTCACTCAATCTTTTCTTAAGCTCCTGGAAACTTTCTTCACACTTCTCTGTCCAGATAAATTTTACAGACTTCTTCGTTAAATTCGTCAACGTTCCTGCTATCTTTGAAAAATCTTGGATAAACCGTCTATAATAGCCTGCCAGTCCTAAGAAACTTCTTACTTCAGTCGGTGTCTTTGGTTGCTCCCAATTCTGCACCGCTTCTACCTTTGCTGGATCCACAGAGATTCCGTCCTTATCGATCACGTGACCCAGAAATTGAACTTTCTTCAACCAAAACTCGCACTTTAAAAATTTTGCGTATAACTTATCCTTCCTCAATGCCTCCAATACAAACCTTAAGTGTTCAGCGTGATCCTCCTGAGTCTTGGAATATATCAGGATATCATCTATGAACACGACCACAAATTTATCTAGGTATTGCTTGAATACCCGATTCATCATGTCCATAAATGCCACCGGCGCGTTCGTTAATCCAAATGACATCACCAGGAACTCATAGTGACCGTAACGAGTCCTGAATGCTGTCTTAGGAACATCTTCCTTCCTCACCCTCAATTGGTGATATCCCGTCCTCAAGTCGATCTTGGAAAAATATTTCGCTCCCTTCAACTGATCGAACAGATCATCTATTCTAGGTAACGGATACTTGTTCTTGATCGTCACTTTGTTCAACTCTCGATAGTCGATACAAAGTCTCATCGATCCGTCCTTCTTTTTCACAAATAAAACTGGTGCTCCCCAAGGAGACACACTCGGTTGAATATACTTTCTATCCAATAATTCCTGTAACTGTACCATCAGCTCTTTCATCTCTGCCGGTGCCATTCTGTATGGGGCTTTCGAAATAGGGGCCGTTCCCGATACTAAATCTATAACGAATTCGATCTCTCTATCAGGTGGAAGTCCTGGTAATTCTTCCGGAAATACATCCAAAAATTCATTCACTACTGGTATCTGTCCCATTCCTACACCTATTTTCCGTGTATCGACGATATGGGCCAAATATCCTACACTTCCCTTCCTTAGCAACTTCCTCGCTTGCAACATCGTCAGACAACTCGAGTGTCTCGGCGACTTACCCCCCCGTAGAATACTACCTTAGACTGATTTGGAGTCATAAGATTTATACACTTCTTCTGGCAATCTATCATCGCTCCATGGTTAAATAACCAATCCATTCCTAGAATTACATCAAATTCCCCTAATTGAATCGGAATTAAATTCACAGGCAACTTATATCCCCTGATATCTACAACACAATTCCTATAGACATGGCTAACGGGAATGACTTCCTTATTAGCGACTTCTATGTTCAAAGGATATTCTAATTTTTCCTGGGGTATGTTTAATCGTTGGGAGAATTCATGGGATACGAAGGAACAAGTAGCAACCGAATCAAATAATATGTAAGCAGATATATCATTGACCGGAATGATACCTGAAACCACGTCCTTGGATGCGACTGCATCCTGAACCGTCATGTTGAAAGTCCTTGCTGTTGGTCGATTCTGAGTTGGTGGTCCAGTAATTGTGAGATTTCCACCGCTTGGTCCCCTTCCTCCATTTCCTCCTGCTGAATTCTTCTTTGGGCAATTCCTTGCCTGATGATCCAATGCTCCAAAATTGAAACATCCATTCCTCTTTGGTGCAGAGCAATTGGGAGAGATGTGCCCCTCTTGCCCGCAATTGAAACAGACATTCTTCCCTTTTAGACATGCACCCGAGTGATTCCTCCCAAATCCGTGTAACATCGATTACAGGACATGGTGCTCACGATACAACATACATCCTCATCTATCTAAGTAAACTCCAGCAATAATAATAGTAATATTATAACTATTACGTACTTACTCAAAATAAAATCCCAAGTCTTTACAACCTTTAATAAACCAAAACTTAAACTTAGCGTTTATCGCTACATTACATCATATGCGGAAATATAAACTTATTTTATAAGGTAACTAGCATCATTTCATCTTAGTCTTCCCCTTGTCCTTGCCCGAGTTAAAATTGTTATTGTTGTTGTTGTTGTTCCACTTCCTCTTGTTTCCACCACTGCTGCTGCTACCTTCCCCGCGATTCCCTCCTTCATTCTTCTTCTTTTTCTCCTTATTAAACTTCATTAGGGCTTCACTTCCGCCCTCAGCAATTATAGCCTTCTCCAGGAGAGTCGCGAAGCTGTTCGTCTGCAACACCGAAAGTCTACTGTATAACCATGGTTTGAGACCCAGCTCAAACCTCCTCGTTTTCCTCTCCTCAGTGTCGACCTGATGAGGAGCGAACCTCGCCAGTTCATTGAACTTTGCGGCGTACTGGGGTACGGTCATGTCTTCTTGCTTTAGCTCCAAGAATCGCATCTCCATACGACTCTGCATACTCGCAGGGAAATAGTTTTCGAAGAAGATCTTCTTAAACTCTTCCCAAGATATCACACCTTCTCCCGCCCTGATCTGGTTTGCCTCCCACCAGAAATTGGCTTCACCCTTCAGCATGTAAGTGGCGAAGATTTTTTTCTGATCATCTCCTACGCTAGCAATAGCGAACGCCTTTTCTATTTCCTTGACCCAAGTTTGGGCTTCGATAGGTTCGGTGGTTCCTTTGAACTCAGGTGGTCCCGCGCTCTTGAAGTCTTTAAAGTGTGCCACTTGGCCCGCTGGAGGGTTATTGGTATTCGGGGTTCGATTCTGAAGTGCCCCAGCTAACATGTAGACAAATTGTTGCATGGGGTTCGGTGGACCCCCAGCATTACCGCCTGACCCTTCTGGTACTTGACGACGTCTTCCTCTAGCCATCTTTCTGTTTAAATAAACTTAATGTCATCATCTCATAACTTATTCCTACAGCATATATAATTCATATAAAACTTAATCATCACATCACATATTTAAATAACAACATATTTATTTATAAACATAATACCCAAAGTATTTCATCGTCTTATGGCATCAAGCCATTTACATCACTTAAACCATCCTATTGAGTGAAACTAGAAACCAAGTTTTATTTCATAGATAAGCGTTCTACACGTTAGTAGCAAAAGTTTAACACCAACAAACTAAAGACCCCGCCTAATGGCGTCTTCATGCTCTTCATCCGCTATCTCTAGCACCAGCCCACGGCTTATGGCATGTCTAGACCGGTACTCCTCACGTGGAAAGTGATACACCCTATGCTGGAACCTCCCATGTGCTGACTTAAATGCGTACTTCATTCTATCCATCCTAACCTTCTTATCTCTTACTTCTCCTTCTAACTCGCTTGTTAGCTTCTCGGCCTGAGCACGGCCTCTTCTCTCATCTTCCCAGAATGTGGTAATGATCTGCTTGTCAGTTTGGAGACTCTGAATCCTTGACTCTAGCCCATTAATGGTATGTCCCAAGTGGGTCCTGATAGCTTCTTTCTCGTCTTTCAGCCTGTTCGCCTTCTGACCTGCTGTTCGCAACTTGTCAGCCAGATCCCCGTTCCTAATTATCAGGTGGTGCACCAATGCCTCAAGCAATACTGCAGCCTGCTGCTCCCCCTGATACAGTTCCTCCAACTCATGGACCTTGTCGTCCAAATCTGTAATCCTATCCATCAACTCATCTAGTAAACCATCCTCAGGTGCTTCCTCGGAGTCCTCCTTGGGCTCCTCTTCCTCTTTAGGATATTCCTCTGGGTCTGACTCAGCTGCTGCCTCAGCTATAGGCTCAGGTACAGCTGTCACCAACTGCTCACTCACAACGTGAATATTTCTAACCTCCTCTTCTCCTGACATCCTACAATCAAGACAAAGAACTCAATTAGTATTTTAAAAATAGATATTGATTTTGTTTTTAGAAAAATAGCTTCGACACTACACTTAGAGCTCTACGTGAGTTCATCTCCTTATTACCTCCACTAACTTCCCTAAGGTTATAGTCTAAGGTTCCCCACCTAAAGTTTATAACCTACGGCTTTGATACCAACCTGTGACACCCCCAAATCCGTGTAACATCGATTACAGGACATGGTGCTCACGATACAACATACATCCTCATCTATCTAAGTAAACTCCAGCAATAATAATAGTAATATTATAACTATTACGTACTTACTCAAAATAAAATCCCAAGCCTTTAAAACCTTTAATAAACCAAAACTTAAACTTAGCGTTTATCGCTACATTACATCATATGCGGAAATATAAACTTATTTTATAAGGTAACTAGCATCATTTCATCTTAGTCTTCCCTTTGTCCTTGCCCGAGCCCTCAGCCTTCTCATCCTTAACTGAAAGGTTTAAGCAAGAATGAGCACAAATTGCCCAGCAAGTATATAAAGAAGTTTGAAAACATACATCAGGAGTAAAAACATCTGTATGACAATATCTCAACAGTTGAAAGAATTATCAAGTGTTAAACAAGAATATCAAAGATAAGAGTTTAGAATTCTCCATAGCATACTAAGGGGTGTTAAATACCCTGAACATTGCTTTGTTTCATCGAAAACCATCAGACGGTTTAACAATCAAATAGATTGTAAACGGTCTCTGCAAGTACTCCAGGTGATCAGCCTATCGTACCCTACATTGTGCACAAGTATAAAGTTTAAACTGCATAAGCATAAATGGGACTATATGCCCGACATCTGTTTGCCCATTTATTCGGGTTGTTCATCTTAGTATTCATGCGAGACCGTACCAAAGCAATTTGGATTGGTAAACATTAAATAGCTTCGAAAGATTTGAATTAAATCATTTTTCATCAATAATAACTAGCCGAAAACAAAGGCCAGGAAACATACTTAGAAACAGTTCGATAATGACATGAAACTTATAAGCATAGTTGTTAGAATAATAACTGAGTAATCATCGATAAGCTTGCAAGATAATTGAAGTTGTATAACTTCACAACAAAGGAACTTGCACGAATAAATAGCTAGCATAAGTCCAATACTTACCCTCACTGAGATAAAATAAGTAAGGATTGAATAAATATCCAATAGAAATTAGGGCTAGGAAACTTGCCTGATACGTTTGCTATCGTTAAAGCTAGCAATTAACCTTCACGTAACCTAATCATATGTGTCACATTAAGCCATTAGGTTCTTGAACTCTAATTCGAAAGAAAATGATTTCCTTTCATTATAATTTCATTAATCAACTACCACGTATGCTATCATCAAACTAATTTAATCATATATCATGTTGCGTCATATAGATAAAGTGGTTCAATATGAGAATCTGAGTAAAAATAAGTTTCTGGAATTTTTCCCGGTTCGACCCGACCCGACCCGGATCATACCCGACCCGGACCGACCCGGACCGGCGCAGCTGCGCAGCCTCAAGCCGTGTTACCGGCGCAGCTGCGCTGCCTGGAAAACCCGGAACCCATCTTTGAGTGGCGCAGCTGCGCATCGTTAAGCCGTATGAACGGCGCAGCTGCTCTGCTCTTCATGCCCAGAAAATTTTTGCAGTTTTGAGCAGCCATCTTAGCGAATTAATTCCGATTAAACCATACATGATATGACCATGAAACTTGGACACAACATACTTCATCTAGCATAATATTTTACAAAAATATAACATTCCAGAAAATAGCAAATTAAGACCACGAACCGGCTACCTTGAAAATCGTGCCAGGAAAGGTTCTAACACTTAGAAAAATTCTGGTAAACCCAGAAATTTGCAGATTTTTATTTCCAACATGCTTGCTCTCAAAAATCATAACTTGCTCAATTTAACTCCGTTTCTTATGAAATTTGGTCAGGTTATACATCATACTACACAGTATTTTAAAAAATTATTACACACACTAATCGGGTCATAGAAACCATGATTCCAAGGCTCCGAAAAACCCAAAAAGTCACAGATTCTATGTTAAGCCATCTTTGACAAATTTTGTGATTTTAATTCTAGCATGCATGGGGTTGATTCCTACTGTCCAGACCACACATACTAACATATATACACGTAACCCAACCTTTAACTTCACTAAATTACCATGATTTGAACAATTTGACATCTAAGAGGCATTTTAGCAAACACTTAGCATGCATGGCATAAATTCATACGATTCAATGTGTAAGAGACATGAATTAAACCAGAACTTTCGTTCTCTACACCCACATATCAGTAACCAACATGAACATAGCCTCACAAAATCAAAACAAATCATTTGCAAGGTCTCATATGCATATTTTCTCATTTTTACTTAAGAACATGAAAAAGAGAGTTCATGGCTACCTCTTTGATGAATTCTTTTTGTTCGAATTCCTCTAATGACTCTCTTTGCTTGGTTAGTCTCTGCAAACTCCAGAATTCGCCACCCTCTCAAGCTCTTTCCTCTCTCACTCTCAACTTCACTCACGGTAGGATATTTTACAAAAGAAAGAAATAGAATTTTAGGTGGAGAGTATATATAGAAATCATTAGTATAAGCTTCCCTTGCCTCTTCCATTCTCAATTCAGCAGTTACAACATTAAGTTAGAACATTAGTTTAGCAAATTAAATAAGAATAATGTGGGGGTTAGAGAAAATGAAAGGATTTTTGGTTTTAAGGAGTAAAATGAAGTACTCCCTCCTTAGCTATATGTAATATACGTATACTCCTTCCCTTGTCCCAATTCGTGAGTCACAAGGGTCCCACCAGCTGCTGACTTGTACCACATAAAATATTATTATAATCAATTAAATAATCATTTTGACCATTTTGCCCCTCGTACCAAAACGTTGCGATACTTATATCGATTCCTACTAAAGTCGACGTCCCGGACGTCATGGAACTATCTGTTTCGTCAAAATCGTCTCCGAAATTCATGGTTGACTTTTTTACCCGAAAAAGTCAACCGGTTGACTTTGACCAAAAAGTCAACTGTGACACATTTTCGTGGTTACAGTCTAACCTGACTAAATTCGACGTCCCGGACTCAAATACGCAGTCCGCGTCTCTAAATTCCACTCTGATCTCAAAATCATGCTTTAAAGCCATCTCACGAAATTAATGGAATTAATTCCATACTTAACCTATTTAAATAGTTGAATTAAACTAAACCAACCATTTAAATACTCCTCATCACATATCATAAAAAACCACATGTATGTATAATGCATATACATCTAAATAACAGAAAACACACCAAAATTTCACATAAATTCGTTTATTGATAATTGTTAAAAGACATAATAATCTCGGATATTACAGTAATTCTATGTCTTATATTTAATTGGGACATTGTATAGTGGAAGGAATGAATTGTATGGTAACTATTTACTCAAAGGTTTTTTTATGATTAATGTTGAAATCTATATTATCTGAAAAGTCGTTGATCGCTAAGAGATTTTACCTTTATTGTAGAATAAATGTTATTTATGTAAATGAATTATTAGTTTAATTTATTTATTTAAATATGATTAGAATTGTTCTAATTGATTTATTCACAACCAGTTTAATATGGAGAACCTAAAGAGTCACACCATAAAAGGAAGAATATTTATTAAAGAATCTAGTGGCATAATCGTAATAATAAGTTAAGTATATTTAATTTAATCTATGGTGATAGAATAAATTAAATAGCTTAATATTTATTATTTAATATTTTGAAAATATTAAATATAAATTAATAAGAGGAGTCTTATTATTATTATTACTATTATTATTATTTAATTCCTAAAAGAGTTTGGGAATTAATTAATAATATACTCTTATATATATATATATATATATATATATTAATAAGATTAAAAGGCTAATTAATTAAAAGAATTTAATTATTTTTAATTGGATTGGGAAGCCTAATTAATTAAAAGGGTTTAATTAATTAATATGAAATCCTAATCCTAAATAGTTTATGAGGGTTGCCTACATCTATAAATAAGAAAGTCTTATTATGGAACAAGGTTACACACTACATTCCAAGAGTTGGGAGAGTATACAATTTTTATAGAGATTGAAACTATAGTTTAGCCAAACACCCACCTTCTTGAATAACTCTTTATCCTTGGTGGATCACCTCTAGAGGCCAAACACTTGGGTGGCTAACATTGATCAAAGGAAGGAATCAAACACGGAGAACTCAATGAGAGCGCGAAGGATTTGGAGTTGAACTCGTACCTGTGGAAACTTAGTTCTACAAGGATATGAATCTAATCTTCATCTATTTCGTTTAATTAATAATTGTGCATAAAGGATGATCCGGGTATATGGTTTGTAAAATTTTAAAACTCTGATTTACCATACTTCCGCTTATCTTATGCAATTTGATTGCGTTCATGAATCTTACAAACCAACAGTGGCATCGGAGCCAATCCTTTTGCGATTTATTAATTGTTTTCATTTGATATGTATATTGAAATGTGTTTAGAACAATTTAAGTGGGTATAATTATTAGTAAGGAATCATGTTTTTGTAGAAAAACTTTATAATTTGCAAACTGGAAAAACAGTTCCTGGCGATTGGCGCCGCAACGCCGGTCCGGGTCATAAAACGGGTGACCCAGCACTGCAGCTCCTATTTACAGAGTAAACGGTGTGCTGCAGTGCCATGTCTGATTTTTTGAAAAACGAGTCACCCGGAGGTGCAGCTCCCGAAGCCAATTCATTCGGATCGCCGCAGTACCGGTACCCAGAATAAAATAAAATTTTATTTTATTTATTTATCTAATTTCTAATTAAAATAAAAGGTTTATTTAAATTAAAAATTGGATTCAATGTTTTTTTTCAGTAATTCTAAATTAAAATAAAGTTGTTTATTTTGTATTTAGAATTAGATTCCAAGTTGATTAAATAAAGTAGTTTATTTTAAATCATAATTGGGATTAATGCTAATTAATTTCCTCATTAAAACGATATCAATATCAATATATATATATATATATATATATATATATATATATATATATATATATATATATATATATATATATATATATATATATATACTGAATGTTTTATTTATTGATACATATGCTGATATGTATGATAATTAATAGGGTTAAATATGGACAATTGACCAATGTGATTGGATTTTATTTTTGTTGGATGCTTGTTGGGTAAATCTAGTTACGCACAACACGCAAGTATACGTGGCCAACAAGTAATAAAGTGAAAGTAAAGTATCATTCTCACGATGAGTTATATAATAAGAATCAGCAAGTACTAACCCGTAACCTAACTTTATCTTATTTAAAAAGATAATTTCAAGTTTGAATTAACTATTTAACTACACTAATAATAATTATCACTAGTTAAATTAAGATTACAGAGATTTAAGATCGCAACTTCACTTATTGCTTTATTTAGATTAATACACTTCTTATAAATTATGTTCACTATTCTGAATTGTTAATCAAGAACATATAAACAAATATGACCATTTCTCAATGCATTGTATTCAAATCAACTTAAATCCATATATGATAGAATTAGGAAGAACACCCTAATTAACTAATCCACTATATCTCTATGTGAATTACAAATAAAGAGGATTTTAAGCACAAGTTCTTTATCAGATTACATGTGGTGTAAAGGTATATCTCTATCCTAAACACAAATCATGCATTCCAATGACATGCATAAAATACAATCATATGCTATTATGATCAGATTTAAATCTATAATCCTTATCTCAAGTTCATATAGATTATCACAGTAATTGATAGCTAGACAATTAAACAATTAAGTCCAAATCACAATAAACAATTCCCACGATAGATCATAATAATTGATAGAGAAGCATATTAAAATAAACTATACAATAAGATACATTATAATCTTAAACAACAGAGTTAGTTCATTAATACTGAATTAAAACCAAGAATTCACAATTGAATAAACATTAATAGATAGAAATAAAAGTAGAGAAGAGAATAGAATCTGTTGTCAACAAATCTCATGCTCCTTCTTGCTCCTGCTCTTAATCTTCAATGGCCTCCAAGTTGCTTCAATCTCCAGTCCTATTCCAACTAGGGTTTGTATCTAATTTCATCTAAGCTAATCTAATGGAATCTCCCTCAATCTGTGTGTATTCTTCCCCTTTTATAGCCCTCTTATGATCCTTCTCTAACTCTACGCCCAGAATCCTTTTGTTTCGTCCAAATCCTACTTGAAATAGGATGTTTTTATGCTCCCAGCGCGCCTACCCGCCCCGGCGGGTGCTTGGCCTTCATAAAACCCGCCCGAACGGGTGTTTGCACTGTTCGGACTTCCTTATACCCGCCACGACGGGTGTTTTGTACTATGGAAACCCGCCCCGGTGGGTGTTGCTCCGCTGCTACAACATCCTTTGGTAAAATGAGTATAAGTTTTGATCCAGGAAGAGTTACGGGGCCTACTACCTGTCAGATCGAAGCCGTCGACGAGATATACAACTTTTATTTTTTGAGCATTGACAGATTCTGATTGAATCAAGGTTGAAATCGGCTCCAAGTGACTGCTATATACATTGCAACTTTCAAACTCTGAGGTTTCAACTCCAACTTGGTAAAAAGGTCATATGAACTCTGATTGGGACGATTAAAGATATTCTGAAAAACTAAAGAATAGCTCTACCATAAAATCCAAGTTCCAAGCCAAGACCATGAATCCAACTTAGATCCATTTTTATGTTTTGACCCTCCGGAGCCGTTTCCTACAACACAAACACAAAAATAAGTAAAAAATACTAAAAATACTCAAAGTTAACAAAGAATTAAGCCTTAACGGTGTCCAATTCGTAGGTATAAAACCCACTTATCAAATACCCCCAAACTCAAGACTTTGCTTATCCTCAAGCAAAAACACACAAGAACTAAAAATAAACAAAATAACCTAACTATATGAATGCAAATGCATGCTCTACTTCCTAATATGTCTACAAACCCAGCAATAAATCAGTATGATGTCCAGAAACATGCCTCAAAGATACCAATATGATACTCAAACAATATATACAATCAAGTCAAAGTCCATAACTTAACCAATCAGTCAATCCAAACCTGTCATCACCCATGTTGTGCGTGTGTGCTCGTTAACCATTCTAACCAACCACAGTTTAACATAATCTCATAACAAACTTCGTAGAAGGAAAATTTCAGTTCCAATTCAATTACTTTGTACACATGACAATTCCAGTTAAAACTACACAATTACCAAGTCTAGGGATCCATATTGTTTCTATTTTTATTCTTCCACCACGGGTGCGTTTTACGCTCCATCCTTTGTGTACAACTGACTGTGCAATGTATGATTCTCTTAGGCTTTTCAATGTTACTCATTTAGCAAACTTTCGACCAACGACTCCCAAACCAGATGATTTTAGGGCGCTAGGCGTAGAGACATCCCTTAAGGCTTACTTGTTCGAGTAACAAAAGCCATAGAACCAAACTAGTTAATGTATTTATTCATATTTTTTTTCTTTTTCTGTATTTTCTATTTTTTTCTTTCTTTTCATCAATTTCTTTCATATACCTCATAGGTTCCCTCAAAACTTAAGCTTTTGCCTTAATTTTAACATTTACTGCCAGTTTATTGCTTTCCTTAACTTTTAACCAAGAATTTCCCTCTAGAAACAATTTATGAAACCCTTGAACCAAGTTGATTAAAACAGTTAAACATTAAGTGCTAACCAGTTACATAAGTTTCAGATAGGCTCAGATTTTCCTAATGATTAAAATTCAAGCGCATCATCAATCATCACATTGTTCAAGTTAATCATGCAATACCAATCTTCTCATAGGCTAAGCTGAATTTATACCAATCCATTGTTTAGATTCATGCAAACAATCTATATGCAAAAACAAACTATTTTTGTGATTTTTAAATTTTTTACGTGAAATATGCCTACAATATGCAAAAACAAATAACAAATGCAATTTATGTGAACTAAACAATTATGCAATGCAATATGATCCACCCCCAAACTCAAAGTGAACAACAATCTCATTGTTTAAATAGAAAGAATTAAAACTGAGAACTTCCCTTAATGGTCAAGCTTAGTGCTCGACCTCCGCATCTTTGATGTCTAGTGGTGGATAAATCGGCGACGACTAAGGCTCGGGACTGGAGTGGCATGGCAATTTCGTGCAATTCATGGAGTGGATGGATAAATTTCTACACAATATACCCATTGAACCTCCAATACCTGCAACGATGAGAAATAAAATGGATTAGAGTAGCACTTTGGATCATGAGAGAACTTATTTCCTATTAATAAAATAAAATAAAAAATTCCTAGGTTGCCTCCCAGTTAGCACTTGATTTGCAGTCTTTCAGCCTGACTTTGTCTGATCAACGCTATCCAATTCCTCTTTGATAATTGAGGAATCCTCCATGCATCAGTAGCAAATTATCCTTTGGGAGGTTCCCACAAGCGATGGCCAGTGCATCAAAGTCACCTAGCATGCTCTGATTAGGTATGATCTCCATGAAGAAGGGAAATAACTAGGTGCTCTCTCCATTGTGTCTGTGATCATATTTGGGTATGGAAGTTTGTCAAACACAATGAGTTCTTCGTCTATCTTCTCTTTCTCGTCCCACCATAGCTTTAAAATTTTACTCGCTCTTATGTCATAAAGAGCTTCGCTGACGACATGACTACTAATTGGGCACGACTTTGCAAATCTGACCGAGTCCTTGAATTTTTGTGGAGAGGGCACTTAGGGAACTAACAGAATCGGTTCATCTTCTTTGGAATTCATAGTTAGATCTTTGCCAACCTCCATTTCCTTATCCCCACTTGTCTCCTCTCTTTCGATATTTTGTGGCTCATCCAGCTGCAGATCTGGTTCGGATTCTCCATCAGTTTCGTCATTCATGTCATAAAGCCAAGTGTTTGGAGGACGGTTGTTTAAGGCTTTGGTCATTTGTTCCATCTGATTATTAATATTTTGACTTGATAACTCCTGACTAATCATCATCTTCTCTTAGTCTGCTATGATCTTCGACATGACTTCCCTCAGATTTGACTTTTTTCATATGGCAATGGAGGCGGACATGAAAATTCTGCTGGATATGTTGGACTTGGAGCGTAGTAGTGGTCTTCATAATTATGTCTCCATGAAGAATCCGGGTGATACCCCCAATCTTGGTGATAGTTAGGATAAGCATAGTTGTAGAGGTAATCACCACCACACTATCCTGGTCCAAAATTAACGGTGCATTGATGACTATGATGGTTGCCAACACAATAGTTACGAACTACTGCTACCTTTCGAATATGTTGGGCTGCAAGAACATCCAACCTTCTCGAAAGTGTCTCAATCTGTTATGACAATGCAGAAAGTGCATTAAGCCTATCAATCCTTGTTTCACTTAGTTGAGTCATACTCGAATAAGGCCATTGATAATTGGATCCAACCATGGTACCTGAGAAGTGAGTAAAATAGGAAGAGAATTAAATAAAAAGAAAGAAAGAAATGGTTAAATTAAGACTATATTGATTGAAATTAATATTGGCAAATAATTATTAAAATAAGTCCCTGATAGTGGTGCCAAAAACTTGTTGGGTAAATCTAGTTATGCACAACACGCAAGTATACGTGGTCAACAAGTAATAAAGTGAAAATAAAGTATCGTTCTCACGAAGAATTATTTAATAAGAATCACCAAGTACTAACCCGTAACCAAACTTTATCTTATTTAAACAGATAATTTCAAGTTTGAATTAACTATTTAACTACACTAATACTAATTACCACTAGTTAAATTAATATTACGGAGATTTAAGTCACAACTTCACTTATTGCTTCGTTTAGATTAATACACTTCTTATCAATTATGTTCACTATTCTGAATTGTTAATCAAGAACACATAAACAAATATGACCATCTCTCAATGCATCATATTCAAATCAACTTAAATCCACATATGATAGAATTAAGAAGAACACCGTAATTAACTAATCCACTATATCTCTATGTGAATTACAATTAAAGAGGATTTCAAGCACAAGTTCTTTATCAGATTACATGTGGTGTAAAGGTATATATCTATCCTAAACACAAATCATACATTCAACGCCATGCAGAAAACACAATCACATGCTATTATGATCATATCTAAATCTATAATCCGTCTCTCAAGTTCATATAGATTATCACAGTAATTGATAGCTAGGCAATTAAACAAGTAAGTCCAAATCAGAATAGACAATTCCCACGATAGATCATAATAATTGATAGAGAAACATATTAAAATAAACTACACAATAAAAACCATTATAATCTTAAACAAAAGATTTAGTTCATTAATACTGAATTAAAACCAAGAATCCACAATTGAATAAACATTCAAAGATAGAAATAAGAGTAGAGAAGAGAATAGAATATGTTGTCAGCAAATCTCATGCTCATTCTTGCTCCTGCTCTTGATCTTCAATGGCCTCCAAGTTGCTTCAATCTCCAATCCTATTCCAATTAGGGTTTGTATCTAATTTCATCTAAGCTAATCTAATGGAATCTCCCTCAATCCTTGTGTATTCTTCCCCTTTTATAGCCCTCTTATGATCATTCTCCAACTCCATGCTCAGAATCCTTTCGTTTCATCCAAATCCTACTTGAAATAGGATGTTTTTATGCTCCCAGCACACCTACCCGCCCTGGCGGGTGTTTGGCCTTCATAAAACCCTCCCAAGCAGGTGTTTGCACTGTCTGGACTGCCCTATACCCGCCCCGGCGAGTGTTTTGTACTATAGAAACCTGCCCCGGCTGGTGTTGCTCCGCTGCTGCAACACCCTTTGATAAAATGAGCATAACTTTTGATCTAGGAAGAGTTACGGGGCCTGCTATCTATCAAATCGAAGCCGTCGACGAGATCTAAAACTTTCATTCTTTGAGCATTGACAGATTCTAAATGGATCAAGGTTGAAATTGGCTCCAAGTGACTGCTATATACATTGCAACTTTCAAACTCTGAGGTTTCAACTCCCACTTGGTAAAAAGGTCATAACTCTCTCATATGAACTCTGATTGGGACTATTCAAGATGTTCCGGAAAGGTAAGGAATAGCTCTACTGTAAAATCCAAGTTCCAAGCCAAGACTATGAATCCAACTTAGCTCCATTTTTCATGTTTTGACCCTCCGGAGCCGTTTCCTATAACACAAACACAAAAACAAGGAAAAGAACACTAAAAATACTCAAAGTTAACAATGAATTAAGCCTTAACGGTGTCCAATTCGTTGGTATAAAACCCACTCATCAATTCTTAAATGCGTGAGTTTTATTAAATGGGATCTATGTACCTCGTCTTCTCTAATTTTTATTGATGTAAAATTCTATCTCCCTCCTATGTACTTTCCCTTCACTGCTGATTAAGGTTTCTATTTAAATTAAATATTTTATGTAATAGGACTAGCTAGAATTATCTTGAAGAATTGGAGACCAAGGAGCAAGGAGCGCTTGAAGACCCGTTTGTAATGGAGCCCGAGATTTAAAAGTAATAGTTATATTTAAATTTAATTCTTGCACCCCTAGGTTTGACCTTTTGGTTCACTTGGTGGCTCTAGTGAACCAAACTAGAATAAAAGTTCGTAATCAATTCAGGTAGAAATATATATATATATATATATATATATATATATATTATGCAACATGCTTTGCATGTTAATTAATATAACGCGTATTTTATATATATGTGTGCATACACGCTAAACAAGATGAGACAAATAATAACAAATCACTCAAAAAAATTATACTAAGTTGTAACGTTCAAAGATATTTGGAATATCGAATGTAGCCTTCTAGCATGGTAAAATAATAGAGTATGAAATATTTAATATGAGTTTATTGTGCACACACAAGACAAGTATTAAATATTTAAGATGTTATTTTATTACATTAAATATTTATAAAAGAATTGAACATTATCGCTTTGTTGTGCACACACAAGGGCTGTAGTTTTCTCTTCACTTATATGGAAATGCTTGGTATGACTTAACTTAGATCATTTTAGTTCGAATGGGCACACACTTGACCATTATGATCTAAGAGGCAAAATATAAGGAGTTACATGATGATGTAATTGACAAGAGTTGTCTACCTATTTATTTATATATAGTTTGTTGTGCACACATAAGTCTATATACATTTGAAATGAGATCCTTATTCTCACTAGCAAATCTTTAATTAGATTCGCCGAACTATATATTATGAGGGAAATATAGTTTGAAGAAAATAGTGGGAGATACCAATTTAAAATAAGACCTAATTTATTTTGGTAATTAATTAAATGATTGTATTCTAAAATGTTATTTTATTTCACATGTAGAATTTGAAAATATCACACTCACTATCACTGCGTAGCATACTTGATGCTAACAAACTGATCGGACTAAATTACACGGACTGGTTAAGAAATCTGGGAATTGTTCTCACTGCTGAAAAGATTTCTTATGTCCTAAATTTTCCCGTACCTGCAAAGTTGCAGAAATAGCCTTTGAGAAAGAGATTGCTACTTTTAAGAAGTGGCAAGATGATGCATCTGTGGATCAATGCATCATGCTCGCATCTATGAGTAACGAGCTTCAGCGTCAGCATTAAACTATGGATGCTCCTGCTATATTGCTACACCTCCAAGAGTTGTATAGTGAGTAAAGTATGGCTGCTGGATATGATATATCTAAGGAGCTCTTCAGATTTCGGATGACCAAGGACACTACTGTTGAGACTCATGTCCTAAATATAATCAATTTGATTGAACGTCTTGGACAGCTTGGGTTCATCACAGATGGGGAGTTAAGTCAAGATTTGATCTTGCAGTCACTCCCAGATACCTTCTCATAATTTGTTATGAATTTCCACATGAATAAGTTGGATGTCAGCTTGCCTGAATTACTTAACATGTTAAAAATTGCTGAAGGACACTTCCCATCCAAGAAGAACCAAGTCTTACTGGTGGATGATTCTTCCAAGAAAAGGAAGAGGCCTAAGGTATCTTCATAAAAGAAAAAATCTAAGAAGGCTAAGGGCAAGGCGAAGAACAAGGATTAAAAAAACCTGATCCAGCTAGCAAAGTAATGTGTTTCCATTGCAAGAAGCCGAGTCACTAGAAGAGGAACTACGAGAAGTTTCTTGCAGAGAAGAAGCTTGGAGAAGCTTCGAATTCCAATCAAGGTTTGTTCATGATTGAAATTAATTTTTTTGAAATTCAAACTTCTACGTGGGTATTGGATACCGGTTGTGGTTCTCACATATGTAATACTATGCAGGGACTAGTCAGAAGTAGAAAGATGAACAAAGATGAAGTCGTCCTACGAGTGAGAAATGGAGCAAAGGTTGATGCATTAGCTGTAGGGACTTATTGTTTAGCATTGCCTACTGGCAAGTCCATTAGCTTAGATAATTGTTATTTTGTTCCATCACTTATTAGAAACATTATTTAAATTTCCGTATTGAATATGGATGGCTTTGATATTATAATAAAAAATAATAGTTGTTCTATTTATAATAAGAATGTTTTATATGGAGTTGAAAAATTGTTAAATGAACTTTACATACTTAACTTGCATGAAAATATATTTCAAATTGAACAAACTAAGAAACGGAAAAGAGATGATATTAATTATACCTTTATGTGGCACTTTAGACTTAGTTATATTAATGAAACAAGATTATCCAAGTTGCATAAAGATGAGCTCTTAGAGCTATCTGATTATGAATCATATCCAACTTGTGAATCTTATCTCATGGATAAAATTACTAAATCTCCTTTAAGTGGAAAAGGAGAAAGAGTTACAGAGTTGTTAGCATTGGTAGACATAGACGCTTGTGGACTTATGACAACGAATGCTCGAGGAAGGTATTCTTATTTTATTACTTTCACTGATGATCATTCGAGATTTAGATATGTGTATTTAATGAAATACAAATCTTAATCGTTTGAAAAGTTCAAAGAATTCAGAAGTGAAGTAGATAAACAAACCAGAAAAAGTATTAAAATTCTTCGATCAGGTTGAGGTGCTGAATACTTACGTGGTGAGTTTCTCGACTGTCTCAAAGAAAATGGTATAATCTCAAAATAGACTCCACCAGGAACACCACAGTTAAATGTTGTATCTGAAAGGAGAAATCGAACATTGTTGGACATAGTTCGTTCTATGATGAGTTTTACCGATCTTCCAATATCATTCTGGGGCTATGCCCTAGAAGCGGCTGCATATCTACTAAATAAGGTCCCCTCGAAATCTTTCCCTAAGACTCCATATGAGATGTGGACAGGGATGAAACCTATTCTTAAGCATGTTAAGATTTGGGGATGCCCTGCTTATGTGAAAAAGTTTCAAAATGATAAGCTTGGGACAAGATCTGATAAGTGCACATTTGTGGGATATCCTAAAGAAAGATTAGAATACTATTTCTACAATTCATTGAGAAAAAGGTGTTTGCTACGAAACACGTTGCCTTCTTGGAAAAGGAGTTTATCCTTAAAGGGGCTAGTGGGAGGAAAATAGATCTTGAAGAAATTCAAGAACCACAAACTCCTGCAGATCAATTGGATGAACCTATCCAAGTAGAGACACCTTTTGTATAACACTCTATTCGTAAATCTGAAAGAGTACCGAAGATACCTAATAGGTATAGATTTGTTATAGAGAATGATGACGAGGTACGCATCATAAATGATGATGATCCATTGAATTACGAGCATGCTATTAGTAGTAAAGACTCAGATAAATGGAAAGAAGCCATGAAATTCGAGATGAACTCCATGTGTGAGAATAAAGTATGGACTTTAGTTTCATCACCTGAGGGCATTAAGCCTATTGGGTGCAAATGGGTTTTTAAAAGAAACACTGGAGCAGACGGCAAGGTAGAGAACTATAAGGCCAGACTGGTTGCGAAAGGTTTCAAACAAAGACAATGTGTTGACTATGATGAAACCTTCTCGTCAGTAGCTATGCTCAAGTCCATTCAGATTTTGCTTGGGACTGCAGCTTACTTTGACTACGAAATCTAGCAGATAGACATGAAAATGACCTTCCTCAAAGGGAACCTTGAGGATGATGTGTATATGACACAACCAGAGGGATTTATTTTAACAGTTGGAACAAATCAAGTTTGTAAGCTGCAACGATCCATTTATGGATTGAAGCAAGCTTCTCGAAGGTGGAACATCTGTTTTGATAAGACAATCAAAGAGTTTGATTTTATCAAAACGAGGATGAACCATGTGTGTATAAGAAGGTTAGTGGGAGCTGTTGGTCAATTTCGCAACTAAATAAACACGCGCAAGTACACACGGTCTAACAAGTAATATAATGATAAGATGAGTGTCGAACCCACGAGGAACTATTGCTAATATTTACCAAGTACCGACTTTGTATCGCTTAAGCCTTATTTAAATAGTTAAATAAAAGATGTGTAATTAATCTAGTTAATTCTAATTATCAAAGCAAGTAAATGGATAACGATTGGTATCTAAGGCACTACAAGTTAAGATCATAACTTTCCCCCCCACAAGCATTTTGTCAAACACTTGGTGTGCTATGTTTCATCAAACATCCTAACTTTCACTCTTTGGTTTTAGTGGTCATGACGGATTATCGACCGAGAACTCACAAGTGCTCATACGCCTTTTTCGAGGTATGTATAAACCTATCCTCTCTAGATCTACCAGAAAGGAAATAGAACAGAAAAGAACATCCTAGCTAGACAATAATCCAACACATTCCTATGCGAATTAATCATAGACAAGGAATTAAAGCATAGGTTCTCAATTAGGTAACATATGGCGCACATGTATATTCTTACCCTATACATAAATTATACAGTCTAATCAAGTAGACAAATCATAATCACATGCTAACATATCAAGGTATAAATCTACAATTCATTTCCTAATTTCTTATAGATTACCAAAATCATCACTAATTCCTTAGCAATTTATCATTAAGCATAAATATATCGAACCAAATATGGTGCCAACCAAAAAGATAAGATAATCAATTTTAATTAACAAAGGGTTCCATTATAATCTTAGAGCCAATAATTAGTTCATAGCTCCTAAACTAAACATTAGTAGCAATATATACAACACTTATAGATTACAAAATCAAAGGAAATAAATAGAGAAGAATAAACTATGTCAAGCCTTCTTCAATCTTCACAAATTCCAATCAATTCATGCTCTAATCCATGTTGCTAAATGCTCTTGAGCTCCATGGAATCCCAATCCTCTCCCTACTCTATGTTGTTATCAAAAGCTATATACAATACAAAAGAGAAAATAAACTAAGTTATGCTATGGAGATGAGAGAGTGAGAGATATATCCAAGATTATAAGGATGTCTTCAAAAGGAGGCTGATAATATGATATATAAGCTTTCCCTCCATTCATTAGGTCATTTCCACTTGTTTGTGTCTGAAAACAGGAGGTGATGCTGCAGCACCAAGATTAAGACTTGGAACGGCGCTGCAGAGCCTGGTCAAGGGCACCAGGTCAATAAGTGGGCGCTACGGCGCTAGATTGTTAAGGATTTGGGGCACTGCAGCGCGACATCTGGGTGAGCTGGCAAATAAGGGGCGCTGCGGCGCCAGATTTGTACTAAGAACTGGCACTGCACCGCCAATGCTGCAAAAGTGACCTTTTTGCCCCTGAAACCTGGAAATGACCTAAAAACTCCTGCAAAACATATATTAAGCAAAATAATAACAAAACAATCTAAAAGCAATATAAACTAATAAGAACATGTAACTTCTCAAGTATAAAAGTAGTCTATTCACGGGTATAAATCCCACCCATCAGGAGCGCTGTATCATTCCTTGTATTATATGTTGATGATATATTACTGATAGGGAATGATATTCCTATGCTACAGTAAATCAAAATTTAATTATCTAAACATTTCTCCATGATGGACTTGGGAGAAGCATCCTATATTTTGGGGATAAAGATCTATAGAGATAGATATAAAAGGATACTTGGCTTGTCCCAAGGAACGTACATTGACACAATGCTAAAGAGGTTTAGCATGGAAGATTCCAAGAGAGGTCTCATGCCGATAAGCCATGAAATACATCTCTCCAAGAAACAGGCCCCAAAGACACCTGAGGAGAGAGACTGTATGAGTAAGATTACTTATGATTCAGCAATAGGATCTATCTTTTATGGTATGATATGTACTAGACCGGATGTAGCTCATACACTTAGTGTAACGAGAAGATATCCATCTAATCCTAGAGAAGAGCATTGGAAGGTAGTGAAAAATATCCTAAAGTACTTAAAAAAAAACTAAGAATGTATTTCTCGTCTACGGTGGGTCTGAGTTGAAACTAGAGGGCTATACAGACTCAAGTTTTCAAACGGACCAAGATGACAATAAATCTATTTAGGGGTACGTATTTACCTTAAACAGTGGCTCAGTGAGTTGGAAGAGTTCCAAGAAGCAAACGGTTGTTGATTCAGTGATAGAGGCAAAGTACATAGCTACAAGTGAAGATTAGCGTTGGCAACGTCGTTGTTATTCGTAGATCCTTCATGAGGTTGCTGACGTGTTTGGCGTCTTCTTGACGGCATTTTCTGTTAAAGTTATACATTCTTAGTTCACTACTCAATTCTTAAGTATTTAATTCTTAGCTTAAACATTTTAAGATTATCACATAACATCTTCAATAAACTCGAATATTTTATTCATTCAAAATTTTAAATATAGAAAGGATAGCATCACTACTATTTACATCAACTGTTCCGAGATAAAAGAAACTTCAGGACTAAATAATCATATTTCATTGTTTATATCCACACTGAAATTTACATTTTATTTACTTCCATAATTATTTATATAACTTGTTACTCTTCCTATTATGGTCTACTAAGACGTCGAACAGCTTCTCTGCGCTCTTCCTCCATGATACGGAACATCGTCCTACAATCCAACATGTACCATGATAAGTCCTCGAACTGAACTGGATAGTAGAAAACTCGGTCCTAGGCCCTATCAATCGCTGTCTAAAAAGCGTAGTCTGTCTCCTCAATCTTAGCCTTCTTTGCCTATTCCCTTTCTTCAGCGAGATCTACACGTCGAGAAGCATTCATCTAAGCGTCTTCTGCTCTAGCGCACTTTGTTGTCTCCTCACTTAGGTCACTCTTCAATTTCTTTAACTCAGCCAACAACTCTTCCTTTTGACTTTCTACCTGAACTAGCTTCCATTCCACGTCTCCAAGACGTTCATCAAGATTCTAAATCTTGTCATCCTTCTGCTCTATAGCAGTCTAGGCGTATATCTGCCAGCTCCTCCAACTCTCCAACTCTATCCTATAACTCTATGTTACGGTCATATAACTCATCATACATCTAAGATCTAATAGAGTTAGGTGGAAACTCATCAGGATCCTCATCATCCTCCTCAGCCTCTACCTCTATCTCCTCAGAGTCCTCCTTTGGATCAAACATAAGCTCATGCTCTTGACCCACAACTCTGATCAATAGAGATGGCTCTCTCTGTACCAACTGTTCCCAGACGGTATGAATGTCTCATGGCTCCTCCTCTCTAGCTACTCGGGCTTCCCCTCCCTAGGTTGACTAGATCCTCTAACATCAGTCATATTGCAACAAAAATTTTAAGTTTAATTACTACTCAATGTTATTCGGTACACGCGAGCACATATTTTATTAACACATAAGCACATAAAGTCTTTTATCTTCAATGAATTCCTTAATTCATTCCTTAGAACTCGAGAAGAGTATATCACCACTATGTTTTTGATCTTCTACAAGACTACTACTTAAGGTTTCCCCACCTAAGGTTCATAACCTAAAGCTCTGATACCAACTTATGACACCCCCAAATCCGGGTACTTAATTTTCACAGGATTTGGTGTTCACTGTCCAATTAAATCACATCTAACTACCCATAAATAAGGATATAAATGAAACTCGTAACTTAAATAGAAATCATCCCATTAAAGGGTTACAACATCTTAAATAAATCCCAGGTTCTCTAACCTTAAATACATCAAATACAGAAACATAATATAATAAAATAAGTCTTATACATAAACATTCACAAATAACAAATAACAAGTCTTCATCACTTGTTCATCTTGGACGGTACGTCAATTCTTTCAACATTAGCTGCAATGTTATTATGCAAGAGTGAGCAAACAATTGCCCACAAGTATAACAATAATAATAGAAATAACATTAGAGTAAACAATGAATTCTGAATAATAGAAAGCTCGGCTTTTGAATTAAGAGTAGAAAATAAGATCAAAAGTACATCTGAGGGTTACAATACCATTAACTATGTCCTAGGTTATCAAGTATTTCTACTTTTAACCTTTAACAGTTATAAGACTATATGGACCTTACTTTTCGTACTTAAGGGGATTAACGTACCATGTATTGTGCACAGTCATCTTAACGCTATCGCGTAATATTATCCCGTATAATAGGGTTGTTCATCTCAGTTTTGACATAAGAATCCGCACCAAAGGAAGTTTGGTTTGGATAGGTTTTAATAACAGTTCTAGAATTTAGAACGCTCATCAACTATAGACTAGTAGAATCAATAAGGTTTCACTAGCTGTAGACACTCAAAATTTTGCATTCCTATAACTAACCCTGCAAGAGGGTAAAATCGTCTTTTATCTTCCAGAGACAACCCTGAAAGTCCAGATCAAATTAAAACCCCGGAGATAACCTCGGGAGATCAAATCAAACCCCCGACGACAACCCCGAGAGATCAAATCAAACCCCCGACAACAACCCCGGGAGATCAAATCAACCCCCGACGACAACCCCGGGAGATCAAATCAACCTCCGACGATAACCCTGGGAGATCAAATCAACCCCCAACGACAACCCCAGGATATCAAATCAAAACCCCGACGACAACCCCGAGAGATCAAGCCAAACACCGGTGACAACCCTGGGAGATCAAGCCAAACCCCGACAACGACCCCGGGAGATCAAGCTAAATACCATTAAAAACCCCGGGAAATCAAATCAAATCTCAGGGATAACCTCGGGAAATCAAATCACACCCCGATGATAACCCTGGGAAATCAAGTCAAACCACGACGATAACCCTGGGAGATCCAGTTAACCTTCAGAGATGACCCCGAAGCATCAAATCAATCCCTAGAGACAACCTTGTGATATCAAATCAACCCTCGAGGATGACTCTGAGGAAGAACAGAGTCGGCTGGGATCAAACCACGGAGACAACCCTAAAAAATAGTTGAAAGCCCTACCAATCCTAGAGACAACCCCCGGAAGGGTAAAACAATCATTTTTCCAACTTAACCTCAAATCAAGTCAAAATTACGTTAAATCACTGCCATGAAGGTCATGCAGAACCATAACGTCAATCCCGAGTGAAGACAACACAAGACAGCTCAAACGAACGGACTACGAAGACTCAAAGATCTAGTCATGGACCCATCTTCTCGGATTCAAAAAAAGTTAAATCCCATGACAATATGTAGCTCTCCAAAAGGTCTTTTCAGAAAGGTATAGCACACCTCCATTGGGTTCTCGGATTGAAAGTTATGAAAGTTTTAAGTAGACAACGCGTTGGTCAGAGTGCACGTACTTCGAGATGATAAGACCCACAAAACCGGGGACCCAAGGAACCGAGGGCACCTGGGTCAGCCACAGGTAGACTTGCGGCTGACGTAAATGGACCTGTGGCTCCCTGGTCTATAAATTAGACCCCACACCAGCTAAAGAAAGAAAAAGGAAAAAAGAGAGGAAATTCCACCCGTTTCAGCTCTTAACCCTACCATCAGTGTTTCAAACTTCAAATATTGTTCTTTCTAAACACTTGTATACGTATATATACTAACAATAAAGTTTTAACCAGTGGAAACGAAGTTTTCAAGCTACAAAAGCGGTTCAAAGCCCGTCTCACTGTACACCGTGAGATTTTTTCAGATCTGACATTTTTTACTGCTTTAATATATATATATATATATATATATATATATACATATATATATATATAAGTATATATATATATAAGTGTTCATTATGCTTGGATTTTAAATCTATATATATAGTGTTCATTATGCCTGGATTTTAAATCTATATATATATATATATATATATATATATATATATATTATTAACTCGTTTGACCTGGTTTGTTAATCTGTGGTCTTTTTCAACTTCAATATATATAAGCATATATATATATATATATATATATATATTAGTTATTAATTTGGCTAAATATCAGTTTTAATTGTTCATTTGATGTAAATCTGTACTAATGTAAAGTTTGTAAACTAGATTTATCTAAATCTAGCCATGTCTAACTTTTAACCGGTTCAAAAGTCATAAAACTGGAACCGTTGAGCTAGAATGGGTAAGATTTATTTAAATCTAGTTTTCTTTCTAGTTTTGTAAATATTAAGCAACTACGCGACACTAGATTTTTATCTAGAGGGAACGGGAAGCTTAGCTATCCGCATGCAAGGATTTAACTGATGAATCCTTTATTTTGCGACGTCTAGATTATAATTTGAATTTTATTTCTATATATATGTCGTGCAAGCTTTTTGATGATATTGTGTGAGCTTAGGAATCACAGGATCTACGATTACGGACATGGATTTGGATCCGATTCCCATAATGGTCAAATTCCAACTATATGAACAGCTTGCAAGCCCCTTTATAAATGTAACCATGTGCCTTAAAACGGGGATACAGATTTTAGGCCCTGACATAATTAAATTATGGTTTGTGGTGCTCGGATTACTTCGATGGCTTTCATGCCCATAAGAGGTCCGACACTTTTGTAGATATTTATTTATGCTTAGAATCTCCCATAAAATCCAAATCAAGCAGAATACAGAATAAAAATGGAAGTATAAAAAGGCTTCAATTCCTATGCGAGCGAAAAGGATTGAAAACCACTTTTCAAAACATCACTTTCATATTTTGTCTAAAAAGGACTTTTCATTAAATCAAACCCTTCGTATATAGGTCCAACGAAGCACATCACTACTTTCAAATAAAGCACTTAGGCCCAATTACTACAATTCACACACACACATACACATAATGATTAGGGAAATTGAAAAGATGCAGTAACCGTGTTTCATGGAAGTCGGGGGGTACCTAATACATTCCCCCCGCTTAATCAAGCCCTTGAAATATATAAAATCTCGGTTTCCAATACCAATTAAAAGAGTTCATTAATTGGGTCATATTGCAAAATCTTCTAAAACTTGGTTGAGTTAGAATAACCATTTCAATCATACCAACTGACGACTCTGTAAAATCAAGCTTTTCAAAATCGTCGACATTGTATGTCGGTCTTTTCCTAAAAATTCACCCTTCAGATAAAACCAATTCAAATAGAAAACATCATGGGTAGAAACAGATATAGGAAGAGGAGATCAGATAATTTTCCCGACGTCGACAGGTGGCGACTCTGCTGGGGACAGTAGAGGACTTAAGCCACATTTCAATCTTTTCAAAATTTAATGTTTATATGCATGTGTGTGGATGCTGTCTTTACATTGAGTGGATGTAAATAAATATTTTACTGCTTTATAATAGTGCTTCGCACAATGTCATCATTTCATACAGTGAGACACGTTGTATGTGAATGTATGTTGTGTGATTCCTCTACCAGGAGGCGAACCCGTTAGTGTTTGATTACTGGACTCAAAGGAGACTAATCCTGCGAGGCTCAGGAAATGCGCCACTCAGATCCGCTCCAATTGAAAGAACGGATTAATTTCCCATCTAGTAAATTGCAATGATCTAAAGACCTTCATGCCGAAAAACCGCGAGAGTAGCCTAAGATATGCCAGCCTCTGATAAACCAAACGCGAAGGGAAATCCCTTCATGCCTTTCTCTTTCAAATTCCATGTAAATTCAATGTAAATTTTAAATTCCATGTAATTATCAATGTAAATATACATTTCATTCCCAATCAAATTTCATTTTTTCACAGATATTAAATCCTGATATGCTATCTCGTTAGCAAAATAACTAACAGCTATTTTGCAGGAACAAATTAAAAAACCTCAAAAAATGACACATTACATAGCATGCATCTTGTTAATATATATCAAAATTAACATACCTACTTTTATTGTAGGAAAAGATTGGTCTCGTTACCAGATCAAAAGCTAAAAATACTCTAAGCCCATCTCCAGACATGGCTGTAAGTGCCCAACATTATTCCACCCCTGTATCTCGGGAAGAGTTTAAAGAATTAAAAAATCTAATAGCAGAATTGGCCATTTTCCTAAAAGATCAAAGCAAAAGTATTCAGGGTAAACAAATACCCGTTCAAACAAAATCATCCACATAAGGTGGCAGTCAGGATACCGACAAAAAGAGAGAAAATGAAGTTTAGAACCTTGAACCACAAACTAATGAAAAAACCAACAAAACCCTTGAAATCACCAATCTCAAAGAAGAACGAGAAACTGGTGACATTAGAAAGAAAGTCCAGTAAATGGAAGAAACCATCCAGTCAATTAAAGGGATTGGAGTCTATGGGAGTGTAAATTACTCAGATCTCTACATCTTTCCAGGGGCTCGTTATCCAGATAAGTTTCAGATCCCTGATTTTGAAAAGTATGATGGATTAGGAGATCCTTACACTCATTTGAAAGTGTTCATTGGAGAACTCAGATCCTGTGCTGAAGATGAGAAACTAAGGATGCAGTTGTTCCAGAAAAGTTTGACCGAGGAAGCTAGAGCATGGTATGCCCGACTAGACAATTCAAAAATCTACAGCTGGGAAGAGTTAGCACATGCCTTCCTGAATCAATACAGTTTTAAATCATAAATGGCTCCAGATAGGTATCAAATTACCAAGGTTAAGGAGCAAAGCGGTGAATCTTTCAGTGAATATGCCCAACGCTGTAGACACCTGGCTGCTCAAGTCATTCCATCAATAACAAAAACAGAAATGGTCATGACATTCATTGATATACAAGAAGCTCCATTTTATAAGAGGGTCCTAGCAGGCATAGGAAAAACATTCTAAGAAATGATTAAGCATAGAGAAATGGCTAAAATGGGATTGAAGTCCGGAAAGATCAAAGACCTTATTTCTTTGGAGGTCGTGGCCGAGCACATTTAAGCTGAAAGTTATGGGAATAATCCTTGGAGAGTCCATAAAAAGAAGGAGGAGGATGTATCCTTGATTCTTCAAGGACAAAATCAAACAGGCAGTCAAAACTTGCCCATTCAAAGGATAAATTATTCCCATATCCAAACTTCTGCACAACCTTCAAATCCTCCATTTCAAAAAACCAGAGAAGTTAAACGTCGAAGAACATTCACACCCTTGGGGGACTCACTCAAAAATGTGTTGAAGCTTCTGACAACACAAAAGAAGATTGTCCAGTTCCTTCCTCCATCTAATCCCAATGGATGGAATTTTGACAGTAAACAAGAAATGTGCTTATCATTCAGGAGCTCCGGGCCACGATACCCAAGATTGTTGGTCTCTCAAACATAAAATCCAAGACCTGATAGACAGTGGGAAGATTGTGGTAACAACACCAGAACAAGAAATCAAATTTATCAAGGAACAAGTTGGTCATCTAACAGAGATGGTAGTTCATCAACATTAGATAACGCAACAATTGATAAATCAGACCAATCAGCGAGAAGCAAATCTTCCTACGCCTGAGATTAGTCCCGTTGCTATGAAGGATCATTACCAATTTCAGGAGCATGAACCCTGGGCAAACAAGGTTGCTAGGGATGAAAAGTTTCGAGCTAATAAAGAGTTCGCCTTCAAAAGGAATTTTACTCATTTGAATTACCCTATGGAAGAAATTTTCCAAATGTTGATCAACGAGAGGAAAGTCAAAGAATCGTTACCCTAAGTCGACCCTCGATCCAGGAAGTTCAATCTCGATAGGATCTGTCAATATCATTCCAACACGCTTGGTCATGACATAAAAGATTATTGGGGACTTAGTTACTTAATTCAAAATCTAATTAAAAGCGGTGAGCTGCTGAAAGCAAACCAAAATTATGGCTTTCGTGGTGAGGAAGCAATCTTTCTTCCCATGGCATGGAATCTGAAAGAAGTAGTGGCTATCATTTCCTGTGAGAAGGATCTAGCCATAACTCCCCTGATACTTCAAGGAAAAGGGGCCTAAGAAAGAAAGAATCCTGTGAAAGTGGCTACACCTGAACCTCTAATATTGTCATTCAGACCGCAATATCCTATAGTCAGCCTGAAAAGAGTCCCATGGAACTATGGGAAAGATAAAGAATCAACATCAAACCACATTGCTATTATATCAAAGGAAAACCCATTGTACTTGCCTTAAGGAGTAATCAACTAAGTCATTAAAGCCAAGGGAAGAGTGTTTGAGGAGAAAATTAAAGAATTCCTCAGCATGATGGGGCATAATGAAGTCAAAGTGGTTCACAGATTAAAAGAAGCACCCCGACAAGTATCCATTTTGGATTTGGTCTTATCTTCGGAAGATCATCGCAAGATTCTGGTGAAAGTTCTGGAAAAAGCACATCTGTCGAAGACGGTAGATATGAGAAATTTCATCATGTGATAGAGCACATTTTCAACAGTAATGTGATATCTTTCACTAATGATGATATACTAGTGGAAGGGACTGGTCATTGTAAGTCATTGCGTATAGCAGTGATATCCTTAGGATATGTGGTTGGAGGTGTATTGATAGATGGATGATCATCCCTGAACATCCGTCTTTATGACACATTGGAAAGAATGAAGATCAATCCAAATCGAATCCGGACTAGTCATGTAGTTATAAAGGCCTTTGATGGATCTCGGTGAGAGGCTGTAGGAGAAATCGAACTTCCATTGGAGATTGGTCCCCATACTTTCTACGTATCCTTCCAAGTACTAAACATTACCACAGGATATAACTTACTGTTGGGAAGATCGTGGATCCATATGGTTGGAGCAGTTCCATCCACCCTTCATCAATAAGTCAAGTACATCATTAATGGCAATCTGGTAACTGTCAATGCCGAACCAGAATATCCTTTCTATATACAAAACAATATGCCTATGATTAGTCTTGATGAAGGAGTTGAGCTTGTCAGTTTTCAAGCCCTGGAAGTAAGCAACACTCAATACCTATCTATTGGGGCACTAGCCTTAAAGCCAAGAGTCTCCACCGAAGTAATGACGGCTAGTCAAGAAATGATATCCTTGGGTTTCTGCCATGGTAAAGGGTTAGGAAAGAGTCAGCAAGGAATTAAAAGTCCAGTTCAAATCCCTAGCCATACAGGGAAGGCTAGATTAGGCTATTCCTCTGGATCAAACAACCGAAATCCGCATAAGCATCCACCGGTTCCTTCCTCTACCATTCTGCTACTAAACCTGACTGATGTAGGATTTATGAAGCCTATGAGGAAAATTCATGTTGTAGTCACTAGTATGCTGATTCCTAAGACTTAAACCAATCATTAAAAAAGAAGTCCTGAAGCCTGATAAGGAAAGCAAATAAGGGAAGGAAAGATTCCTATGGGGAGGACGAGACTCATTTGCCAAGATGTATTTTCTGGTGCATACTGAAGGAATGGACAATGATATCCCAGATGTTGATTCTACAGAAGATAAACTCACGATCCCTTGCATGGACATAGCTGAAGGGAATGTCCTAAAGGGGAATGCCGACCTTGACAAAGATGTCTTTGTTATCCTCAAAGAGGAGATGGACAACAACAACTCCTTTATCCTCCCTATTAATGAGGACTTGACTCTAGACAATTAGAGCAGCACTCCAAGCATCAATCAAAAAGGGTAAAAGGGAAGAAAGTCCATCTACCCTGAAGTTGGTTCTATTTCCTGCTAATTTTTGTTGCACAACGATAGCAGTTACTTTTTGTCATGCTTTTGCTAATGTTTTGTATGATGAAACAGTTTCATATATTAAGTGAAAGCATTTTGTTTTCAGGACTCTAGAGTAGGATTTGTTTGGCCTTGCTAATGAGATGCCAAATTTTCATAGTGACTACAACTTTCATGTAGAGCTGGACTTTGACTTGATAGGGATTGATCAAGAGGAGATAGATGACTATGAGGTGTTCGAGGAGATCAAAGAATGGGTTGAAGACAAACCCCAACCAAACCTTGATCAAACCATCACTGTCAATATCAGAACCTTAGAAAACCCTAAAGAAATCCAGATAGGCATGGACCATACCCCAAACCAAATAGAAGACCTGATTAGCCTCCTAACTCAGTTCCAAGATGTGTTTGCATGGTCACATGAGGACATGATTGGTTTATCTACTGTTATTGCCATTCATTAACTACCCATTAAAGAGGGATTTAAGCCAGTCAAGCAGAAGCTCAGGCGGCTGAAACCTGAGTGGAGTCTGAAAGTCAAAGAAGAAATTGTCAAGTAATTCATAGCCGGCATCATCATAGTGTCAACCTACCCTGAGTGGATATCCAATATAGTGAAAGTAGTATGCACACAAGCCAATCATATTTGATGATAAAGCATTTACTTTGTAATAATCTTATTCATTTATTAATAAAAGTATTATTTAATTAAAAGCATTTATTTATCTACATGGTGCTATTTTTATAATATGTGATAGACCCATAGTTTTAAGCAATGCTTTTTGAATCATGATGATGATCATGCTAATGAGATCTAAATTCTTAGATAACTTAACACTAAAATAGTTCTCAATCGTTGGATTACTAAAAAGGGGATTAGTGAATCCGGATAGATTGGTACATATGTTGCTTACTCATTGGATGAGGATGATTGATCTCATGATCATTTGTGTGGAGACACTAAAGCAAGTATGTAGGTGCTTATTGGAGAATAAGTACACTAAACGTGACTCGCTAAGGAATACCTAATGGAGTTTTACTCGCCTGTCAATAGAAATTTTTAATGTGATAGTAGTACAAGTGATCCTCAGACTTGAGATCATCATAGTATCTTATATATAATGAATTATATTTTAACTTATTCCTTAAGACCCTTAGGGTATATCAAAGGGTATGCTTGGGTGTAATAAGTTATATAAGGAGATAATGAATTATCAATAAAGAATCCACCGCTTCTAGTAAAAGAAAAGATATGTCCTATTTGATTAGATAAATGACAACCCAGGAATCCTTGGCCAAGGTGGAATGAAATTAGAAAAGAGTTTCTAATTTGCATTATTTGGAGTTGTGCATTTTGGAATAGAAATACATATAATTAAATAAAATAAAACTTGACAATAATTTCATGTCTTATATTTAATTGGGACATTGTATGATGGAAGGATTGAATTGTACGGTAACTATAAACTCATAGGTTCTTTTATGATTAATGTTGAAATCTATATTATCTAGAAAGTCGTTGATCGCTAAGGAGGCTTATCCTTATTGTAGAATAAATGTTATTTATTTAAAAGAATTATTATTTTAATTTATTTATTTAAATAAGATTAGAATTGTTCTAATTGATTTATTCACAACCGGTTTAATATGGAGAACCTAAAAGATCACACCATAAAATGAATAATATTTATTAAAGAAACAAATGACATAATCGTAATAATAAGTCAAGTATATTTAATTTAATCTATGGTGATAGAATAAATTAAATAGCTTAATATTTATTATTTAATATTTTAGAAATATTAAATATAAATTAATAAGAGGAGTCTTATTATTATTATTATTATTATTATTATTATTATTATTATTATTTAATTCCTAAAGGAGTTTGAGAATTAATTAATAAGATACTCTCTCTTCTCTCATATATATTCCTAATAAGATTAGGAGGCTAATTAATTAAAAGACTTTAATTATTCCTAATAGAATTGTGAAGCCTAATTAATTAAAGGAGTTTAATTAATTAATATAAAATCCTAATCCTAAATTATTTAGGAAGGTTGCCTACATCTATAAATAAGAAAGTCTTATTATTAAGCAAGGTTAGACATTTTAATTCCAAGAGTTGGGAGAGCACTCCTTTTCTAAAGAGAATAAAACTAGGGTTTAGCCAAACATCATTCTTCTTGAATTCTTATTCTTTTTTGGTGGATCACCTCTAAAGGGCAAACACTTGAGTGGCTAACGTTAATCAAATGAAGGAATTAACCCAGTGGATTCAAGTAGAATGTAAAAATAATTTGGAGTTGAACTCGTACCTGAGGTAGCAAGAATCTTCAAGGGTATGAATACTAATATTCATCTTTTTGTTTAATTAATAATTATGCATAAAAGATTATCCGGGTATATGGTTTGTAAAATTTTAAAACTCTGATTTACCATACTTTCGCTTATTTTATGCAATTTGATTACATCCATGAATCTTACAAACCTAACAGTGGTATCAGAGCCAAACTTTATGCGAATTATTAGTTATTTTTTATTCATATATATTGATATGTGTTTAGAATATTTTAATTGGGCATAATTGTTTGTGTAAAATTAATTTTTTTATGCTAATTTTTTTTAAACAGCAGATTTTTTTAATTAAAAAAAAGGTCAAAGTCTACAGTCAAACGTTGACTGGTCAACTGCTGATGTGACGCTTACTGCTATGTGGACTGGACTGGTCAACTGCTGACGTGGTGCTGACTGGTCAACTGCTGATGTGGCTGTGATAACCCGAATAATTATAGATGTTGAATTATGAAGTATATTAATTCGACGAGTAGAGTATATGGTAATGGTCCTTAGAAAAAAAATGAACGAATTAGAGAATATATAATATTTAAAATATAATTAAGTTCAATTGAAGGTTTTGAAATAAAACCTAAGAATTTGTTGAAGAACTAAATGTAGTAGAATATATATATAAAACCTATATTAAGGTAATGCGTTGAAGTTATTCAACGATAAATATTTTTAAAGTGATTTGATGAAAACCTAAGTAAGGTAGGGTTTCGGTGATTCCGAGGACGGAATCCTTATAAGGAGGGAAGGATGTGACAACCCGAATTTTCAAAAATTATTAGAATAAGAATTTAATAAATATAATTCTTATTACGAGATGTTTTGAGTTTGGATATGTGTATATATATGTTATATATTGTGAAGTATATGATTTGGTGTGAATATAGAATATATATATATATATATATATATATATATATATATATATATTCATATATTGGGATAGTGAGATTTAATAGTTAATTTAACTATTGAAGAAATTAAATAAAATTATTACGAAAAGAGAATTAAGTTAATCTAATTAAGTTGGGAATTATATTATGGAATAATATAATTTGATTATTATGCCTTGTGGCAATGAATGTATTATGAATTAAATTTCAGAACTAATGTGAGTAATTCACTTAATTAAATAGTGAGTTAATGTAAAATAGTTAGAATAAGAATTTAATGAATAAAATTCTTATTATGACGTGTTTAATAAAATAAATATTTTAATTAAAATATTTATGGAGTAAAATAAATATTCTATAAAAATTATTATGGAATAATTTATTTAAGTATGATGATATTAAATAAATTGATTAATATTTAAGTAGTAATTAGATGTATGGGTTAAATAAATTGTATTGAGATAATTTATGCGAGGAAAGGAATTAAATAATTATATATTATAATTGTAAAATTTATTTGAGTTAATTAAAATAATTAAGGGAATAAATATTAATTATTTTAATGAAAAGGTCTATTTTAAGTTAAGAGTTATGAATATAATTTCATAATGTATAAGTATAATAATTATACATATTATAATTGTATAATTATTTAGTTTAGCTAGCTAAGTAATTTAGTAGTATAGTTAAAGTGTGACACTTAGAGAAAAGAAGATATACTATATAATAAGGAAATTATAAAAAAAATTAGAAGGGGATAATTGGATTCTAGCCAAACATGGCCTTGAGACCCTTGGTTTTTGCAACTGCTGAGACTTTGGGTTGTAACGGGCTGGGAAATAAAACTTACGCTTAAGTTTCACAAGGTTAAGTTAGAGAGAAACTGAGGAAAAGAACTCTCTGAGAAAGTTGAGAGTAAAGAGGAGTTCTACGATTCAAGAAAGAGGTATAAGATTAACCAAGTTTTCTACATCATCTAGATATTTTAAAGAAGAAATCAAAGATAATTGTCTAAATCTAAAGTTTTGTTCTTATTAAACTTCACTGTAAATAGTGTTGGTGGATGATTTCTTAAGAAAATTGATTATATATGTTTTTGGGTATATATATTCTGTTATATATCATCTATAAGCAATTTTTAGGTAATTGAATTCATGAAGTTATGCTAAAGATGAAGAACTTGTGTTCTTAATGAAATACGTATGTTATGGCATAGTTGGAGTCAATGTTTAGTTATGAAATCATGATGAAAACCTTAAATTGATGATGTATTATGATAGTACTCGAAAAAACGAAAATAACCCAAGTTGAACGAGTCAAAACGGATGTAAAACGAATTCGTAGTGAATGAATTTGCTACATATGTGTAAAACATGAAAAATTAGCATGAACACTGAATTGGAATCCTTAAAATGAATTGTTAATGTTTTTGAAGTGTTATAGTTATTATGTAGATGAGTAGTTCAGTGTTTCACGAATCCATAGAGTCGAAAACGGACTTAATTGTGATGTGTATAACTCAATTTATGAAGATTAGAAGGAGGAAAGGGTCAGAGAATTCGCAAGAACAACAACTGGGAAAAAAATTGCGTAGCATGCTGCCAGTGGCGCAGCTGCGCTGCCCCCAAGGCTATTTGGGGCGCAGCTGCGCCGGAAGAGTTGTCAGTCCGGGACTATTTTGACCTCCTGTGGTAAAATAGCCATAACTTTTTCATATAAACTCCGATTGAGGAGATTCAAGATGATTCGGAACGAGCACGAATGGGAAATGTATTTAATGTTTTGAATGTAACATGTTGTTGAATTATAAGTGGAGTTATCCAATGTATATGGATATTACTTTATGATGTAAGACTTGGTACAGTCATGGTATTGTAACGATTCATGATATAGATTTGAATCAAAAAGATGTAATGTAAATGTTGCGATTCAGGACAATAAAGAAAGAAGTTTATAAAAGTTTTAAATATTCCGCATTTTTGGTGATTTTAATATCAAATAATGATGTAAAGATAGATTAAAGATGTATTGTTAACGACCGAAGTCGAGAATTATATTATATGAATTTTGGGGTCGTTACAGCTGGTATCAGAGCTGATATGTTATACACTTTAGGTAAGAGTACCTTAGGCTATGACCATCGAGAATAAGAAGTTAAGTTAAGTTACGTATAACGAAAAGGTGATTCTTTTCACATACGTAGATGTATAGAATGAGTTAAGTCCTAAAAATGTTATAAGAAGAATGTAATAATAACGAGGAATAAAACTCGAATAAAATATTGAACTTTATGAACGAAGTTAGAAAATCTTAATAGAAGAGTTGTTAAATAAACAAGAAGATTAAAAGAAGAATCTTGAAGAGATATAAAGATAAGATTAAGGAGTTGCCTAACTCCAATAATAAAGATGACGAATAACGATGAATAGACAAAGTCTATAAGATTAATGCATAAAGAAACCATGATATAACATGATGAAAGGTAAAGATAAGAAGTTTTAAAACAAAACGATAAGGAGATAAGAAAGAATCATAAGGGAGATGATTATAGAATAAGGTCACGGCGTGATCTTTTAAAGTTGTAAAAGACAGATGGTCTGTAATGATTGCATAGTTATAGTTTGAGACTATAACGAGAATGTACTATGATATGGTACGAGATTAACTCACGAGGAGTTATAAATGATGAGATACAGGAAATCTGTATCGAGTATAGAACGAGAAGTTAAGAAGAAGATAGAGTTAAGTGGGATTTCAACTGAGGACTCATGTGGTGGCTGAGTTGTACAAATCTTTGTATGGGCAAGGTTTTGTGCTTACACTTGGCTTATCATATTGATAATCATTTAAAGATTGGTGTCACGCTATCGATATATATATATATGACGAAGAGGTGATTCTTTTCTCATATTATATTTGATAGTTAGAGTCAATAGAGATTAGATTATATGATATTAAGATTACATTAGATGATCTTAAGGTTAGGCGAGTTCTTAAAACTCATACTTATGGTAAGATCGTGACTCATAATCGTATGTATGTTTTGAACCCCTAAGTATATGGACAGTCTCTGATCAGTTCTTTGACTACGTATTGTTAGGACAAGTTCTTAAACTCATATTATTGTGGCAAGTTCCTGAACTTCCAAAGTGTGGTAAGTTTGATGAACTATACTGGATATAGAAAAGTTATGGTCTAGGAAGCATTGATGTTGTTTAAGGTTGATAGAATGATTTAGTAATGATGGAGTAAAGATTTACTTGATGGAGAAAGTTTTATATTTTAAATCTCCTAGTTTTGCTAGATTTTAGAAATTTATTGACTTCGTATTGATGTTGCAATTCTATTTTCTTGAAAAATATTGGATCAATTGATGGAACCAATGATTTTTTTTAAACAACAGTGTTATTATTCACATGTTTACGCTAATTGCTTCAGCTAGACAAAAATGATTTTAAATTCTTCAAAATGTATTTTCTATACATCATTTGATATGATGTACAAACAATAATCGAGGAAGTTATCAATGCAGTTAAACCTAGTGTTGGATGTGATCGTATAATCGTCAGCCCACTATGGTATGATGTAGTATGACGACGTCATGTAATGACGAAATCCTCAACGTACCATTACTACGGTACGGTATCATGGTATTATGAAAAGATTTACTTGTTATTTTTAGTTTCCATAAACTATATATAAAAAAACATTTTAAGTAAATAAATAAATAATTATTTTGTTGGGTAGAAATATATATGTAGATATATATATTTTGATTGATGTCCGAACTATTGCTAGAAGTCTATGCTACTTGATTCAGCTAGCAAATATTAAAAGATGTTTATGAAATTCGAGCGTTCTTGGTCAAACTATGCCAAACCAAATTATTTTGGTGCGGATTCAGATGTTAAGAAGCTGAGGTGAACAACCCTATAAAAGGGGACATGTTATCGGAGACTATAGTTCCGAGTGTAACGCATATTGTCGTTACGATATACTACGTTTGGGCCCGACGTAGGGGTACGATAGGCTGGCCACCTAGAGTACTGATGTGGTTTATAGTGTGAAGTACTGGGGGTGACGCACAGTTAAACCTAAAAACAAAGGTCAAGGTTTTGCGACCACTCAGCATGATTTGGAATCTTTTAAATTTCTGAGTTATTTATATCGCTTCTCAATTATTGAGCAATTGTGGAAGATTCTTATTATTCTGAAGGAGAATATGGCAAGGAGGATAGACTTTAGAAAGAAGTAGTTGTAGAACGCAAATAATCCAGTGTATAAGATTAACATAAAAGCTATTTTGATAGATGGAATGAACGAAGAATTATATTAAAATTTCGAGGACGAAATTCTTAGAAGAAGGGGTGAATGTGATAACCCGAATAACTATAGATGGTGAATTATGAAGTATATTAATTCGACGAGTACAGTATATGGTAATGGTCCTTAGAAAAGAAATGAACGAGTTAGAGAATATATAATATTTGAAACATAATTGAGTTCAATTGAAGGTTTTGAAATAAAACCTAAGAATTTGTTGAAGAACTAAATGTAGTAGAATATATATATATAACCTATATTAAGGTAATGCATTGAAGTTATTCAACGATAAATGTTTTTAAAGAGATTTGATGAAAACCTAAGTAAGGTAGGGTTTCGGTGATTCCAAGGACGGAATCCTTATAAGGAGAGAAGGATGTGACAACTCGAATTTTCAAAAATTATTAGAATAAGAATTTAATAAATATAATTCTTATTACGAGATGTTTTGAGTTTGGATATGTGTATATATATGTTATATATTGTGAAGTATATGATTTAGTGTGAATATAGAATATATATATATATATATATATATTCATATATTGGGATAGTGAGGTTTAATAGTTAATTTAACTATTGAAGAAATTAAATAAAATTATTACTAAAAGGGAATTAAGTTAATCTAATTAAGTTGGGAATTATATTATGGAATAATATAATTTGATTATTATGCCTTGTGGCAATGAATGTATTATGAATTAAATTTCATAACTAATGTGAGTAATTCACTTAATTAAATAGTGAGTTAATGTAAAATAGTTAGAATAAGAATTTAATGAATAAAATTCTTATTATGACGTGTTTAATAAAATAAATATTTTAATTGAAATATTTATGGAGTAAAATAAATATTTAATAAAAATTATTATGGAATAATTTATTTAAGTATGATGATATTAAATAAATTGATTAATATTTAAGTAGTAATTAGATGTAAGGGTTAAATAAATTGTATTGAGACAATTTATGCGAGGAAAGGAATTAAATAATTATATATTATAATTGTATAATTGTATAATTCATTTGAGTTAATTAAAATAATTAAGGGAATAAATATTAATTATTTTAATGGAAAGGTCTATTTTAAGTTAAGGGATAAAATTTCATAATGTATAAGTACAATAATTATACATATTATAATTGTATAATTATTTAGTTTAGCTAGCTAAGTAATTTAGTAGTATGGTTAAAGTGTGACACTTAGAGAAAAGAAGATATATTATATAATAAGGAGATTATAAAAAAAATAGAAGGAGATAATTGGGTTCTAACCAAACATTTCCTTGAGACCCTTGGTTTTTGCAACTGCTGAGACTTTGGATTTTTGTAACTGGCTGGGAAATAAAACTTACGCTTAAGTTTCACAAGGTTAAGTTAGAGAGAAACTGACGGAGAGAACTCTCTGAGAAAGTTGAGAGTAAAGAGGAGTTCTGTGATTCATGAAAGAGGTATAAGATTAACCAAGTTTTCTACATCATGTAGATATTTTAAAGAAGAAATCAAAGGTAATTGTCTAAATCTAAAATTTTGTTCTTATTAAACTTCACTGTAAATAGTGTTGGTGGATGATTTCTTAAGAAAATTGATTATATATGTTTTTGGGTATATATATTCTGTTATATATCATCTATAAGCAATTTTTAGGTAATTGAATTCATAAAGTTATGCTAAAGATGAAGAACTTGTGTTCTTAATAAAATATGTATGTTATGGCGTAGTTGGAGTCAAAGTTTAGTTATGAAATCATAATGAAATCCTTAAATTGATGATGTATTATGATAGTACTCGAAAAAATGAAAACAACCCAAGTTGAACGAGTCAAAACGGATGTAAAACGAATTCGTAGTGAATGAATTCGCTAAATATGTGTAAAACATGAAAAATTAGCATGAACACTGAATTGGACCTCTTAAAATGAATTGTTAATGTTTTTGAAGTGTTATAGTTATTATGTAGATGAGTAGTTCAGTGTTTCACGAATCCATAGAGTTGAAAGCGGACTCAATTGGATGTGTATAACTCAATTTATGAAGATTAGAATGAGGAAAGGGTCAGAAAAATCGCAAGAACAACCACTCGAAAAAAAAATCGCGTAGCATGCTGCCAGTGGCGCAGCTGCGCTACCCCCAAGGCTATTTGGGGCGCAGCTGCGCCGGAAGAGTTGTCAGTCCAGGACTATTTTGACCTCCTGTGGTAAACCTGCCATAACATTTTCATACGAACTCCGATTGAGGAGATTCAAGATGATTCGGAACAAGCACGAGTAGACCTACAACTTTCATTCTTTAAGTTTTTTAATTTGAGGTAAGTAGCAGGGGTCAAATGGTCATTTTAAGGACTGATGTGTATTCGGAGGCAATCGGAGGGTGTCGTGCCTGCGCGTATGCAAGTGTAGTGCTTCTGACGATTAAAGATATTGTCCTAAGTTATAAAATATGAATGTTAGTAAATATAAGGATGCTTAACATTAAATGATGTGTTAGATAAGTTATATAAGCACACTAAGCATACACAAGAGAGACGATTCGGGCGTGTGATGAATGAACGTCGAAACACCGTGACAAGTGTTAATGAACGTAAAAAGTGTTTTAAGTCAAATGAAATGAACATTATAAGATATGAAAGGGGATTAATATAAAACCAATAAGTAGTCCTAACAAGACTTAAACACTTGAATGAATTTCGAATATTACTAAAAAGAAATATAGTGAGATATACGTCGAAAGTTAATACATCAAATTGAACATTGTGTATTGATTAATAAGAAAGGTTATGGGATGTAGAGTAAAGTTTATATTACAACTACTATGTGTTGCTTTGTGACTAATAGTTGATGTGCATGATTATATAATTGTGTAGGGCACGTGAACTGCAGATAGCTGTAAGATGTTAATCTGTTATTGGTAAACAACGATCAAGACAAGTCTTTCGGTTCCTATTTGTCTATGTGAACTTGATGAACTATTCTAAATTGCATGATATGTTATATGTGTTGTAAGTGAGCATGATAAGTTATATATGTTGTAAGCATGAATGTTAAAGTCAATTTATGACTACATTATTGAGCAAAGCATGTTGATTGAGTAAGGAACTCCATGTTACTTTATTTATTATGAGATGTATGTTGAGTATGTTATTATGTGCTACGTGATGCACGAAAACTGTTAGAACTTGCTGAGCTGTCAAGCTCACTCTTGCAAATAATAATTTTTGCAAGTCAAGATTTCAAGGTATGGATACGTGCTAAGTGAGTTATAAAGATCCACATTCACGAAGATTACTTATATTTTATGGGAAATATATTTAATGTTTTGAATGTAACATGTTAAATTATAAGTGGAGTTATCCAATGTATATGGATATTACTTTATGATGTAAGACTTGGTACAGTCATGGTATTGTAACAATTCATGATATAGATTTGAATCAAAGAGATGTAATGTAAAGGTTGCGATTCAGGACAATAAAAAAAGAAGTTTATAAAAGTTTTAAATATTTCGCATTTTTGGTATTTTAATATCGAATAATGATGTAAAGATAGATTACAGATGTATTGTTAACGACCGAAGTTGAGAATTATATTGTATGAATTTTGGGATCGTTACAGTGGCGTTGGCTGGTGAACTGTTGACTGCTAACGTGGCACTAACATCATCTTCCTTTAAAAAGAGAAATATTAATTTATAGTTATAGGGTTTTGAACCCTTAACCTCTTGGTCACTTTCTACAAGCCTTACCATTGCACTAGAATTAATTTTGATTAAGAATCAACATGTTTAATATGTAAACTATACAATTCTGGCTTTGAAGTTTGACTTGAAGGCTTATTTGATTATTTTTTTAAAGGTTTTGATCAAATGTTGTTTTTCTAGTAATTCTAAATTTAAATAAAGTATTTTATTTTTATTTGGAATTGGATTGAAATAAAGATGTTTATTTTAATTAGAATTTAATTTCATGCTAATTAATTAGAGTTGGAATTGGATTACATGATAACTAATTGGAGATGGAATTGAATTCCTTATTTCCTAAAATAAAGGAGTTTATTTGTGATTAGGAAAGGGATTCAATGTTTCTTTAAATAAAGGAGTTTATTTAGATATAAAATAGGATTTCATATTAACCAAAATAAAGGAGTCTATTTTGATAAGGAATTGGATTTCACATATTTTGTTCCTCCCAAAAACGTTTTTAAAAGTTAAATTAAAGGAGTTTATTTTGACTTGGAATTGGATTCCATATTAATTAAAATAAAAGAGTTTCTTTTGATTAAATAATTTGATTAAAAATAAAGGAGTTTATTTTTATTCAAAAATGGATAAATTAAAATAGAAAGGATTTTTTTTAATTTAAATTTGGATTAAAATAAAAGAGTTTATTTTAATTCAGAATTGAATTTTATGCTAACTAAAATTGCCTATTAAATCGATATCAATGTATATATTGAATGTTTATTATTCATGAGATGCATGTTTTATTTATTAATGCATATGTTGATGTGTATGATAATAAATGGGGTTGATTATGGACTATTGACCAATGTGATTGGATTTTATTTGAGTTGGATGCTTGAATGTATGGGTTTTATAAATGGGATTTGCGTACCTCGTCTTCTCTAATTTTTCTTAATGTAAATTCTATCTCCCCCCTATGTACTTCCTTTTTACTGCTAATCAAGGTTTCTTTTTATAGTAAATAGTTTTTGTAATAACAATAGTTAGAATTAAATTTTGAAGAATTGGAGACCAAGAAGGAAGGAGCGCGAGAAGATCCGTTTGTAATGGAGCCCATGATTTAAATGTAATAGTTATATTTAAATTTAATTCTTGCACCCTAGGTTTGACTTTTTGGTTCACTTGGTGGCTCTAGTGAACCAAACTAGAATAATGTCCATAATCAATCCGAGTAGAATATAGTATTCTATATGTGCATTCTAGTATTATATATATATATATATATATTATATATATTATATTTTATGCAAACATGTTTCGCATGTTTTAATAAAATGACGCGTATTTTATATATATATATGCATGCACGCTAAACAAGATGAGACTAATAATAACAAACCCCTCAAGGTAATTATTTTAAGTCTAAAGCGTTCAAAGATATTTACAATATCAAACGTCGCCTTCTAGCATGATAAAATTAATAGAGCATTAAATATTTAATATGAGTTTGTTGTGCTATCCACAAGGCAAGTATTAAGTATTTAAGATGTTAATTTATCACATTTGATGCTTATAAAAAAAATTGAACGATATTGTTTTGTTGTGCCATCCACAAGGATAATATTGTTATTTTTTGAATATATGAAAGTGCTAGGTTGGACTTTGTTAGTTCCCAAGGCACGTTAGTTATCTAGAAGAGGGGTTGAATAGATATTTTAAAATTTCTTAGGTCTAAAATACTTAGTCAGTATTGATGATATTGACTGCAGCGAAATATATGTTTTGTTCCCCTTAAGATAATGCAGTTAAGGTTAGATAAGCAGTTATAGCAGTTAATGAGAAACAATGAGACACAGGGGTTTTAAGTGGTTCAGAGCCAACACGACTCCTAATCCACTCTTCTACTCCATGAGTAGGAAATCCACTAAGGATATCTTCTTACAACTAGATCACTCAGATCCCTTCAAGGCCAGCAGCCCTGGAACTTCACTTAGTTCACTTTTGAACTCTTCAAGTCCTTTGACTTGGATCTGTTCTTAGTTCACTTCTGAACTCTTCAAGTCCTTTTACTTAGATCTTCACTTAGTTCACTTTTGAACTCTTCAAGTCCTCTGACTTGGTACCTCACTTAGATTAGCAGTTGATAGTTGAGGTGTGCTACTCAGTTGCAGTTCAGCTTCTGTCTTTCAAAGGACTGAGTAGCGAAGCAAGCTTTCTTCAGTTTTGTAGTGTTACTCGTTAAGTGTTCTTGAGCTTTTTGAATGTATTCTTTCTTTATGCGTTTTGCTTACTTGATCTGAATCCTTGTCTGATTTTCTTATAAAAGAGCCATTCAAAAATAGCCGTTTTGAATGCTCCCGTTGCTTCATTTAATGCTCCAGACATTTTCTGTGCAGTGATATTGACGTCCTGCTTTTTTGCTGTTCTGCCACCTGGCTCACTGACACAGCAGACTGTATCTTTCACCTAACACCTGAAAAGGTGTTTTCTGCAGGCTACTTTAGTCCTATCCTTAGCTTCTACAATATGCTTCTTTGATTTGGACTAAGGATGAATATGGAAGAATTGGGACTATCACTTTGTCAACGGCTATAATCCTTTCTTCATTTGTTGCTCTTCCTCCCTTCATTAGATCTTTAATCTTTGATGTTGACTGGAGGAACACTACGATTATGGTCATTGTAACACAATCGTTGTGTGTTGGCTTTGCACAGCGTGATTCAGACTTCTTCATAGAGCACACTACGATTTCTCTTAAGCTCTCGGTAGACTACGATTCCTTGCTTGTTTATCTTGCAGACTTCACACTTCTGATAGCACTCTGCGATTCCTAACTTGGCTCGGCAGATGCTTTTCAACTTTTATGACTCTCAGTGTGGCTTCTGAGGCAAACTACGACTCTTTGATGCTTTCACTTAAGCTCGACTATTCTTGCCTTGGCCTCTACAGACTTGATTCTTCGGCAGACTTCTAGTTTTTATATCTTCACTCCAGCTCCACATTTTCTGCCTTAACTTCTGTAGGCTTGAATCTCTTGGCAGACTATGATTCCGATATCTTTGCTTCAGCTCCACAATTCTGCCCTGTCTTTCGAATGCTGTCTTTGACAGACTACGATTCTGTCAAAACTTTAACTTTTACAGCTCAAATAGATTAACCTAACAAGTTTGATCTTTTCTTCTGTACATTCATTTACATAAATGAAAACCATTAAGGCTCAGATCAACCTAACACGTTTGATCTATGATCTAAGTCCTTTTACAATGATTCTCTTAAGGACTGTACACTTAAGCATTTATATTTATTTTCAATATCAAATCTGAATATGCAATTCCCAACGATCTCCCCCTATTTGATGTTGACATAATCAAGGAGATTTAGATTATCGCATTATTTTCTAAATGCAAAATGCTAGAAAGTAAATATGGCTTAGTGTTTCAGTGAGCAACTGAAATTTCTAGAGAATAAGCATGAATTTATTGATGTTTGAAGAGATATTACATTCAATCATAAAAACATCAATACAAAATTAAGTTTAGGCTTATCTCTATTTTCTTTATCTCTTGCTCCTCGAAGACTCAGTAGCTCTCATCCTTCTGGTTTGCTCATCTCTCCATTCAATGTCTTCTAGCTCATATCTGGACTGTGCAAAAGTCATGCCTTGTGAGCTAGATGCTTGACCTTGATGTCTTTGAAGAGGTATTCCCACTGGAGGCTGCTGCAGATACTGATCAGATCGTGGAGTTTGAACATTTGGACTCCTGGAGTTGCCACCCAACGATTGACCAGTACGAGTTTGCCTTTGCCTTTCCTGCTGTAGAGGTGGTGGTTGAATGTACGTCTGCCTCGGTCTTCCACCTCTGCCTTTATCTCCTTGCCCAATCTTCTCCCCCTTTATGTCATCATCAAGGGTTTGAATATCGTCTGAGAGTCGTCTGATTCCATCTACCAGGGCATGCATTTGAGTTCTTTGTTGAGAAATATCACTGGTTTGTTTAGCAACTAAAGCCTCAGTCACCCTTCTTTCTTGCTGAAGCATTTTCATGGCATCGTTGTTCTGGGAGATTTGAGCAGCACTACATTCTTGGAATTGGTTTAAAGAAATACGCAGTGCTGAAATCTGTTCCGCCATCAGCTCATTTTGAGTTTGCTGATTCTTTTGCATTAGTAGCAAGGCTTCTTTCTGCTTCTTGGCCTCGACAAAATGAATAGCATCTCTTGCCTTGATGCTTTCAGCCATTTCTCTGAAGATCGCCCTTAATGATTCAGTCAGTTCCGTTCCCAAATTTACTGGCAGAGCCTTGACCGAGTCGAGAATGTTGTCGAATCTATGGTCAAGAGAAAGAGAATGTTCTTCAAGGACCTTTTCATATTCTGACCCTATTTCACTCAGTGTGGCAGTCAGCTCCTCCTTTGTTGGCATGAGAGCCAATTGATCTAGAATTTGTTGTGTTTCTGGAGGAGGAGGAGTAGCTGTAGTGTGTTCATCTCTCCTTGACAAACTTTTGAGAGCAAGAGTTATGTCAAATTATTCATTGTTAGAGGATGATGGAATGTCTTCTTAGGTTAGAGGGTTAGGAGTTTGCTGGATAGGCGTAGTGTTTGGCTCAGATGTATGTGTTTGTGTCTCTTTGAGCTGTTCTGGACACTCTAAGATTTCTTCTTCGGATTGATCAGCATGCCCTAATCGTAGTGTGTCATCTAAGGTTGGTGTTTCACTGATTGAGTTTGCAAGCATTTCCTTGACAACTCGTGTGATGTGCTTAATCATTATTGGATGGTTAACGAGTCGCTCGACGAAGATGAGCTGGTTATGTGGTTTATCAGTCATAGAGTTTTGGGACTCTGTGCCTGGAAACTGATTTATCATTACTTCATTCAGATTCTCTGGTTGCTCCCCCTCATCTTCTGTATTTTCTAGCTCCCCCTTAGTTGTAGCATTCTCTTGATTATGAGCTTCCTGAGTTTCTTCTTCCTGTGACTCAGTAATCTGTTTATCCTTCTCATCAGCTCTTTTTCTGTCCTCTTCCCTCAATACTTCCTCATTGATAAGAATGTATTTCTTGACCAATGTCCTCTTTCTCTTGGGCTTGACTGCATCTTCAGAACCTTCTTCAGCTTCAACCCTGTTTGTCTGTTCGGGCTGAGAGACTGGTAGAATCTTCTTCCATACTAGCAGCCTGCCTGGACTCTACGAATTGGTGAAGACTCCTCAATCATAGTAAGTGCAAGCTTCCTTGCTCTGTGACTGCGTTTCTTCTTCTTTTGAGCCTCAACACTTCTTTTAGCCATGTCCTCACTTGTTTCCCTCTTCTTCTTCTCCTTCTCTTTTAGAGTCTCCTCTGATGCTTGAACTGCCTCAGGAGTAATAGCTCTTTCAGTCATTAAGCCACTAAACTCTATTTCAGCATCAGGGCATGCTTGAAGTGCATCAGTGGTTGGGTCTTGGGGTTCCTCAGCCATTGATACATCTTCATTCATCATCTTCTTTCCTTTCCTCCTTTTGATCAAGGCTTCAGCATTTTCTTCAGTTATTCCTTCTTCTTCTACCTCCCAGGCTTCCTCCCTTACAGCGGATAGAATTTTAGATTTTATCTTTACATTTTTTGCCAGTTTTTTCTTCCAGCTTTGAAATAATTGCTGGGTTATCTTCTGGTTGGGGAAAATGGAGACTCCTTCTTCATCTTTAATCTTGTCGCCCAGTGTAGCTTCTAGTATCATGCTAATAAATCTCCCATAAGGCATTTTAGCAATATTCTTGGTCTTCTTGGAGCTTTCCATCCATTTTCCAAACCATTCCATTAGAAGAGCTCCATAGTTGAGTTGAACTCTGTACCTAATAGCTGTAATGAGCTTCAGTTGTTTTTCATTAACAGTATCGTGGCCAGAACTCTTGCAGCATAAGCATTTTCCAATAATTTCAGCAAGAAACTCATATTCTTGGGGAAACTCTTTCTTCCTGTAGCCACTTTTTCCTTCAATTTTGTTGTGTTTCATCTTCTTTAGGCCTTCATGAAAATCGATTTGGTCCAGTGATGGAAGACCTTCATTGATAAACCCTAGGGAAAGGTTTATGCTTTCTGAGTTGAGTCGAATCTGCTCGCCCTTGACTTTGGTGAGGATGAAGTTTCCTTCAACAATTCCATTTGTATAGAACTCTTTCACCAGCTTTGTGAATACAAGTGTGTCGGTATTTAGGGCATCCTTGAGTCCAGCTTTATTTAGCAGGGAAAGAATTTTGTGTATTTCTGGACTAGCATCTTCAAATTCGTCAAAGCATAGCTGAAAACCCGAGATAATTCTGGAAGCAGCCATTGATTTAGATTGATTTTCCTGAAATGAATGAACTTGGCTTAGCTTTCTGAAACTTAGGGTTTCGTTTGAGAGAGAGAGAGAAAGATAGTCTTTTGAAATTCAAAGATGAACTGGCATATGACAGTTTAAAATAGTTTTAAACACTTCCCTCCATATGTTCAGCGTCATGGGACACGTTTTGGATTCTGCAAAACTCCACAATTTTAATCCATGTAGAAATCTCTGTTCTGCCCTTAGCTCCCCCTGAGCTGGAGTGCCGTTGTGAGAAGACTACGAAGGTCTAGATCCACTCCACGATTGTTAAGTTCAATCCTTTGCTCGCTTCTTGATCATTGACTCTACGACTTTCTGTGATGCCTTCTGAAATGGCAAGCCTTCTAGGTTAAGGTTGCTCAGGAAGGGCCAACCTCTTAGCTTGACACTAAGGATCAGGTTTATCCCTGAGACGCTTATCAAAAGGGTTGCTTGGCTTGTTGTTGCTATCACAGTGAGCCTTTATATCTTAACTGAATCACTCCACGATCGTGGTTCCTCTTAGTCATCTCTACGATTTTTACTTAGCCTTTACATCTACAAGGTTAGCACCATCTAGAGCATAGAATTTATGGTTGTAAATTTAATATACCTAACTCACTTATTAGTTTATTAAATATGCAAACACATCAGCAAGTTGATTTTCAGTAAGAATGTATTGCAAGGATATTGTCCCATTTTGAACATGATACCTAATAAAATGATATCTTATTTCTATTGCTTGGTCCTGGAATGCATGACAGGATTATTTGTTATTGCTATAGCACTTGTGTTATCACAGTGTATGGGTATAGATTTGAAATCAAACCCATAATCTGCTAGCTGATTCTTCATCCATAGGATTTGAGCACAACAGCTTCCAGCAGCAATATATTTAGCTTCTGCTGTTGAAGTTGATACTGAGTTTTGCTTCTTGCTGAACCAGGACACTAGTCTATTGCCTAGTAGTTGACAAGTGCCACTAGTACTTTTTCTATCTATTTTACATCCTGTAAAGTCAGCATCTGAATATCCTGTTAGTTCAAATGAGGACTCTTTGTGATACCATAAACCCAAATAGGGTGTACCTTTAAGATACCTGAAAATCCTTTTTACATCAGTTAAGTGTGATTCCTTAGGATTAGCTTGAAATCTAGCACATATACATGTTGCAAGCATTATATCTGGTCTACTGGCAGTTAAGTAGAGAAGGGAACCTATCATACCTCTGTATTGAGTAATATCAATTCCTTTACCTTTCTCATCTTTGTCAAGCTTAGTTGCTGGAGCAATTGGTGTTTTCATGGGAGTAGCTGATTCCATGCCATATTTCTTGAGTAAGTCTTTAATGTACTTGGCTTGGCCTATGAAAATTCCTTCATTAGTTTGTTTTACTTGTAGTCCAAGGAAGAAGTTTAGCTCACCCATCATGCTCATTTCAAACTTGCTCTGCATAAGCTTGGCATATCTCTTGAACAGATTTTCATCAGTAGAACCAAAGATAATATCATCTACATATATTTGAACTAGTAAGACTTTATTTTTGTGTTTCCTAAGGAATAGTGTAGTGTCTACTCTACCTCTAGTAAATCCTTTTTCAATAAGAAAGCTTGTTAATGTTTCATACCATGCTCTAGGTGCTTGTTTAAGTCCATATAAGGCTTTAGTTAATCTATAGACATAATCATAGAGGGTTGGATTGACAAAACCTGGGGGTTGCTCCACGTAGACTTCTTCTTGAAGTTCACCATTTAGGAATGCACTCTTGACATCCATTTGGATTACTTTGAACTTCATATGAGCAGCAAATGCAAGGAACATTCTGATAGCTTCAAGTCTGGCCACTGGTGCAAAGGTCTCATCGTAGTCTATGCCTTCTTCTTGAGAATAACCTTTGGCCACCAGTCTTTCTTTGTTTCTAGTGATCACCCCATCTTTATCCATTTTATTTCTGAAGACCCATTTGGTGCTAATGACTGGGTGACTCTTTGGTCTTTGAACTAATCTCCAGACTTTGGTTTTTTCAAATTGATTAAGTTCCTCTTGCATGGCTTCAATCCAGCTTGCGTCTAGCATGGCATCATCAATCTTCTTGGGTTCTATTTGAGATAGAAAACTCAAATAGAAGCATTCATTCTGAGTTGCAGATCTTGTTCTTATTCTGGCAGTTGGATCACCAATAATTAAATTTTGAGTGTGATCTCTTGCCCACCTGTTCCCTGTTGGAACATCAGTTCTGGTGCCTTCTTGTCTGAACTCCTCAAGATTGACTTCTGGTTCTTGTTGTTCAGAATCATCGTTTGGTTTAGCTCTCTCTACGATTTCTTCTTCAGACAATACGATTCTTTCTTCAGGAACTTCTGTCGTAGTGTTGGGTTCGATCACTTCATTCGTAGTGTCAGTATCGTCAATCGTAGTGTCTGGTGGTGTAGACTTATCCGAGTCTGTTTCATCGAAGATGATGTGGATTGAGACTTCAACACTTAGTGTCTTTTTGTTGAACACTCTATAGGCTTTGCTGTTTGTGGCATAACCAAGGAAGATTCCTTCATCTGACTTAGGTTGGAACTTAGTCAGATATTGCTTTCCATTGTTGAGAATGTAGCATGAACAGCCGAACACATGGAAGTAACTGACATTTGGCTTTCTTCATTTCTACAGCTCATAGGGAGTCTTCTTTAGCGTAGAGTGTACAAGAGATATGTTCTGTGTGTAGCACGCAGTGTTGATGGCTTCTGCCCAAAAGTATTCAGGCAGATGAGCTGCTGCAAGTAGAGTTCTTCCGGCTTCTATAAGTTTTCTGTTCTTCCTTTCAGCTACTCCATTTTGCTGAGAAGTTGTGACTGATGCCATTGTCTGCACAGAACTGGTCCATTTTTGAGAAGTCAAACTCTTTGCCATGATCACTCCTTATTGCTTTGATAGTCTCTCCTTTTTCATTTATCACCAGCTTGAACATCTTTATCAGTTGGGAGCTTGTCTCATCTTTTGAGTTGAGAAATAACACCAATGTGTATCTGGTGTAGTCATCCACCACGACTAGTGAGTATCTCTTCCCTCCTAAGCTCACAGCCGGAATTGGCCCAAAGAGATCCATGTGAAGTAACTGTAGGGGCCTGTCAATTGAGTTGACTGCTTTGCCTTTGAATGAGCTCCTTGTTTGCTTTCCAAGATGACAGGCATTGCATGGTCCTTCTTTGATGAAGTTGAACTTGGGTAATCCTGCTACCAGATCTTTGGAGGCCAGTTTAGACATACTCTTGAAGTTGAGATGAGATAATCTTCTATGCCAAAGCCAACTTATTTCTTCAGTGGCTTTAGCAAGGAAGCATACTGTCTCATCAGTACTGAGCTGAGCAAGATTGACAATGTATACATTTCCTTCTCTTGTTCTTGTCAGCTTGATAGAGGATGTCTCCAGATCTCTGACTTGACATTGATTGTTGAGGAAGGTAACTAGATGGCCTTTATCGCAGAGTTGGCTGATGCTAAGAAGATTGTGCTTTAGACCATCAACATAAGCCACTTTGCTGAAGGACACTGCACCATTTCCAACTGAACCATAGCCTCTTGTCTTGCCAGAGCTGTTATCTCCAAAGATAACTGTTGGTCCCTCCTTCTCTGTATAATTTGACAGGAGGGCTTTATTTTCGGTCATATGCCTTGAGAAACCACTGTCCAGATACCATGTGGTATTCGTGGTACTCATTTCCTGCAAACATATTCAGCTTTCATTTTGGCACCCAGACTAGCATGGGTCCTACAATGTTAGTACCCTTAAAAACCCAAATCTGCTTGACTTTGGGTCTTCCATGCACAGTATTATGAAAGCGTGATGCAATTTTATGACCAAACCTTCCACATGCAAAACATCCAACATAATTTATATTTGTGTGTGTGTGTGGATGCTTTCTCCAATTGGATTTGTGTGGATATTTGTTGTCTTTACCCTTAAATTGCATCTTCCTTTTTCATGTAGCCCTGGAGTTCATGTTCTGTGATGAGTGATTCTCAACACCACGATTCCTTCCAAGTTGATCGGTGGAGTCAATTTTACTTGACTCTTCGATTCGTCGAGGTCGGACAGTGGTGACTGAATTACTCTTCACTTTTCTGAACCCTAAGCCAGCATGAGATCCGTAGTGTTTAGGAACACGTCTTGGTTTAGAAGAGCAAGGTTGCACTGGTTCATCCTTTTGTGTGGACTTAACGAATGTAATACTTCTATTTAAGTTAGAAGCATTACTTACATTAATCTCTTTAGTCTTTCCCACACAGGATTCTGAGGTTGATTCCCCAAACCCTAAGCCTGTTCTATCAGAGATGCTTCTCTGATTAGATATCAGGGAGTCCATGGATGAAGAAGATCTATTCCATGTAGAGATAGTCTTTTCTAACTCCTCAATCTTAGAGGTTAGATCTGACTCTCTCTGTAAGGTCAGTTCATTTGTCTCTCTTAAGATTTTATTCTCATCTTCAAGTTTAGAGAGAGTTAGAATTTAGTAGAGCTACTTCCAGCTCTTTCTGAACCTTTTCTTTCTCCTTTTGAAGGTCAATATAATCTTTAGATAGAACTTTTAGCCACTTCATATGTTGATATAGATTAGTTAACATATCACGAATGCCAGTTCTTAAATCATCAATGTCTATATCAAGAGAGTTAAAGTCAAATATCTTGTCTATGACTGCTTCAGCATCTTTCCTGCTTAGTGCATTTTTGGCCATCAGACATAGGTTGGCTTTCTGAGGTGCTTCATCATCTTCAGACTCAGTGTTAGTGTCATTGTCTGAATCACTCCATGAACTTCTAACTACAAGCCCTTTGTCTCTCTTCTTATTCTTTCTATATCCTTTGAGCTCCTTCTTTTGATTTGACTTTCTCTTCAGGTCTTCCCTGATAGGCTTGTTGCAGTTGGCAATGAAATGCCCAGGCTTTTTGCAGCTATATCATAGGTCATTGATCTGCTCCTGACTGCTGCTGTTGTTGAACCTCTTAGGTTTGCTGCTTCTGCCTTTGAGCATAAGTCTTTTGAATCTTCTGGCCAGCATTGCAGCTTCATCATCATCAATGTCATCCACTTCATCAGAGTCAGACTCATCTTCCACCTGTGCCCTGGAGATCTCTTCCTTTGCTTTGAGAGCAACTCCTTTGTCCTTCCTTCTTCCTTCTGATAGAGTTTCTGCTCGTTGAGTCAGTTCAAGCTCGTATGTAAGAAGGTTTTAGTAGAGCTGTTGAACTGTCATTTCATGCAGATTCTTTGACTCTCTGATTTCAGTGGTCTTAGCATCCCATCTGTTTGGCAAAGACCTCATGAACTTGATGACTAGATCTTTATTTGGATAGGTCTTTCCATAGGCTCTGAGAGAGTTGAGCAGTGTAGTGAATCTTTCATAAGTGGAAGTGACATTCTCTCCTGAGACATGAGCAAACATCTCATACTGTTGAGTCAGTAGAGATTGCTTGTTTTCTCTGACTTCTTCAGTTCCTTCATGTATGATGAGTAATGCTTCCCAGACTTCCTTTGCAGTTTTGCAATTAACCATGTTTTCGAACAGACTGTCTTCTAAAGACTGGAACAAGATGTTCTTAGCCTTCTTGTCAAGCTGAACATCTTTCTTCTCATTTTCAGTCCATTCAAATTTGACCTTGACCACCATGTTGTCTGGATTTTCTGGAATTGGTGCAAGCCTTCTTAGAATATAGGGCCCGTTCAGAACAGTTTCAAATAGATCATCATCTATTGAATCCATGTACTCCTGCATCCGAACTTTCCAGTTTGCAAATTTATCTTTGTTGCACATTGGTGGTTTGCTTCCTCCACCTGTCTTGGTTTCGCTTATCAGTTGTGCCATAGGATCTTCTCAATCTTGTATGCTTAGATATGAGAACCTGCTCTGATACCAATTGTTAGTTCCCAAAGGCACGTTAGTTATCTAGAAGGGGGGTTGAATAGATATTTTAAAATTTCTTAGGTCTAAAATACTTGGTCAGTATTGATGATACTGACTGCAGCGGAATATATATTTTGTTCCCCGTCAAGATAATGCAGTTAAGGTTAGATAAGCAGTTATAACAGATATAGCAGTTAATGAGAGACAATGAGACACAGGGTTTTAAGTGGTTCAGAGCCAACACGACTTCTAATCCACTCTTCTACTCCACGAGTAGGAAATCCACTAAGGATATCTTCTTACAACTGGATCACTCAGATCCCTTCAAGGCCAGCAGCCCTGGAACTTCACTTAGTTCACTTTTGAACTCTTCAAGTCCTTTGACTTGGATCTGCTCTTAGTTCACTTTTGAACTCTTTAAGTCCTTTAACTTGGATCTGTTCTTAGTTCACTTCTGAACTCTTCAAGTCCTTTGACTTGGATCTTCACTTAGTTCACTTTTGAACTCTTCAAGTCCTCTAACTTGGTACCTCACTTGGATCAGCAGTTGATAGTTGAGGTGTGCTACTCAGTTGCAGTTTAGCTTCTGTCTTTCAAAGGACTGAGTAGCGAAGCAAGCTTTCTTCAGTATCATAGTGTTGCTTAGTGAGTGTTCTTGAGATTTTTCAATTATTCTTTCTTTATGCGTCTTGCTTACTTGGTCTGAATCCTTGTCTGATTTTCTTATAAAAGAGCCATTCAAAAATAGCCGTTTTGAATGCTCCCGTTGCTTTATTTAATGCTCCAGACGTTTTCTGTGTAGTGATGTTGACGTCCTGCTTTTCTGCTGTTCTGCCGCCTGGTTCACTGACACAGCAGAATGTATCTTTCACCTAACACCTGAAAGGTGTTTTTTGCATGCTACTTTAGTCCTATCCTTAGCTTCTACAATACGCTTCTTCGATTTGGACTAAGGATGAATATGGAAGTATTGGGACTATCAATTTGTCAACGGCTATAAGCCTTTCTTCATTTATTGCTCTTCCTCCCTTCATTAGATCTTTAATCTTTGATGTTAACTGGAGGAACACTACGATTATGGTCATTGTGACACAATCGTTGTGTGTTGGCTTTGCACAGCGTGATTCAGACTTCTTCGTAGAGCACACAACGATTTCTCTTAAGCTCTCGGTAGACTACGATTCCTTGCTTATTTGTCTTGCAAACTTCACACTTCTGATAGCACTCTGCGATTCCTAACTTGGCTTGGCAGATGCTTTTCAACTTTTATGACTCTCAGTGTGGCTTCTGAGGCAAACTACGATTCTTTGATGCTTTCACTTGAGCTCGAAGATTCTTGCCTTGGCCTCTGCAGACTTGATTCTTCGGCAGACTTCTAGTTTGTATATCTTCACTCAAGCTCCACGTTTTCTGCCTTAACTTCTGTAGGCTTGAATCTCTTGGCAGACTATGATTCCGATATCTTTGCTTAAGCTCCACGATTCTGCCCTGTCTTTCAAATGCTGTCTTTGACAGACTACGATTCTGTCAAGACTTTAACTTTTACAGCTCAAATAGATCAACCTAACAAGTTTGATCTTTTTTCTATACATTTATTTACATAAATGAAAACCATTAAGGCTCAGATCAACCTAAAACGTTTGATCTATCATCTAAGTCCTTGTACAATGATTCTCTTAAGGACTATACACTTAAGCATTTATATTTACTTTCAATATCAAATCTGAATATGCAATTCCCAACAGACTTAACTCAGATAATTTTGATTCGGATGTGCTACCACTTGATCAAAATAATCTAGGAGGTAAAATAAAAGGAATTATATGTTGATGTAATTGACAAACAGTTGTCTACCTATTTATTAATATATGGTTTGTTGTCCTATCCACAAGGCTATATACCTTTGAACGAAGATCTTTATTTTCACTAGGAAATCTTTAATTAAATTTGTCGAACTATATATTGTGAGGGTAATATAGTTTGAAGAAAATAGTGGGAGATACCAATTTAAAACAAGACCTAATTTATTTTAGTAATTAATAAAAAAATGAATGCTATAATGTTGTTAATTACAAATTTATTTACAGAATTTTACAATGTCTAAATTATTATCACTGCGTAGCAAATTAGATGCTATTTAACCGGACCAAATTAAACAGATTGGTTAAGGAATATAAGAATAGTTCTCAGAGCTGAAAAACTATCTTATGTCCTTAATACTCCTATTCCTGCAATGGTTGTAGACAATGCCTCTGAGGAAGAGATTGCTACTTTTAGATAGTAGCAAGATGATGCATAGTTGGCTCAATGCATCATGCTCGCATCCATGAGTAACGAGCTTCAGCGTCAGCATGAAACTATGGATGCTCCTACTATATTCCTACACTTCAAAGAGTTGAATGGTGAGGAAAGTAGGACTAATAGATATCAGATATCTAAGGAGCTCTTCCGATCCAGAATAACCAATGGTACTACAGTAATGACACATATCCTTAAGATGATCAATCTGAATGAACAAATAGGACAACCAGGTTTTGTCATGGATGGAAAAATTGAGCCAAGATTTGATCTTGCACTCACTCCCTGACTCTTTCTCACAATTGTTGTGAATTTTCAGATGTACAAGCTAGATGTCAACCTCGCTGATTTGCTTAAACATGTTGAAAAATTGTTCAGAGTCATTTTCTAACCAAGACTGGTAGGAGCCAAAGGATCTTCTGAAAAGAAAACCTTTAAAGAAGGTAAATAGAAAGGCAAATACAAAGGATAATAAGAAAAAAAACTAATACGGATAGCAAAGGAGTTTGCTTCCACTGCAATAAGCCTAGACACTGGAATATAAACTGCGAGAAACATCTTGAAGAGGCTAACTAGATGAAGCTTAGTGAAGCTTCGGTTAGATAAACAGTTTTGTTCATATTAAAATAAATCTTTCAGTAAGTAAAGTTTTTACTTGGGTATTGGATACCAGCTATGGTTCTCATAAATATAAGTTTATGAAGGGACCAAGTAGAAGTAGAAAGTTAAACAAGGGGAAGTCTTTTTGTGTGTGGGAATGGAGCAAAGGTTGGTCCATTAACTGCAGGAACTTATTTTTTAGCGCCGCCTATAGGGTAAGTCCATTAGTTTAAATAATTAACAATTTACTGAATGGACTTTACATACTCGACTTACATGAAAATAATTTTGAATTAAACAAACTAGTAAAAGAAAAGGAGATGATCATTCAAAGAGTTGAATATTTGTATTTGGTGAAAAACAAGTCTGAATCATTTGAAAGGTTCAAAGAATTTAAAAAGAAAACTAATTGGCAAGGTATTATGATTCTTCGATTGGATCAAGGAATAAATACTTGTGCAATAAGTTTTAAGATCATCTTAAATGGTTTTCTCACAATGGACACTTCCTCATACACAATAATTGATTGGTGTATCTAAAAGGACAAATCGTACCTTGTTGGACATGGGGTGGTCCATAATGATTTTACCGACATTCCAGTATCCTTCTGGGTAATGACATGGAAACGGCTGCATATCTACAAAATAAGGTAATCTTAAAATCCATCCCCAAGACTTCATAAGAGTTATGGACAGGGAGGATTCCTAATCTTAAGTATGTTAAGGTAAAAGGTTGTCCAACTTATGTGAAAAGGTTTCAAAAGAATAAACTTGAGACAAGATTTGAGAAGTACATATTTGTGGGACATCCTAAAGTAAGTTTAGGGTATATGTTCTATATTCCTACTTAGCAAAAGGTGTTTGTTACGAAACACGCTGCCTTCTAGGATAAAATGTTTATCATTGAAGGGCTAGTGGAAGGATAATAGATCTTGAAGGAGTTCAAGAACCACAAATCACTATTAGTCAAAAGGAAGAACCTGTAGATAGACCGATTGTACCATAACCGAATCGTAAATCTGGAATACTACCGAAGATACCTAGGAGGTATGGATTCATCATAGACGATGATGATGAGGTACGCATCATCGAGGATGATGATCCAGTTATATACGATGAGGCTAAGAGTTGTAGACACTCAGAGAAATGGTAGATGGCCATAAAATCTAAAATGGATCTTTGAAGTAATGCTCAAGACCATTCGAATTTTACTTGAGATTGTAGCTTATTATTACTAAATTTGACAAATGGACGTGGAGACGCCCTTCCTCAAATATATATTATTAGAAGAGAATGTATGTATGATACAGCCAGATGAATTTATTTCAATGGTTGAAGTAAATCATGTATATGAGCTACACCAATCCATTTATGGATTGAAGCAAGCTTCTCAAAGATGGAACATTCATTTTGATGAGACAATCAAAAGAGTTTGATTTTATCAAAAACGAGAATGAACCTAATGTGTACAAAAGGGTCAGTGGGAGCGCAGTGACATTACTAGGTATTATATGTTGATTAACTATTGATAAGGAATGACATATCAATGCTATAATCAGTAAAGATAAAGTTGTCTAAACATTCTTCCATGAATGATTTGGGTAGAACATCCTAAATTGGGGATATAAATCTATATAGATAGATTTAAAAGGATGTTCGGCTTAACCCAAGTAATGTTTATTCATTTGATGTTAAAGGCGTTTAGCATGGCAAACTCTGAAAGATGTCTCATGATGATGAGCGATGAAGTGTATCTCTCTAAAATTGACCTCAATAAAAGAGAGATCGCATGAGTAACTATCATGTATGCAATGAAATGTACGAGACTTGATGTTGATCAGTCATATTTTAGAGAAGATCACTGTAAGACAATGATGAACATCTTAAAGTACTTAACCGACATTAAAGATGTAATCATGATTCATGATGGGTTTGACTTAAACTAGAGGACTAAATAGACTCAAATTTTCAGATTGACCAAGACGATAACAAATCCACTTTAGGGTAAGACGTTACCTTAAAATGTGGTACAGTGAATTGGAAAGGTTCCAAACAGCAAAGAGTTGTTGGTTTAGTGACAAAGACAAAGTATATAACTATAAATGAAGCTGCAAGTTGATTTTTTAGATGAAAGGTTCATTACAGAACTAGGAATAGTTTCTAAGTCTCATCTTGGATTCAAACATGTGTTGCGGCAGTTTCATTAGATTAAAGAAATCATTGAAAGATGAGAAGTCACTATAGAGATAGTGAACTCTCAAAAATGACATTATATATCCATTTACTGAAGCTTATCCAATAGCAGGATAATCGTCACTTAGAGAAGAAGGGTACTAGATGCCATGGCGATTGACTTTAGTACAAGTGGGAGATTGAAAGTAGTATGCACACCAGTCAATTATGTTTGATGATAAAATATTTACTTTGTAATAATTTTATTCATTTATAAATAAAAGTATTATTTAATTAAAAGCATTTATTTATCTACATGGTGTCGTTTTTATAATATGTGTGATAAACCCATAGTTTTAAGCAATGCTTTTAGAATCATGATGATGATCATGCTAATGAGAACTAAATTTTTAGATAGCTTAAAACTAAAATAGTTCCCAATCGTTGGATTACTAAAAAGGAGATTAGTGAATCCAGATAGATTGGTACATATGTTGCTTATTCATTGGATGAGGATGATTAATCTCATGATCATTTGTGTGGAGACACTAAAGCAAGTATGTAGGTGCTTATTGGAGAATAAGTACACTGAACGTGACTCGCTAAGGAATACCTAATGGAGTTTTACTCGCCTGTCAATAGGAATTCCTAATGTGATAGTAGTACAAGTGATCCTCAGATTTGAGATCATCATAATATCTTGTGTATAATGAATTATACTTTGACTTATTCCTTAAGACCCTTAGGGTATATCAAAGAGTATGCTTAGGTGTAATAAGTTATATATGGAGATAATGAATGATCAATAAAGAATCTACTACTTCTAGTAAAAGAAGAGATATGTCCTATATGATTCGACAAATGACAACCCAGGAATCCTTGGCCAAGGTGGAATGAAATTAGAAAAGAGTTTCTAATTTGCATTATTTGGAGTTGTGCATTTTGGAATCGAAACAAATATAATTAATTAAAATAAGACTTGATAGTAATTACATGTCTTATATTTAATTGGGACATTAAATGGTGGAAGGATTAAATTATACATTAACTATAATCTCATAGGTTATTTTATGATTAATGTTGAAATCTATATTATCTGGAAAGTCGTTGATCGCTAAGGAGGCTTATCCTTATTGTAGAATAAATGTTATTTATTTAAATGAATTATTAGTTTTATTTATTTATTTAAATAAGATTAGAATTGTTCTAAATTATTATTCACAACCGGTTTAATATGGAGAACCTAAAGGGTCACACCATAAAAGGAAGAATATTTATTAAAGAAGCAAATGACATAATCGTAATAATAAGTTAAGTATATTTAATATAATCTATGGTGATAGAATAAATTAAATAGCTTAATATTTATTATTTAATATTTTGGAAATATTAAATATAAATTAATAAGAGAAGTCTTATTATTATTATTATTACTATTATTATTATTATGTAATTCCTAAACGAGTTTGGGAATTAATTAATAAGATACTCTATCTTCTCTCATATATATTCTAATAAGATTAGGAGGCTAATTAATTAAAAGATTTTAATTATTCCTAATAGGATTGGGAAGCCTAATTAGTTAAAAGAGTTTAATTAATTAATATAAAACCCTAATCCTAAATTATTTAGGAGGGTTGCCTACATCTATAAATAAGAAAATTTTATTATGGAACAAGGTTAGACATTTTATTTCAAAGAGTTGGGAGAGCACTCCTTTTCTAGATAGAAGGAAACGAAGGTTTAGCCAAACAGCCTTCTTCTTGAATTCTTATTCTTTCTTGGTGGATCACCTCTAGATGCCAAACACTTGGGTGACTAATGTTGATAAAAGGAAGGAATCAACCCGGTGGATTTAAGTAGAATGCGAAAATGATTTGGAGTTGAACTCGTACCTAAGGAAGCTAGAATCTTCAAGGGTATGAATACTAATCTCCATCTTTTTGTTTAATTAATAATTGTGCATAAAGGATGATCCGGGTATATGGTTTGTAAAATTTTAAAACTCTGATTTACCATGCTTTTGCTTATTTTATACAATTTGATTGTATCCATGAATCTTACAAACCTAACATATAGTTCCTGTGCCTAAGCCCGGAGGGAATGTAAGAGTATGTGTGGATTACCGGGATTTGAACAAGGCTTGTCTCAAGGATAACTTCCCAGTACCTTTTATCCACATACTAATAGATAACACGGTGCAGTATGACATATATTATTTTGTTGACTGTTTCGCCGGGTATCATCAGATCATAGTTGCTGAAGAAGACAGGGAGAAAACAACCTTCATTACTCCCTGGGGAACCTTTTGTTATAGACGTTTATCTTTCGGCCTTATCAATGTTGGTGCCACTTATCAACGAGCCATGATAGCCCTTTTTCATGACATGATGCACAAAGATATATGTGTATGATATCATCGTCAAATCTCGGAAGGAGGACGACCACATCAGCCATCTCCAAAAGCTTTTCAACCGATTGCGTAAGTATGACTTAAAGCTAAATCCGGCCAAATGCGCTTTCAGTGTCAAATCATACAAGTTATTGGGATTTCTAGTGAGCAACAGAGGCATTGAACTGGATCCTGTAAAAATTAAAGCAATCACCGAGATGCCCGTGCCCCAAACAAAAAAGGAAATATAGGGATTTTTAGGAAGAATTAATTTTATAAGCAGGTTCATCTCTCAACTTACGGCAACGTGTGAACCCATATTTAAGCTGTTAAGAAAAACTCCTCCATGAAGTGGAATGAAGATTGTCAAAAAGCTTTCCTCTCCATTAAGAAGAAGTTGGTAGAAGTCCCTATCTTGGTACCCCCAAAAGATGAGGTTCCCCTATTTATGTACCTGTCAGTTAATGCCAATGCAATGGGCTGTATGTTGGGGCAGAAGGAT